>CP139503.1:32872371-33472371 GCA_021014915.2 Artemisia tridentata subsp. tridentata
GTTATTCCTAAATTTATCTAACCGACTATACATGTTTATCTCATAAGCAGTACTAACTATACACTCTAGTAGTCTTAACTCTTCAGCAGTAGTAAGTTTGTACTAGCAATACTAACTTTTCTTCTAGCAGTACTAAACACTTAGAGTATTTTCTTTCAAGTTCAGCAGTAGTTGTAACTCCAAAAGCAGTTGTAACTCTGAATTAGCAGTTGTAACTTGTTGTCTAGCAGTAGTAACCACTTGGTGTATTTTCTTGAACATCTTTAGAAACACTAGCAGTAGTAAAATACACAAGCAGTTGTAACCTTTAATACTAACAACAACAATAACTTAGAGCATTTCCATTAGCAGTCTTAACCAAACAAGCAGCAGCAACTCTAAAACCCAACATTATACATGAACCTCATGTTGATACACGTTATTATTTTGGTGCAACTTCACTTGATAATGAAGCTCATGATCTTTTCGCAAGTTTAAATAAACAAGTTCTAGATTCCATGTTTGTTGATACTGAGTTAGATGTTGTTGATAACGAAGAATTTGATAGTGAATATGAGGATGGCCTAGATACTGATTTACAACAGAAACTTAGGCAGTTAAGAAAGGACAAAGAGAAAGATGAGTTTATAGTTAAGAAGTTTGGGTTTTTTGCAGGACAAAGATTTGGTACAAGTAAGGAGATAAAAGATAGAGTTTACATGCATTCCATAGAAACTATAAGGAAACTCAAATTGGTAAGGAATGACAAAGTTAAAGTTAGTGCCAAATGTGTTGGTACCATCCCTGTTTTTGACCTTAATGATGATGGGCCTGTTAATGATGGGCCTTCTGTGGATGGCCCATCAAAGGAAAGTCCAAGTCAGTCCAGTGGTCCAAGAACTAGGTCTAAGTCAAAAGTTGGTTCTGCAGACAAAGACAAAGGAAAGGGAATAATTGAAGATGCTAGAAATCAGTGTTGTCCATGGGAACTTTATTGCACTAAAGAGTTAGGTAAGGAAACTTGGGTATGCAAGACTCATAGAAGTGAGCATTTATGTCTACAGACAAGGGACATTAAAGCTTGCAACTACAAACTTCTATCACTTCAAATTATGGATGAAGTATCCGTGGATCCAGAAATTCCTACAAAAGCAGTTCAAGATGCACTTCAGAAGAAATGGGAAGTAAATGTTTCTCGCATGAAGGCATTCAGAGCCAAGGCAGCAGCTGACAAAAGATAATGGGTGATCACAAGGGTCAATATTCTATGATAAGAGATTATGTTCAAGAGTTGATGACCCAAAATCCTGGAACCACAGTCAAATGTCAAGTAGAAATTCCTGAAGATCATAACAGTCCTACTAGAGTATTCAGGAGAATATATATCTGTCTTGGTGCATTAAAGCAAGGATTCAAAGCTAGTAGAAGGGAACTGTTGGGGTTGGATGGGGCTTTTATAAGTGGCCCATTCCTAGCCAATTGTTAATAGCTGTGGGACTTGATGCTAACAATGGCATCTATCCGGTTGCTTATGCCCTTGTTGAAGCAGAATGCAAAGATTCGTGGGTGTGGTTTTTGAACATGTTGGGGGATGACCTAGATCTATACAGAAACTCCAATTTTACTTTCATATCAGATAGACAAAAGGTACAATACAATATTTTATTTATTTATTTTTTATTATTCTATCTATCTTTTAATTGTTCAAATTTTATTACGGGGTATCATTCAAGCAATGAATGAAGTGTTTCCAAGCGCAGAACATAGATATTGCTTAAGGCATATCCATGAAAACATGAAGAATCAACGGAATAGACTTGCTTACAAGCAACTGCTATGGAGGTATGCTACAACTACAATAGTTATTGAATATCAAGCTAGAATGAAAGCACTTAAGGACTTATGTATTGCTGCGCATGACTGGTTAGCAAAGATTCCACCAGAACATTGGTCCAGAGCACACTTTTCAAGTAAATTGAATTAGCATATGTGATTTAATAATCATGATGTATTCAATTAATTTCTTACTAGAATATATTATTTGTGTATGTAGGAAGAGTTCATTCAGATGTTTTGCTAAATAACAAGTGTGAAGTGTTGAATGGTAAGCTTGTCCTTGGTAGGGATAAACCTATTATCACTATGTTAGAGTTCATCAGGCAGTACTGCATGAAAAGAATTATGAATGTTCAGAAAGCCATTGACAAATGTCCTGGTCCTCTAACCCCTACTGCAACAATTATGATGTCAAAAATTAAAGAAGATACTAGTAATTATAAAGTTATGTGGAATGGGGAACAAAAGTACCAGGTTACTGGTTGTTTTGGAGAACAATGTGTAGTTGATGTTGATAGGAGAACATGTAGTTGTAGGAGATGGGAGATTAAAGGGATTTCTTGTAAGCATGCAGTTGCTGCAAACTGGAATATGGCTGTCAATGGCCATCCTGTTCAAATACTAGAGGCATGGACTGATAAGTGTTATTGGTTAGAAACATGGAAAGAAGTTTACAGTTTCAAAATACAACCACTGAATGGGAAGGCACACTAGAAGAAATCTCCATGTCTTACAACATTAACTCATCCACATTATCACCCTCAAGTAGGTAGGCCTAGGAAGAAGAGAGTCAGAGGAGAAATGGAGGACACACCATGTGTTAGCAATGGGAAGTTGAGTAAGAAAAGGAGAAATATTAAATGTTCTTCTTGTGGAAACGTGGGTCACAATAAGCAGTCATGTAAGGGTCAAGGCGGTGCAACAACTTCTGGGTCTAGAAAGACAATCAAAGGAAAAGGGAAACATGTTGAAGATTCTGGTGGTTCATCTGTGTAACACCCCTGTTTTCGATAATCGCAGCGGAATATAAGTTGGGGTGTTACTTCAAGCATCACAGTCATGAAAGTAGAAAATGACTCGAAAAGAGACGTTTTATTTAAATTGTTATCATTCATTAATTTAAATCAGAGTTACATTATAGAGGTCCCAACGGGAAGTTTCGAAATATGTTATAAAAGTTACATTATTCGTTGAATGATAACAAAATGGACACCCTTTTTATAAAAAGAAAGTCCACTACCACTCCGTGACAAATCGTACTTCTAGTTACCTGAGATAAAACGTGCTTAAAAAGTCAACACAAATGTTGAGTGAATCCAAAGCGTTTAAAGTTATAATCAGTTGAACACAAGCTAAGTAGAAAGTAAATCAGTAATATTGTAGTTCAATATATTACCCTAAGTCTCATGACACGCAAACGTTAACAGGATGGACATCATAGTAATGAACTATGGATGTAATTACTACATAATTAAATATAGTAATACTGCCCTCGAGTAGGAGTTTTCCGGACTCTTTATTAATCTCAAATAAAATGCATTTGGTTACTTGCTCAGCAACACAAATGGGACGTCAACTGCCAATAGATCTATTCACTATATTCGCGTTCACCCGCAGGTGATTAATGGTTCATGATAGAGGGTCTTTTAGAGGCAACAATTAAACTTAGGCAATATCAATCAGGATAGCATACAGAAAAATACTTGTGTTTGGTTTAAAGCATGCATCTCCCCACAAATTTGGAAAAACGTAAGAAAATAGTGGGACTATGAACTCACCTTAGCAGTCTGGATGGAAAACAAAGTTATATAGAGTTGATAAACGTCTCTGGCACGCAACCTGGTTCGGTATGTCAAGTTTCAGTAATCGTATTCAATTATATAAGTTTTAATATTTGTTTCGTAACGTTTTGGTTGGTAATTAAATGTTAAATTGAGACAACATGAAGTCTCTTCAAAAGTTGGATAAGATTTTATCTTATTTCATTATGTTTCCGTTCGTTCGTTTGTTCGTTAAATATATCTCGTTAAGTTTTTATAAACCAAGTCGATATATATATATATATATATATATATATATATATATATATATATATAATATATATATATATATATATATATATATATATATCTCGTTTGTTTGTTATCGAAATAAACGTATTTCGTTTATTAATTTTTATTATAAATATATTTTTTTGGGTGCAAAAGGTGAATTATATTAAGCTCCCACACAATTACAATACAAAATCAGAGCTAAGGAACACCAAAGCTACTGAACTTAGAGCTAACACATACAGACCAACAACTTACAAAGACATACAAACATGAAAATTCATATGGGCAGTACTAACAGTGTCTAAACCTCCATATTCACTACTTCAATCAATCCTTTAGCCATTTACATCTTCCTACAATGGGGCATTTACTTTTCCATTTTGCTTCCCACTTCTCCTTGTACCACTCACACATATATCGAGTCTAAGTCTCTAATTCTTCATCAGTGGGACTCCTCTTATCATTCACAAACATATCAACCATTTCCTCCTGCTTCTGCCACAGAATGAAAATATCAACATCTTCATTTTCTTTGACTATATTCTCTTCCATACTTACATATTTTCCATTCTTATCCCTGCATAAATCATTCTCCATACTTCCATCTTCTATTCTATCTTCAAGCACTGTATATTTGTTTACATTCCATGTCTTTTTTGGACTGTTTTCTTTATTTGATTGTGATTGTATCTGCTGAACTTTTCCACTATCCTTCTTGTTTACATTCTGATTTCCAACAACAGTTTTTGGTCTGAATTCCAGCCTAACTTGAGGGTTCCATCTTCCTTTCTCATTCACATCCTTCCTGTTATCAGGTTTATCCTGAATTCCATTCCTTATACCATCATTATATCCCATATTTGCATTGCTATTCCCTTTCTCCATATTCTCTCCATCACCATTTCTCCTGTTTTCATCCCTTACATTCTCCCCTGCTTTTTTGTTTTCATCCTTATTTAGAACATTACAATTTGCATCAATATGTCCAAACACCTTACAAGCAGTACACCTAGGAGGCTTCCACCCATACTCAACTTTAACAAACTTTGAGCCTATGATTTATGCTTTTTTTTTTTCTTGTAGCATATTTCCACAGTATCTTTGATTTCTTTCTCAGCATTAATCTCAATAAGGAATCTAGCATACCCTATACTTCCATTTCCTTCTTGACATACTTTTGCAGTAGTTTTATCCATTATCAGTGGCTTCCCAATGCTGCTTGCAATAGCACTTACACCTTTGACAGTCCAAGCTTCTAAAGGCATGTTCATCAATTTGACCCAAACAGGCAATACACTAGGCTCACTTCTTTCCATACACACACTAGGATCCCATTTTTGAACAAGTAGTGGCTTGTTATTCACCATCCAAATACCATTTTCTAAGACCTTATTCATTCCTTCATCATTGTTGAACTTAAACAAGTATGTTCCATTCTGCACAGTGATATCCTTTAGTCCCCATTTACCCCACATTCTTCCTATGTTGTACTTTATTTCTTGGTAGGACATCCTATACCCTACAAAGTATCCACATAAAGTTGTGTCCCATCTCTTACTCCCCTCATTAACAAGCTCCTCATCAAATATAACCACATCCCTTCCATTTTCAACTTCAGTAGGTATCAATGTCAACTTATTGTTCACATTGACTAAATCTTTCATTAATGTGGAAGCAAAAGTTCTATTTCCCTTCTTATTCAACACATCATTGGTATTACTTTCATTTAAGCTATTAACACTAGTATCCTTATCAACACTATTCTCAACAGAGTTAATTTCATGTATACACTTTACACTAGCAGTTTTATCAGCATTAGCATTCAGAGTTTTATTCACAGGTGTATGTGTAGGAGAGTTTTGATATACCTCATTCAAAGGTGGAAATTCATTCACCTCAGCTGCAACAGAAACCTTAGATCCATCACTAGCCTCCTTTTCCCCAATAACCTCCCTATCACCATTACTTACATCATCACTAACATTCACACTCTCCTCAGTTACAGCAGCTTCTTCATTATTATCACTACTGTCCCTATTCCTCCCCAAATCACCAACAGAGTTCCCATACCTGTCAGGAACCTTTATTTTCCTCTTCAGCTGCCTTTTTTTGTTTGACATTTTCATTTACAATTCATTGAATCAAAATACTGTACAAGACTAAAATTGGGAAAAATGTCAAATTGGGGGTTTTTACTAATCTGAACCAAATCAAAATTCAATCATATCATTGTATGCGCAATGAAAATGCGAATCGAATGATCGGTTTAGATTTGTAAAATATGCATTATTAGTGAAGGAACTGAAGGTTTTAATTGAATTTTAATGGTGAGAAAAATGTGGGAATTCAGTTATGAGAGAGAGAAAAGGAAGCAAATCACTAGCTTTTTTTATTATAAATATATTTAGAATATATTAATAATAATAATTATATAAAGTTACACTTTTTACCCTATAGTTTCATATATTGACAATTTTTACCCCTCAACTTTTATAAAATTACAATTTTTACCCCTCAACTTTCATAAGTTGGCAACTTTTACCCCTGAACTATGGTAAAATGACAGTTTCTACCCTACAATTTCAAAATTGACGCTTTTTACCCCTGGGCTGTATGTCGACATCAATTAAAGTCCAAGTTATAAAAACTAGTTGGAGTCTCGACACTTTATACCCTCCAAGCATTTTTGTTATTACACTCGTGGTCCTTATTTCAATAAAACGCGTTTTTCGTTTAAGAAAAAGGCACGACTTTCTACGACTCCTTTATACACATTATTATAAGTTTGTAAACTACATTTCTACAATTTATTAGCTCATGATTCGAGCTTATGAGCTCGAATAAATTTAATAAGGGACGTTCGAAACAGTTTGCGAATGACCACAAAAGAACTCGAATAACTTTGAGACGAAGCAACCTTTTTACGACGTTCTTTTTCCTATTAGTAGCTAGCTGGGTGGTCTTCATTGTGGCGAAAATCCATATTTAATATAAGTCATTTAAGGGTCGAAATTATGGTCTAAAGTTGGGCGATTGGGACATGTTTTTATTAAAAACTGAAACAGAAAATTTATATTTCTGTCTGAATCAGGTCCTAGTGTACAGCCTTCGTCGTACGTTTTTAGGACTCATGCTCTAAAGAGTTTTTGAAGAAAATGTCGTTCCGGACAACTTTCATGTTTTAACTTTTCGACGAAACGGACCAAGAATGCCTCGTTTTTCGTGATTTAGCATTCTGTTACAGAATGTGATTCACAGATTTTATGAAATTTCAATTTGCCATAACTTTTGACTCGTGTACTCGTTTTAGGTGATTCAAATTGCTAAATCTTCGTTTTAATTTTGTCTACAACAATATGTAAATTACTGATTCTCTATGTGGTCGGTTAAATAGGAAGTTTGGATAGAAAGTCGATTATTTTGACACTTATAAATCCATGTACTTTCTTATAACTTATATTCTAAAGATCTTTGGGTTAGCTTGCTATTAGAGTTTGATTAATGACATGTTTAGGAGTATTTAAAACTTACAAAAGAATTGAAATGAGTTTAGTTTACTTACTTGATCACTTATTCGATTTATAGGGTTTTTGGACGAAATGGCTTGGAACTTGATCACCAAAGGTTCTCCTCCTTCTAAGCCTTTCTAGGAACTCTCTTTAGCTTATATTTAGATTATAGGATCAGTGATAGAGTGAGGTTGGGCTATTTTTGGTGTGTTCGAATGGTGTGGGAATGAAAAGAGGGTTTTTGGTTTGCTATTTATAGAAAAGGAAAGGGTTAGGGTTTGGAGAGAGCTAGGTCATCTTGTTATGAATATGGAAGACATGGTGAGGTAGCTTAGGTTAGTTGAAGCCAAGTGGATGGAGGGGGGGGGATGTGTATGGTTTTGTGAGGGTGGTGAGGTGTTTTGCTTTTAAACCAAGGATTCTACCAACTAATATATAAGCTTAAGGGACATGGTTATGTGGAGGATTTTGGGTCTTAGAAGAGGGTATATGGTGTAAGATACACTTAGGTGTTAGTGAGAAATTATTTTGGTCCATGTCTAGCTAGAATCGAACTAGGAATAAAGAATGTGGATCGAATAGGCTTTAAGGAGTGGTATTATGGGCTATGGGTTGTTGTACACTAGGGTTTAGGGATGTAACTAGATTAGTTTAGGGTTTAGTTTAAGTGTTTGTTGGCTAGAAAATTAATTAAGGTTTTATATATTTATTTATATGTCGAATTTATAGAAAAAGAAAAGGAAGATGGTTTGTGCTTAAGAGGGTAGTACTTTCAGCTTAATAGGGTTGTACTATGGTTTATGACATAAGAAAAATATATTTTTAATGTTTTCTTGAGTTATATTAATTATATGTTGATTTTATTAGGTTTTAAAAGTATATAATAATGTGATTTTTAGGTTTTATGTATTGAATGGTTGTACATTGGGTTTAGGGGCTTGTACTATGATTTAAGTAATATAGAAAATATGTTTTTAGAGTTTTCTTAAGTTACTATAATTATATGTAAATTTTACAAGGTTAAAAAGTATAAAAAGGTAATTTTAGACTTTTGTGCATTAAACACTTGTACATTAGCTTAGATAAGTTGTACCTATATTTAGTGAGTTTAAAAAATTTATTTTTAAAATTAATGCATGAAATACTTGGACAATGTGCTTTAAAATAAATACATTTAAGGTTATAATAAGATGTTTATAAATATTTAGTTTTTATGCATAAGTGACTTGTACATTGTCCTGAAGGACTTGTATATTTATATTTTATAAAAATCATATATATTAATTAGGGTTTGTGAATTTTATTACATAAAATCATAGTTTCGTGAAATTAGGGTTTTATCGGGAGCTAAAGTGGATTTGGGGTTTCTGTGCTTTAGTAACTTGTACATGAGTGGTACTTTAGTATTTTTAGGGTTTTGTTATTCATATTTATTATTATAATGGTTTAGGGTTTCGTAGAAACTCTAATAGATAAGAAATTTTTAGTTTGTACGTTCGTTAACGAATTATCGTAAAGTGGCAAATGATATATCGTAGGATTTTTATATAAATGTTTATGTAAAATAAACATTGAGTACATTGATGTTGGTCTGCGTGAGAGCACGTTTATCGAGGATGTGAGTTACGTCACATTAGATAGTAGTTATGATCAGATAATAAATAAATAAATAATTCATACGTAGAAAAAGAATAAGTATTCTGTAAGATAGTTTATTATAATGTGGGATTTTACGAATGGTTATTGATGACGTATAGTACGCATTCGGGTCACGAACCCGACCAATGGACGCTACCAACAATCAAGCCCATCATGGATGGGCTCAAGCCCATTACGCGTGGGCTATCTCGATAAAGATTTGGGCTTACAATGGCCCAAGTCCAAATTCTATTATTAGTCTTGATCTCTTATTTACGGATAAGGATTGATATACCGAAGGGTAAGGAACACGAAACCTATGAGGACTTCGTGTATATATATAGAATATCTCGGCTCATTAAAGGTACGATTTACAACCCTAACTCTTCAACTAAACCCTAAAACCGATTACTTACTCTCACGCCGGAGGATAATCGTGGGAGACAATCCCACGATAAGCCTAACGATGTCTTTTTGTTTTCTTAGTGCGCAGGTCTCAAGCATTAAGATCTAATTGGTACGGAAACAAGGAACGCCCAACTTTTGTATCAACAAGTGGCACCATCCGTGGGACCTTACACTAAGAACTCTACGAAGAACTAGAATGACGAAGCATGGAAACCCAAATCAGCGGACTCCGCAGACAAAGAAAACGCATGACGACCTACTGGGGAAGAAGTAGCAAACTGATTCAGCCGCTAAGCAGGCCTCTGGAACAACCAGTGCGCCCAAAAGTCTAGGATTATACTCAGATATGGCTTTTACTCCAGTAGAACCGATCACAAGGACTACCCATGCTACTAGAACAACCACTAGTGTTGGGAATTATGATACGAATCAAGAGAAGACAACTTAGGTCTGGTAGTATATCAGAGTTAGGTCTGTCTTTGTAATTAGGTCTGGTAATGCAAAGTTAAGTCTGGTAGTATGTTTAAGTCTGGTTGACTTATAATGTTAAGTCTGGTCGTGAAGTTAGGAAAAGATCCAAAACGTGTAAGTATCTTTATAGAAGATTTGTGAATATCTTCTTAGTCGGTTAGTATTAGGGTTTCCTTGTGTTATAAAAGGATCCCTAAAGATTGTTAGTTCTGTGTGTGAGTTGTACGAGTTCACTATTGTGATTAAAATCAATATACGAAGTTAGTGATATCTCTGTGTGTTCTTCATTGTTCTTGTTAAGATTCCGCATTAACATCAACAATCACCTAGGGTTTCTCACTTAGATTGGTTTGGATTTATCCCAACCATCTACTAGGTATTCAAGACTACTTAGAGATCCACATACAATTCGTGGACCAACAAGTGGTATCAAGCCTCAAAATAAAACCCCTTATGAGCTTATGTTTGGCCATAAACCAGTTGTTAGCCATATAAGACCTTTTGGGTGTCATGTTACCATTCTTGATACTTTAAGTGTTCTTGAAAAATTTGAAGGAAAGTCTGATGAAGGGTTTTTAGTTGGGTATGCATTAAACAGTAAAGCCTTTAGGGTTTACAATCTAGTATCCAAGAAAGTAGAAGAAAATCTGCATGTAAACTTTCTTGAAGAGAAACCCAATGTCAAGGGAATTGGTCATAGATGGATGTTTGATATTGATTATTTAACTGATTCTATGAATTATATTCCTGTCTCCAAGGAGAATCAAATTAACCCTATTGCAGGTACCAAAGAAGTTACTAACAATGCAGGTACCAAAGATCCTTCTAATACAGGGAACACTGATGATATGGCTGAGCTTGTTGTGATTCCATCTACAGAGAACAAGTCTGTTGCAGCTGAAGCAGAAATCAAGACTTCTTCCTCTCAAGAAAAGGATTCTGAATACAAATCTCAAGATTCTGGCAAAATTGTATCCCCTAACATTACCAGTACTTCCCATTTTAAGTCTGGTAGTGGTGCTCAACCAGACCTTTCTTCAAGTACTGCTTGTGCTGATTCTGTGATGCCAGAACTTGAAGTATTTCCAAATCTTAATGAAGGTATCTTTGAAGGGGCTTCCTATGATGAAGGAGGTATTATTACTGATTTCAACAACTTACCCACTGAAGTGGAGGTAAGTCCAACTCCCACTCTCAGGATCCACACCATTCATCCCAAGAGTCAAATAATTGGTGATCCCAAATCTGCTGTTCAAACAAGAAGTAGGGTGCAACATCAGTCTGATTCACTTGCACTCATTAGCCTGATTAAGCAACAACAAAGGGTCAATCATAAGGACCAGCAACATTGCTTATTTGCTTGCTTTCTTTCTCAAAGTGAACCCACTACAGTTTCTGAAGCTTTAGGGGAGGAAAGTTGGGTAGAAGCTATGCAAGAAGAATTGTTGCAGTTCAAGCTACAGAAAGTATGGGTTCTTGTAGACCTACCTAATGGAGCTAAAGTTATTGGTACTAAATGGGTCTTCAGGAATAAAAGGGATGAAAGAGGGGTAGTTGTAAGGAACAAAGCAAGGCTGGTAGCACAAGGATACAAACAGGAGGAGGGCATAGATTATGATGAGGTTTTTGATCCTGTAGCAAGAATTGAGGCTATCAGGTTATTTTTGGCCTATGCATCATACATGGGATTCAAGGTGTATCAGATGGATGTCAAAAGTGTTTTTCTTTATGGTACTATTGAAGAAGATGTGTATGTACATCAACCTCCTAGTTTTGAGGATCCTGCTAACCCCAATCAAGTGTATAAGGTTATTAAAGCTTTATATGGTCTTCATCAAGCTCCTAGAGCTTGGTATGAAACTCTTTCACAGTTTCTTGAAGAACATGGATACATCAGGGGTGTAATTGACAAGACTTTATTCATTAAGAGAGACCAGAAGGATATCATTCTTGTTCAAATTTATGTGGATGATATCATTTTTGGATCAACAAGAAAGTCTTGGTGTGATGAATTTGAAGGTTTAATGAAGAGCAGGTTTGAAATGAGCTCAATGGGAGAACTTACATTTTTCTTGGGACTGCAAGTTAAACAAAAGGATGATGGACTTTTTATTTCTCAAGACAAGTATGTTGCAGAAATTTTGAGAAAGTTTGAGTTCTCAAATGTGAAGACAACAGTCACTCCCATGGAGAACAAGGTGCCTTTAACAAAGGATGAAGATGCTGCTGATGTGAATGTGCATCTTTACAGATCCATGATAGGTTCCCTCATGTATCTTACTGCTTCTAGACCTGACATTATGTATGCAGTTTGTGTTTGTTCACATTTTTAGGTACAACCAAAGACTTCACATCTTCATGCTGTGAATAGAATCTTTAGGTACTTAAAGGGCAAACCAAATTTGGGCCTTTGGTATCCTAAGGAATCATCTTTTGACCTGACAGCTTATTCAGACAGTGACTATGCTAGTGCAAGCCTGGATAGGAAATCCACAACAGGAGGTTGTCAATTCCTTGGAAGGAGGTTGATATCTTGGCAATGCAAGAAGTAGACAATTGTGGCCAATTCAACTACTGAGGCTGAGTATGTAGCAGCTGCACATTGCTGTGGACAAGTTTTGTGGATTCAGAATCAGATGCTGGACTATGGTTTGAATTTTATGAATACTGTTATCCACATAGATAATAAGAGTACTATCTGTATTGTTAAGAACCCAGTATATCACTCTAAAACTAAGCATATAGAAATCAGGCATCACTTCATTAGAGATTGCTTTGAAAAGAAGTTGATTAGAGTGGAGAAAATACATACAGATTTTAATGTTGCTGACCTGTTAACTAAGGCATTTGATGGTCCTAGATTCAATTATCTGGTAGTTAACATTGGTATGATGAACCCCTAGTTTGAGTTAAGGGGAGGTTTGGCTTAAGGGGAGGTCAAACTGTAAAGTATGTTAAGTATGAGTACTTACCAGCATTTAGGTTATCTTTAAGTCTTGTAGTTTTGTTTTTAGTTCTGTTAGTGATTAAAAAAAAATTGTCTTCTATTTCTTTTATAGATAATGCTGGATTAAGTAAATTGTTCACAAGTTGTTAAGTGAGACTATTGGAACTTCTCACTTGGTGGAGGTGCTTTGCACTAACACATCAAAAGGTTATCAGTCCACCTTGTCTCATCAACACAAGGACTGGCTAATCCTGAGCAAACGGCTAACAGGTAAAGATTGCTCAAATCCGTTTATGGCTGACAATTTGCCAAAAATTGTATGGTATTCAACTCACCATATCTAAGATAAGTGAAGAGTTGGCTAGCCCACAAGGTTATGGCTTGTGGTAAAGGCTGTGGAAAACCATAAATGGTAATCAATTCACCATGATGAGGTGCTTTTCCATCAAAGAATTGACTAGTCCAGAAGCAAACGACTTTTGGTAAAGACTTAACAAATCCGTTGATAAGCTGATGATTTGCTAAAAATCATATGGTTATTAATGTACCATGGTCTTACACACCAAAACATTGGCTACTCCAGTGGTAATGGCTATTGGTAAAGAGATTTCAAATCCATTACATTTTCAATGATTCACCTCTCACAGATGGTAACACATTTGGAAGTGATGAGAATAGTCTGGAACTTAAATGAATTTGATGTACATATAGTCAATGTTGCTGCAAAGATCATATCAGAAGAGCTTATCAAGATTCAAGCTGCTAGAAAGGATCAAGACCTAAATACAATTCAAAGTGTTCAAGATTCAATCCTCAGAAGGCTTAATCAGAAGAACTTGAAGTTCATGGAGCATGAAGATCAAGTTAGGGGAGGATTGTTGGGAATTATGATACGAATCAAGAGAAGACAACTTAGGTCTGGTAGTATATCAGAGTTAGGTCTGTCTTTGTAATTAGGTCTGGTAATGCAAAGTTAAGTCTGGTAGTATGTTTAAGTCTGGTTGACTTATAATGTTAAGTCTGGTCGTGAAGTTAGGAAAGTCTGTTAGAGATAAGTTAGGAAAAGATACAAAACGTGTAAGTATCTTTATAGAAGATTTGTGAATATCTTCTGAGTCGGTTAGTATTAGGGTTTCCTTGTGTTATAAAAGGATCCCTAAAGATTGTTAGTTCTGTGTGTGAGTTGTACGAGTTCACTATTGTGATTATAATCAATATACGAAGTTAGTGATATCTCTGTGTGTGTTCTTCATTGTTCTTGTTAAGATTCCGCATTAACAATAACAATTGTCTAGGGTTTCTCACTTAGATTGGTTCGGATTTATCCTAACCATCTACTAGGTATTCAAGACTACTTAGAGATCCACATACAATTCGTGGACCAACAACTAGCGCGGTAGATTTACTGCGCACTCCTCTCACCATGCCAGAATTAAACTTCACTGAGCCACCAAATGCGCCCACCCGAAACAAGGGTCCTGATTTAGAAACAGACATCCTCGCGCTAGAAGGAGTCGCGCCTGAACTAGCGCCAAGTGATTTCGTGTCCCAAAATTACGAAACCTTGGCTGGGCTGATGCGAGAGGAAGCAAAAAAGAGGTCAAGTCAGAACCTGCAAGCCAGGCTCAACTTTGATCCGGAGCATGAGGCATCCCTACCGCGTTACCGAAAGGAAAGGCGCGAGAAGGATGGCCGCCGACACCCTGTGTTTACTAGGATCGGAAGGAAAGTTGTGGACGATGAAGCAGCCGACTTACAGTCTCTGGAGGAGCATGAAGATGATGGACGGCGCACCAATGTCCACGCTAGACTTGGTAGTCGCAGGATCCACGATAGACTTGGGCGACGATGCTCCCCAAGTGAAAGCCTTTCAAGCTCGGATTCCGAGGATAGTCGGCGCAAGCGCCGCAAAAGGGTAAGCTCATTCTCAAGTGACTCCTCGGACAACGAGGACAAAGAAACAGGACACTGGAAGTCCAGGGGAAGACCCCGCGATTGGGAAGACGAGGATATGTCTCGTCCCTGGCGCCGCCAAAAGGTTGACGCATTCACTCGGCGCATCAGTGATTTTTCAGAAGATAAAAAAAGGCGCATGCCCGCTAATGTTAAGACTTATGATGGGACAGGTGATCCTGATGACCACCTAAAAATTTTCGAATCAGCAGCAACCATCGAAAATTGGCCACAACCTGTGTGGTGCCACATGTTTAACTCTACTTTAGTGGGGAATGCGCGAAACTGGTTTAGTAAGCTTCCACGTAGAAGCATCAATGGGTTTGAAGAGTTGCGGAAGGCGTTTCGTTTGAACTTTACTCAGAAGAAGAAGTGCGCCAAGAACCCTGTCGAGCTCGCTAGGGTAAAACAGCGCCAAGGGGAATCCACAAGCGCTTTCATGGAGCGCTTTAAAGATGAATGCATACATGTCAAGGCATGCCCCGCAATACTAAAGATCTCAGGATTCATGAACGGAATCAATAATCCAGAACTTATCAAAAAATTAAATGATAGGGTTCCCCAAACCTTTGATGAACTCATGAAGCGCACGAGGTCCTTCATCCAAGGAGAAGCCGCCGCTGCGGATAGCAAGAAAGGCTACTCAAACTATAGGTCACAAGAAGAGCCAAGGAGACAATCCAATGACCAGAGTAGCAATCGTAACAAAAGCTATCGCAGTCAAGGGAGCGGACGGGGGAACGACAAGTATACCCCACTAACGAAGACTCCAAAGGAGATATTTGCGACGGAAGGCGCGAACTTTTCGAGACCACCACCGATGCGCACCCCAGAAGATCGGCGCGTAGGGAACGGATACTGCGAGTATCATGCACAGAAGGGCTACACAACCAATGAGTGTGTCCAATTACGCCAATTAATTGATAAGCTAGTAAAAGAAGGCAGATTGGACCATCTAGTTAAGAACATTAAGGATGGGAAAGACAAACAGAAAACTGGGGGCAAGAAAGAAGCACCTAAGGACAAGGCTGACACAATCTACATGATACAATCGTGGCAGCGAAAGACTAGACAAAAGGTCAGCCAGAAATTTTCCCATGGAAGCGAAATCTCTTTCCCCACCTTGGCTGCGGACAACGCAGTGGCAGAACCACTCACCATTGAGATAAATGCGGGGGGTCACGATATCCACCGCATGTATGTTGATGGAGGGGCATCAGTGGACATAATGTATGAGCATTGTTTCAAGAGATTGCGCCCTGAGATACAAAGACAGTTAAGCCCAGCCACGACTGCGTTGACTGGCTTCACAGGAGAAAAAATATGGCCCATGGGGCAACTGCGACTACTAGTCGCTGTTGGTAATAAGGAACACTCCACGAAGGCTTGGATGAATTTTATGGTGATCAGATCTCCTTCACCATACAATGGCATTATTGGAAGACCAGGAATTTCGGCAATACGCGCGGTACCGTCCACAGCACATGGGATGCTCAAATTCCCGGTAGAAGGCGGCATTGTCACCATCTACAATAGCGCCGCGCCACCTAGGGAGTGTAACACGATTACATGCGAGACGACGCACACCCCAGAACAGAGCGCAGCTAAAGTACCAAATCTGAAGGTCGCAATTCATCCTGATTATCCGGAACAAGAAGTATCGATCGGGGGATCGTTGTCTGATAAAGGCAGAGCGGCCGTGTGTACACTCTTGCAAAAGAATCTGGATATCTTCGCATAGGAACCAAAGCACATGACTGGTGTGCCACGATCGATTGCAGAACACAAGCTGAAAATCCGACAAGGATATTCCCCAGTACGGCAGAAAAAGCGCGGCCAGGCTCCAGAGCGCGCAAAAGCCATTCTGGAAGAAGTACACAAACTTGTGGACGCAGGCATCATGCGAGAAGTCTATTACCATGACTGGCTCTCCAATCCAGTAATGGTCAAGAAGAGTGATGGTAGTTGGCGGATGTGTGTGGATTTTACTGACCTCAACAAAGCATGTCCACAGGACTGCTACCCACTACCAGAGATAGACTAGAAGGTAGAATCTCTGTGCGGATATCCCTTTAAATGTTTCCTAGATGCATACAAAGGGTACCACCAAATCCAAATGGCCAAGGAAGACGAGGAAAAAACAGCCTTCCACACAAGCCAAGGTGACTTTTGTTATACAAAGATGCCTTTTGGCCTGAAGAATGCGGGCGCCACCTACCAGCGATTGGTAGATAATGCATTTGAAAAGAAAGTGGGCCGCAACCTAGAGGTCTATGTGGACGACCTTGTCATAAAAAGCCATACTGAAGATGAAGTGGTGCGCGACATTGAAGAAACATTTAGAACACTACGAAAGATCAACATGAAGTTGAATCCTAAGAAATGCACTTTTGGCGCTACAGAAGGCATGTTCCTGGGATACTTGATAGAACCAGATGGCATTAAGCCATGCCCAGAAAAAACAGAGGCTGTCATCCAACTCCCTTCACCGCGCACGTTGAAAGAAGTTCAGTCTCTGAATGGAAAGCTAGCCGGTTTGAACAGATTCCTATCCAAATCAGCGGATATGTCACTTCCTCTATTTAAAACACTCAAGAAGTGTACAAAAAAGGGAGACTTTCGTTGGACTACGAAAGCGGAAGAAGCTTTCACACAGCTTAAGCAACATATAGCAGCGCTTCCTAAGCTAGTCGCACCCCGACCAGGGGAGGAATTAATTGTCTACTTATCTGCGACTCATGGAGCGGTCAGCGCAGTGCTACTGACAGATAGGAACTCCGTACAAACACCGGTATATTTTGTAAGCAAAGCACTCAAGAAGACAGAGATTAACTACAGCTCAATGGAGAAGTTGGTTTTGGCGTTAGTATTTGCCGCCAAAAGACTGCGTAGATACTTCCAAGCACACCCAATAGTGGTGATCACAGACCAACCTATCAAGCAAGTTATCTCTAAACCTGACGCATCGGGGCGATTACAAAAATGGAGTGTGCTGCTAGGCGAGTATAACATCTCTTATAGACCGCGCACTAGGGTTAAAGGGCAAATACTAGCAGACTTCATCATCGAAAAACCAGACACCGATGCCGCACCTCCACTGAGAAAGGTAGAACTACAAGAACCATGGGTCCTGTTCACGGATGGATCTTCATGCGTGGATGGGTCGGGCGCTGGCCTTATCCTCACTAATCCAGAAGGAATGGAATTCACTTATGCACTGTGCTTTGAATTCACAGCTACGAACAACGAGGCAGAATATGAAGCCCTAATCGCCGGGTTACGCATTGCAACTCGAATGGGTGTACGCAACCTAGAAGCAAATGTGGACTCCCGATTAGTAGCCAACCATGTGTTAGGCGAATATGTGGCTAAAGAGGATAACATGGTTCAATACCTCGACAAGACCAAATCACTAATCCAAGGTTTTGACAGGTTTACCATTAAACAAGTTCCTAGAGGTGAAAACAAGAAAGCGGATGCGCTAAGCAAGATCGCATCTACAAGCTTTGCGCACCTGTCAAAACAAGTGCTGGTGGAGATTCTAAAAAATAAAATCCATCTCGGAGATGGAAATATCCACGGTAATAGAGGAGGAGAATCCTACGTGGATGACCCCTATTGTGGAGTTTATAAGCAAAGGTATATTGCCCCAGGAGCAGAAGGATGCTCGACGGATACGGCACACAGCGCAGAGGTTCGAACTTCGAGATGGTATCCTATATCGGCGCTCATTCCTACAACCATGGCTTCGGTGCGTTGGACCTCTTCAGGCAGATTACGTACTCCGAGAGATCCACGCTGGTTCATGCAGTATGCATTCAGGACCACGATCCGTCGTAGCGCGAGCCTTGCGGTCAGGATATTACTGGCCCACTATGCATCGTGATGCGCGTGAGGTGATAAAGAAATGTATCGACTGCCAAGTTCATAGACCCATCCCGCGCAGACTACAACAAGAGCTAACGCCTATCACTTCTCCATGGCCATTCTATAAGTGGGGTATCGACATTGCGGGTCCCTTCCCTGTTGAAGCGGGGGGACTGAAATTTCTTATTGTGGCAATAGACTACTTCACTAAGTAGATTGAAGCGAAAGCAGTGGCGACAATCAAAGGTAATCAAGTAAAACGCTTCGTTTGGGAAAATATTGTATGCCGCTTTGGATTACCGGGGGAGATTGTTTCGGACAACGGAAAACAATTCTGCGATAATCCGTTTAAAGACTGGTGCGCAGAACTAAATATCACACAACACTTTGCGTCAGTTAAACACCCACAAACCAATGGTTTAGTTGAGCGCGCAAATCGTAGTCTAGGCGAAGGAATTAAAGCGCGCCTGGACAAGCATAAAGGAAGATGGGTGGACGAATTGTCGCATGTCTTATGGGCGCACCGCACGACAATCAAAGTTAGCAATGGAGACTCTCCTTTTTCTCTTGTCTATGGGACAGAAGCTGTCATACCAGCTGAAATTGGGATGCCAACTATTCGTACCGCGGAAGTTAATGTTGCAACCAATGACGACGAACGACGTATCGACTTGGATCTATTGGAAGAAAGGCGTGAACGCGCAGCTATACGCGAAGCAAAAGCCAAGTCAAAAATGAAGGGATATTACGACGCTAAAGTTCGAAGCACCTCATTCAGACCAGGCGACTTTGTCTATCGCGCTAATGATGCAAGCCACGCAGAAGATACAGGTAAACTTGGACCGAAGTGGGAAGGACCCTATGAGGTCGTTGAAGCACTAGGTAAAGGCGCGTACAAGCTGCGTGACATGGATGGCCGCGAGCTACAACGCACATGGAATGTTTGCAATCTCAAGAGATGCTATCTTTAGGAAAGGTTACGACCTCACACACGGACACCTCCGCACTTTAGTAAGGGCTTAATAAATATCCGTGTATTTACATTTTGTTTCATTTAGGCAAATGTTTTCTTTTTACAAAAACTTGCAAGTATTAATTCAAATGTCGCGGTTTCTAGCTAATTCCGCGACACATTTTACTTTATTGTTTACATGTTATTTATGTCTCAATATTGTGTTACTTTAATTTTCTGCCTACATGGCGTGCATGCACTTATTAAAACCCACGATGGTAAAAGGATGAGTAAACCTACTAAACAACTCGTTGGGTAAGAGGGTTGCAAACCCATCAACATCGGATCACGCATCCTTGTTAAACACCTTACTTTCAAGATGTTGGAGTAAGTTGAATGTGTATTCCACGACGGATACACAACATTGCACACTGTGCGCGTTTAACAACTTAGGAGCTAAGACACTTAACTCCTTGATATGCTATTTGCAGTACGCTGCACATAAATCAATAAACTTGTAAATTTTATGAACTTCATACACGATTATGGATTTTTTATAAATTTTCCTAAGTATATACACAATAAGTTGCTATGTTGGACACAACATAGACGTCTTTTACGCAAAGACAAAATAACTAAGTACAAACATTACAACCACAATCACATTTGATGTAATATACGTACAATCGTGCTTTTCAACATTTTATTGTAGACTACGAGTCCATATACAGTATAAATTCAACATGCACATGTGCAACAAAAAGTGAACCTGTTACAAAACATCGCTACATCTAAGTAGCCTATATACTACGTGTGCGCTTAAGCCTTGAACTGCCCACTTGGCGCGCCACACTACCAGCCTCTTCAAGCTTCTTCAACAGGTCAACATCCTTGGGTGACACCGTTGGCACGCTAACGGGCACTCCATCAGACCTCGGAATATGGGCCGCACCAAGACTACAAAGGATGGCTTTACCCTGCACACCCTTTTTCTTTGCAAGTCTCATCTCATGGGCCTCTAGGGACTTCTTTAGAGGAATTTCCTTCTCAAGAGCGAAAGGATTCAGGATATCACGCGGACAAGCAAAGATGGGTACATGCAGCTGCGACACATCGGGCTTTAAAAAATAATCAAGTTGTGCCTCAGCGTCATCTGCTGTGTGCCTAGCCAAAGTCAGCCCCTCCATAATCACACCTATGGGATAATCCTGGTCGCGCTCCAGTTGAGCAATATGAGGAAGCTCCAAAAGCTTCAACTTCTCCATCGCAGCAACAAGATCATCATAAGTGTTCTCGTTGTAACCCGGTACTTGGGCAGCGGGCACAGTCAAGATATTGTTCGCACACAACTCCTCTACAGCCTCTGCCTTACCACGCGCCAGCGCACACTGAACAACATCCCCAAAGGAGTCCTTCACCTCTTGAGACTCCAACGTTCTCAAGGCAGCAAGGCGCAAGCCATGGCTGATAAGCCACCTGCGCTCAGCAATGGTTGACACCAAGTGAGGGTACAACTCTTCATCGTATTCAATGCTAAGCTTACGCAGCTTGCTCTCCTGTTTCTCCAGAAAACACCCTACGGACTTGCGGAACTCCTCCAAATTAGCGAAGTGCTCCTTCTTCCCATTCTCCAAATATTTCAAAACCCAAAGACAAGAAGCCTTGTATTCTTTGAAGTTAGCACGCTCTTGGTTCACTTGAGCAAACAAGGATAGCCTCTCATCAGCAATCTTCTGAGCGTACACAGTGGTTGACTCCACTTCAGCCCGAGCATCAGCTAACTGCGCCTTCAGTAGCGCAATTTCCCTATCCTTCTGCGCCAAGCTACTACCTTCATCCGCATACCTAGCTTTGAGTTGTGCAACCAACGAGGCTTGATGCGTAGCAGCCAAGCTCAACTCCTCAACCAACTGATCCGTAGGAACATCTTCGGAAGCCTTTGTCCCAGATTCTTGGCCCCCCTGCGCAAGATGATCAGTAGGCGAAGGACTCGCCTTGGGGGGCGATACCCCAGCGCGCGCAGCATCATCACCAGCAGCCTCAACACTGCACGCAGATACCAGAGCTACTTTATAATATCATTGCGGAATAAAGAAATGCAGATCTAAAGATACAAGCCTAATTACTTACTTGAAGGAAGGAGTTTCAGTTGTATCCTTCTGCGACGCATTCTCCTCTGATGATGATGATGGCTCACTAGAGATGAGATGACGCCTTCTTTTGGACGTACCAACGCCATCATCCCCAGCAACTGCCTTGCGCTTCACCCCTTGGGCAGCACCCTCAGACTCACTCACAGAAACCCCCACGCTGTTTGACGAATCAGTCTGCGATAACTCTTCTATAGGAATTTGTACCTCGGAGTGGGAAAACTGCGAAGAGGCGTCGCCTCTAAAACAACGGGGGGGTGTATCCTCAGATTCTTCCTGCACGATCTCCATCGTGCGCCCTGCGGTAGCATGTAGAATTGGTTCCTCGCCATCCCTTAAAGGGCGCACACCCACAGTCACTTGCTTCGGCCTCTCCAAGCGAACAACACTGAATAGATCCATCTCTGCGCAACAAACAACAAACAAACACAAAATAAGTTAGATAAGCTACAAAGGGAAGAACGCTTACAACTAATAAGCGAAGAGGAAGGAAGAGACAAGCACCCACCCCGGCTATTGATGCGTGGTTTTGCAACCTTACAACAGGTTTTACCTCTCGAGGGATCTCAAGAGGCTTACAACCCCACCAGGCAGTGTACCTGACCGATGTAGTATAGTGTAGTGGTAAGTACGGGGGATTGATCTTTCTCCACAGGGAATAGTGTCGTTAGGATTGAAAAACTACTCTAATAGGTCTAAGGGTGAGAGAAGATTCTTTTTGTATTTTTATATTTTTTTATGAAAGCAAGTAAAATCTCGGGTTTGAAAGAGTGGGCGGAATTAGTTGCTAGTCAACTAACCCAAATAACTACGAATGCAAATAAAATAAAATAATGAAAATTAAAAGGTTGTGAAACTTATGTGGAGAGAAATGTTTTTTACTTAGATTTCCTTACTCCCTAACTATCTTTTACCGATTGATTAGTGTGTATTAATCGCGTGGATGACAGGTGTATTCCTTAATACCAATCGTGGGGTGGCGTACGTACTTCCCCAACTCTACAAGCTCCTACTTCACTCCTATGTCGAGCCGGCTAAGAAGCTCCTAACATGGGATCACTAGAATTCGCTCGTGCATTAAATACAACCATAAAAACCTTAGTACGCATTGGTTCATGTTTCTTAAGACGTTCAAGCAAGTTACCGAATAGGAAGTTAGCCAGTTTTCTTAAGCCTAACATCGATGAACAATCATCCAATACAATTAATAACACACTAATAACTAATAATCAATAGCTAGGTTTCATTAGATCTAAGCAAACACAAGATAAATCTAGCCTAGCATGTTAATTAAAAGACAAGAACAAGATGTAATCAAACAACACATAGACATATTGAATGATTAAATAATCACTTATCTTCAATTAAACATGGGAGATCCAAGGGCATGAAAACCCTTAAAAATGGCAGAAATTCGTCTTAGGGTTTCTCCTCCAAAATTACACACAATAAGTTCCACACTAATGACAAAAAATTGCAAAACTATATATAGAGTTTAAGGGCTGACGGCGTCACGTTATAGATCCTGACGCCGTCACCTCGCCGCTTTTAGGGTTCCCGGATGGCCTTCCTGACGCCGTCCCTCTTTAGACCTCCAAAATCCGCTCTGGCTTATCAAAGCTTGACGCCGTCAGAAATGAGCTTGACGCCGTCCCTCTTTAATTTAAACCGTGACGACCTTGATCACATTAAAGGGTGACGCCGTCAGATTTTTCATGCAAAATTCTCTGGCTTATCATGAGTAATTTTCATATCCACCTTTTTTGCCAAGCCATGACGCCGTCTGGACCAATCCCTGACGCCGTCAAAGGTACTTTTCAGCATAATTTTGAGACTTTGTCGTTTTCTTCACTTTTATGCTCCAAAAACGTCCAAAATGCTTCCTTTTCCAGATTTCTTCTCCAAAGTACCTAAAATGACAAAAGGAACGATTTAGGGCAATATTTGATCAAATAAATACGATTTAGGGCTTAAATGACCCCCTAAAAGCGGTACACTTTTCGCTTCATCAAATACCCTTACACTTGAGATTTGCTTGTCCTCAAGCAAATGCGCTTTTATTCTAATCAAAATACAAGTTAGGGGTCATTTAACACTAATATAAAAGTAATTACAATAAATAGTCGTTCCACTTTAATCATAATAAGCACGGAGATTACAAACTAGCACCTCACAAGTAGTGTTTAGATACTCACATCTCTCAAGTGTCATCAAAATAAATCTCATAAATGAAAACGGATAATATCTCTCACTACCTGTCATAGCAAATAGATTACCATAGGCTTGGGAAAGGATCGAAAACCTCCTCCACTAGGCGTAAGCACCTAAGATAAACTATCAAAGAGGGCTTTTAAATGGGTTATAACGTTAGGTGTAGGGATATGGAAAACACGGTTTTGTTGGATAAGGGATATTTTACTGGTGGCGAGTTAAAGATCTTGATCAATTACATGTACTATACAATGTTGCTAAGCCAAGACTCGACTCAATCTTAAGCTAAAAACAAAATAACAAAAACATAAAACAAACATAAAATAAAACGGGATGGTAGTCCGTATGTTTTTTTCAACTTTTTTTTTTTTTTTTTTTTTTTTTTTTTTTTATACACTTTTGCCCTACCATCCAAAATAATACATCATAGGGGCGTTGCATTCCCCTTACACTTGAACTTTTACATAACTTTACAAATAACTATTCTAATGACTCGAATTAAGATAATCGAAAAACTTGGAGTACTTTTAAAATATTTAGCACATATGGGGGTAATAAATGATGTTCTTCCCCATTACTCCATTACACTAGTACTTTACCCATGAGTCCCAATCGTCCCAAAACAATATGTACAAGGATATGACTCGACTTAGCAACCATGTAATCAATTAGATAATTAACTTGGGTTTAAACAAATGTTGTCACAATAATGCACTAAAGATGAGTGCATACAAGGTAGGCTAAGGCGATTTGGGTGTACATTTAAGTGGGGTGTAACAAATTCTTCCTTTAAGTAAAATGCTTAAAGGTCGAAACGAAAAGATAGGCTCTGAGGGGTGTACTAGGGGTATCGTGTACCAAAAATGGGTACAACGCAAAGGGTGTGGGAGAATTACTTGACCAATGTAGCCAACGTAATTATAACAAAAATACAGGTGTAAAACAATGGGTTAATCCTAATGCCTCTTATCATGTAGTAAATCTAACTACACGAATGTAGTCTCACTTGTGGCCTCGAAATGGTCCTAACGCAAGTTCTAGAATCTAAATGCTACCGGTACACACATCATAGCATAAATGCTTTTCCTACCAATTCTAGGGGCGAACCTCACATATTTGGGGTGGAAAATTTTTTTAGTGGTACGGTTTTGTGCTAGTCATATAACTCCTATGCGTGAGATGCTCATTAAGATCAAAGTTTCACTCCTATATGTTGCACTAAAATTTTAAATTTGGCACTAAAATTACCCTAACAGGTGTTTCTCTCAGTTTTATTACACATCTACTATTAAACAAACAAAAATCAAGCGTAAAAGCATTCTCTAATCGTACTTTACCCCCCCCCCCTTACACTTAAGATGAACATTGTTCCCAATGTTCAAATAACAAGATGTAAAAGTAATAAGGTAAAAGAATGAAATCAAATACTCCCCTGATTCGCTCGGTGGATAAAGAAGTAACATGGTTAAATCTTCTTTCAAGAGAATGTAGAAGCTTCATGACTAATGCATAGCCATAAGCTTGATTCCACATACATTTCCTTGTCCAAAATAACCTGTTAAACCTGAGAAAACAAACACGAAAACCTGCATAACATCGGCGGGATAAACTCTATATATGGATATAATGCTTGTGGAATGATAATTTTGCAGATTCCTGGAGATTATAAGTTAGAGATTTAATAAAAACTTTTTATGAAAACAAAACTTTCAAAAATTTCAGAAAATTAAAACCTGACGCCGTCAGGTTGTAAATCCTGACGCCGTCAGAAATGATCTGACAGAATTCTCATGTTAAGTTTCCGGAAAAATTTTGGAAAAACCTATACCTTACTTCCTGGAATTCCTGCAAAATATCATTATGACTCGATACAAGCATTTGACTCAAAAAAATACGAATACGTATGTTAATTTATTATTATTACGATTCATGTCCATTTGTGTTCTAATAAACCGATTTAGATTTCCCTTACACTTATCTTTTGCAAAATACCTTTATATGTAGTTAAGACGAAGTTAAAAACAAGATAAAGCATTTTCACAATTTACTTTTGAACATGAATCAATAAAAATAAAAATTAAACACACATACGGAAACAAATAAAATCAAACAAACAAATAAATAAACACACAAAGCAAATAAAGCTTGGGTTGCCTCCCAAGAAGCACTTTTCTTTATTAACGAGTCTTGTAGCTAGACTCAAAGTCACCGTACATTACGTGACTCCATCATTGGTCACGGTTCCTAGGCCATTCTCATTTCCGGTTTTATATTCCGGTCCTAATTTCAAACAATCCTTGTAGAAACCGGATATCCTTTCCATAACATAGTTTACTCCTTTATTTCTATCCTCATCATTCCTATAGTAGACCGCTTGCTTAAGCTCCTTCTCAACATTTGACAGGTGTTGGAATTGCTCTATCTTATATGGCATTTGGTAGTTTACCTCATCGGTCTCATCCTCAAATCTAACTATCCCTAAGGAAGGTTCATAAGTCATTCTAGAGGCCTCAACAAATGGTTTTCCAAAAACCACTTGAGTTAAGGATGCATCGACTATTGGGCGGATATCTTCTACAATTACAAAGTCGGTGGCATAGGTGAAGTTTCCTACATAAACCGGCAATCCCTTAACTCTTCCCGTGAAGTTACTCATCCAACCCTTATCAAGGAACATCCTATACCCAAGTTGATTTTTCATTATTAAGTTGTAGTGGGCTCTAGTCATGATGTTTATGGGTGATCTAAGGTCGATGTAAGCTTTCCACACATGCAAATGTCCGATGTTGCATGGTATGTTGAGATTAGAAGGATCGCCTATTTTTATAATTGGTCTACCTAGGAAGTATGGTGTCTCGGGGTCATCGAATAAGTCTGTATGATATGCGCGCTCTTCCTTAGTGGGTAGCCTATTGAAGTAGTCCTCATCATCATCTACTTCTTCAATCTCACTTTTCCTAACTTCCTTATCAACCTCGACTTTCTCAACCTCGTCCTCAGGTTCACTATTATCCTCATTCCTATCAATTGGTTTGATAGTGACAACGTTGACGAAGTGGACGTGTTTGGATGAAGAGGGGTCTTTTACTTGGGGTCCGCTATTTGTGTTCCTAGCTTCCTTGTGTGGAGGTGATAGCACTTGGTTATTGAGGGCTTTCAACAAGTTGTCAATTTTATTGGTCATCTCCGTTTGTTGTTGATTGAATTCGGATTCAAATTTAGCTATCCGAGCTTCTTGAGATGCCATAAATTGGGACATCAATCCTTCAAAGTTATTGGTACTACCATTGCCGGAAGGATTGTTGTTGAAAGTGCGGTTCGAGTTGGAACCGCTTGATTGGAAACGATTAGGTGGGTTGGAAGAATTGGTTTGTTGTGCGTTTTGGTTTTGTTTCCACCTAAGGTTTGGGTGATTTTTCCATGAGGGGTTGTATGAATCACCATAGGGGTTTGGCTCGGGTTTGAAAGTGTACCACTTATCTCCCGCTCCGTCGGTACGCGAGGATGCGTAGTCCGCAAAAGCTTGTTCGGGGAGTTCCATGCAATCACGAGTGTCGTGGGGACCACTACATAATTCACATGAAGAAGTGATTTTGTTCACTTGGATTGAAGGTTTAGGAGCCTCGTAGGATTTCATATGAAACTTGACTTGGTCTTCAAGTTCTATGATCCTACGGTCGGAAGTGCTTGAATTGTTCGAAGGCAAAGATATTGCCTTGACCGTTTTATTCAAATCACGGGGATCACTCCAACTTTCGTTGTCATAAAGAGCAAGATCTTCTAGGAGAGCCCATGATTGTTCCGCACTTAGATCACGTAGCTTACCACCGGCCGCTTGGTCAATGGTTTGCTTCGTGGAGAGATTGATATGGTCATAGAAGATTTGGACTTGGAGCCAAAGTTCTAAGCCATGGTGAGGGACTTTTTGGAGTAAGTCCTTGAATCGAGTCCATGCCTCGTAGAGGGTTTCGCCTTGACGTTGTTGGAACATCAAGATATCATTCCTTAGCTTGGTAGTTCTTCCCGGTGGAAAAAACTGAGCAAGGAAACGAGTGGTGAGATCATCCCAAGAGGTGATGGATCATGCGGGTAGACGCTCTAGCCATTGACTAGCTTGGTCCCGCAGAGAGAATTGAAAGAGACGCAGTCGGGTCGTCTCTCGAGTGGCAACATCAAGGTCTATGGAATCAACGATTTTGAGAAAGTCCTTGAGATGTTGATTAGGATCTTCGGAACGAAGTCCATGGAATGCGCATCCGCTTTGCACCAACCGGATGGTGTCGGATCGCAAGGGAGTGACATTGGCTCCTTGAGTGAGCTCAATGGTGTTTCGATAGCCATGGTGGCTAGGACGGGAGTAGTCTCCTAAGGTACGGGCTCTAGGAGGTTGTGGTGGTGGGTTGTTGGGATCAAGGATATTACCATCTTCCATGATGTCGGATGGTAATGGTTACGAACAAAGAAACGAAGAAAAAAAGATAGACTAAAGAAAACCTAGAAAAATAAAATAAAAATCTCACTAGAAAGGAATCTAGTGAGTAGACCTACAAAATAAAGATTCAACCTAAACAATAACTATTCCCCGGCAGCGGCGCCAAAAACTTGATGCGTGGTTTTGCAACCTTACAACAGGTTTTACCTCTCGAGGGATCTCAAGAGGCTTACAACCCCACCAGGCAGTGTACCTGACCGATGTAGTATAGTGTAGTGGTAAGTACGGGGGATTGATCGTTCTCCACAGGGAATAGTGTCGTTAGGATTGAAAAACTACTCTAATAGGTCTAAGGGTGAGAGAAGATTCTTTTTGTATTTTTATATTTTTTATGAAAGCAAGTAAAATCTCGGGTTTGAAAGAGTGGGCGGAATTAGTTGCTAGTCAACTAACCCAAATAACTACGAATGCAAATAAAATAAAATAATGAAAATGAAAAGGTTGTGAAACTTATGTGGAGAGAAATGTGTTTACTTAGATTTCCTTACTCCCTAACTATCTTTTACCGGTTGATTAGTGTGTATTAATCGCGTGGATGACGGGTGTATTCCTTAATACCAATCGTGGGGTGGCGTACGTACTTCCCCAACTCTACAAGCTCCTACTTCACTCCTATGTCGAGCCGGCTAAGAAGCTCCTAACATGGGATCACTAGAATTCGCTCGTGCATTAAATACAACCATAAAAACCTTAGTACGCATTGGTTCATGTTTCTTAAGACGTTCAAGCAAGTTACCGAATAGGAAGTTAGCCAGTTTTCTTAAGCCTAACATCGATGAACAATCATCCAATACAATTAATAACACACTAATAACCAATAATCAATAGCTAGGTTTCATTAGATCTAAGCAAACACAAGATAAATCTAGCCTAGCATGTTAATTAAAATACAAGAACAAGATGTAATCAAACAACACATAGACATATTGAATGATTAAATAATCACTTATCTTCAATTAAACATGGGAGATCCAAGGGTATGAAAACCCTTAAAAATGGCAGAAATTCGTCTTAGGGTTTCTCCTCCAAAATTACACACAATAAGTTCCACCCTAATGACAAAAAATTGCAAAACTATATATAGAGTTTAAGGGCTGACGGCGTCACGTTATAGATCCTGACGCCGTCACCTCGCCGCTTTTAGGGTTCCCGGATGGCCTTCCTGACGCCGTCCCTCTTTAGACCTCCAAAATCCGTTCTGGCTTATCAAAGCTTGACGCCGTCAGAAATGAGCTTGACGCCGTCCCTCTTTAAGTTAAGCCGTGACGACCTTGATCACTTCAAAGGGTGACGCCGTCAGATTTTTCATGCAAAATTCTCTGGCTTATCATGAGTAATTTTCATATCCACCACTTTTACCAAGCCATGACGCCGTCTGGACCAATTCCTGACGCCATCAAAGGTACTTTCCAGCATAATTTTGAGACTTTGTCGTTTTCTTCACTTTTATGCTCCAAAAACGTCCAAAATGCTTCCTTTTTCAGATTTCTTCTCAAAAGTACCTAAAATGACAAAAGGAACGATTTAGGGCAATATTTGATCAAATAAATACGATTTAGGGCTTAAATGACCCCCTAAAAGCGGTACACTTTTCGCTTCATCAGCTATTCCCATCCAAAAAAGTTGGCACCTCCTCCGGACTACCGAAGTAATTGCGACTGATGCCCATGTGCATCAAAAACTCCTCTGGATACGCCCTGATCGGTATGCGATTAGCATTAATCGTCTCCGCATCCTCTGCGCTATACGTTCCGGGGATAGGGCGCTCATCTCTCGGTAATGATTCTTGAGTATAGAACTCAAAAATCCATCGAAAAAATGCACTATCAACCCAAAAGAACTTTTCCCTCCAAACCCTCAGTGCGTCTAACTTCTCCGTATAGCACTGCAGTGACCCTGCGCGCTTGGAGAAGGATACCCACCCGTTGGACCACGACGTGTGGTAAAACGCGCGGAATAGATGGATTGTGGGTTCTATCGCTAACAAGCGACAATTCACTTCAAAATTAGTTATTTTTGCTGCACCTATACAGTGCAGTTGTGAAATATGCAGACGATAATGGTTTAGAATATCGCACAAAAATAGGGAAATGGGCACGCGCTGGTTAGCGAATTCGAAGAAACGCGTGTATACCCCCACTTTCCCTTGCGGGAAGTTCGCTATTGACGCATTCGCCACCGGAACCACCGGTGCAATGCGATAGGGATGTAATAATCTGAGGTGAACTGACGAAGTTCGTCCTCAGATATATCGGAAGTAAAATCGGATAACTGAAGCACCATGGTTAGAATTTAAAGGATTATGAAGCGCACGCGCTATTACCTTCGCTTTCGTTGATTTTTAATTGCTGTTTGAAGGTTTAACAATGGTGGAAAATGACGTCTTTTACTGTGGTAGCCACAGTGAAACGACGGCTTACCTTTATATAGGGTTACACATATGTGTGGATGGATGACACATGTACCCCACTTGCTCTGATCGTGTGGCTGGGAGGCTAAAAGGTAAAACACTTTTTCACCCACCCCTCACGATTTACGAAGGAGATACGGATGTACTTGGACTAGTTTATTATATGGCTTCTTTAGGCGGGAAACACTTGAAACTTCCCCGCTACGCATCGAGGAATATTTTTGCTACATTTGTTAGTCTAGCATCCGCAGTCGTTACACTACGTATACTAGACTGGGGGGACATGATGACGTATAGTCCGCATTCGGGTCACGAACCCGACCAATGGACGCTACTAACACTCAAGCCCATCACGAATGGGCTCAAGCCCATTACGCGTGGGCTATCTCGATAAAGATTTGGGCTTACAATGGCCCAAGTCCAAATTCTATTATTAGTCTTGATCTCTTATTTACGGATAAGGATTGATATACCGAAGGGTAAGGAACACGAAACCTATGAGGACTTTGTGTATATATATAGAATATCTCGGCTCATTAAAGGTACGATCTACAACCCTAACTCTTCAACTAAACCCTAAAACCGATTACTTACTCTCACGCCGGAGGATAATCGTGGGAGACAATCCCACGATAAGCCTAACGGTGTCTTTTTGTTTTCTTAGTGCGCAGGTCTCAAGCATTAAGATCTAATTGATACGGAAACAAGGAACACCCAACTTTTGTTTCAACAGTTATAGTATCCCCCCGTTGAAGGGAATCTCGTCCCGAGATTCAGTCTATGTTGGTTGATGCGTGGTTTTGCGACCTTACAACAGGTTTTACCTCTCGAGGGATCTCAAGAGGCTTGCAATCCCCACCAGGAAGTGTACCTGACCGATGTAGTATAGTGTAGTGGCAAGTACCGGGGGATTGATCGTTCTCTAGGGGAATAGTGTCGTTAGGATTGAAAAACTACTCTAATAGGTCTAAGGGTGAGGGAGGATTCTTTTTTTGTATTTTTTATATTTTTATGAAAGCAAGTAAAATCTCGGGTTTGAAGGAGTGGGCGGAATTAGTTGCTAGTCAACTAACCCAAATAACTACAAATGCAAATAAAATAAAATAACTGAAAATAAAAAGGTTGTGAAACTTATATGGAGAGAAATGTGTTTACTTAGATTTCCTTACACCCTAACTATCTTTTACCGGTTGATTAGTGTGTATTAATTGCGTGGATGACGGGTGTATTCCTTAATACCAATCGTGGGGTGGCGTACGTACTTCCCCAACTCTATAAGCTCCTACTTCACTCCTATGTCGAGCCGGCTAAGAAGCTCCTAACATGGGATCACTAGAATTCGCTCATGCATTAAATACAACTATAAAAACCTTAGTACGCATTGGTTTATGTTTCTTAAGACGTTCAAGCAAGTTACCGTATAGGAGGTTAGCCAGTTTTCTAAAGCCTAACATCGATAAACAATCATCCAATACAATTAATAACACACCAACAACCAATAATCAATAGTTAGGTTTCATTAGATCTAAGCAAACACAAGATAAATCTAGCCTAGCATGTTAAATAAAAGACAAGAACAAGATATAATCAAACAACACATAGACATATTGAATGATTAATTGATTACTTATCTTCAATTGAACATGGGAGATCCAAGGGTATAAAACCCTTAAAAATGGCAGAAAAATCGTCTTAGGGTTTCTCCTCACAAAGTTGCACACTAATGACTAAAAATTATGAGAATATATATAGAAAATCAGATCTGACGGCGTCACGTTATAGAGCGTGACGCCGTCACCTCGCCGCGGTTAGGGTTTCTTGATGGCCTTCTTGACGCCGTCCCCTTTTAATCTTCCAAAATCCTCTCTGGCTCGTCAAGGCTTGACGACCTTCTTGACGCCGTCCCCCTTTAATCTTCCAAAATCCTCTCTGGCTTATCAAGGGTTGACGGCGTCACACTAGGGCTTGACGCCGTCACAGGTACTTTTCCAGCCGATTTTGAGACTTTGTCGTTTTCTTCACTTTTACACTTTTCGCTTCATCAAATACCCTTACACTTGAGATTTGCTTGTCCTCAAGCAAATGCGCTTTTATTCTAATCAAAATACAAGTTAGGGGTCATTTAACGCTAATATAAAAGTAATTACAACAAATAGTCGTTCCACTTTAATCATAATAAGCACGGAGATTACAGACTAGCACCTCACAAGTAGTGTTTAGATACTCACATCTCTCAGGTGTCATAAAAGTATATCTCATAAATGAAAATGAATAATATCTCTCACTACCTGTCATAGCAAATAGATTACCATAGGCTTGGGAAAGGATCAAAAACCTCCTCCACTAGGCGTAAGCACCTAAGATAAACTATCAAAGAGGGCTTTTAAACGGGTTATAACGTTAGGTGTAGGGATATGATAAACACGGTTTTGTTGGATAAAGGATATTTTACTGGTGGCGAGTTAAAGATCTTGAATAATTACATGTACAATATGGCGTTGCTAAGCCAAGACTAGACTCGACTTAAGCTAATGAAAGAAATAATAACAAAAAGATAAAATAAACATAAAATGAAACGGGATGGTAGTCCGTATGTTTTTTTCTACTTTTTTTTTTTTTTTTTTTTTTTTTTTTTTTTTTTTGCATACACTCTTGCCCTACCATCCAAAATAATACATCATAGGGGGGTTGTATCCCCCTTACACTTGAACTTTTACATAACTTTACAATTAACTATTCTAATGACTCGAATTAAGATAATCGAAACACTTGGAGTACTTTTAAAATATTTAGCACATATGGGGGTAATAATGTTGTTCTTCCCCATTACTCCATTACACTAGTACTTTACCCATGAGTCCCAATCGTCCCAAAACAATATGTACAAGGATATGACTCGACTTAGCAACCATGTAATCAATTAGATAATTAACTTGGGGTTTAAACAAATGTTGTCACAATAATGCACTAAAAATGAGTGCATACAAGGTAGGCTAAGGCGATTTGGGTGTACATTTAAGTGGGGTGTAAACAAATTCTTACTTTAAGTAAAATGCTTAAAGTTAGAAACGAAAAGATAGGCTCTGAGGGGTGTACTAGGGGTATTGTGTACTAAAAATGAGTACAACGCAAAGGGTGTGGGAGAATTACTTGACCAATGTAGCCAATGTAATTATAACAAAAACACAGGTGTAAAACAATGGGTTAACCCTAATGCCTCTTATCATGTAGTAAATCTAACTACACGAATGTAGTCTCACTTGTGGCCTCGGAATGGTCCTAACGCAAGTTCTAGAATCTAAGTGCTACCGGTACACACATCATAGCATAAATGCTTTTCCTACCAATTCTAGGGGCGAACCTCACATATTTGGGGGTGGAAATTTTTTTTGTGGTACGGTTTTGTGCTAGTCATATAACTCCTATTCGTGAGACGCTCATTAAGACCAAAGTTTCACTCCTATATGTTGTAAAAAATTTTAAATTTGGCACTAAAATTGCCCTAACAGGTATTTCTCTCAGTTTTATTACACATCTACCATTAAACAAATGAAAAATCAAGCGTAATAGCATTCTCTAAGGTATCGTACTTTACCCCCCCCTTACACTTAAGATGAACATTGTCCCCAATGTTCAAATAACAAGATGTAAAAGTAAATAAGGTAAAAGAATGAAATCAAATACTCCCCTGATTCGCTCGGTGGATAAAGAGGTAACATGGTTAGATCTTCTTCCAAGGTAATGTTGAAGCTTCAAGATTAAAGCAGCGCCAAAAGCTAGATTCCACATACATCTCCTTGTCCAAAATAACCTGTTAAACCTGAGAAAACAAACACGAAAACCTGCATAACATCGGCGGGATAAATCTGTATAAGGATATAATGCTTGTGGAATGATTATTTTGCAGATTCCTGGAGTTTATAAGTTCGAGATTTAATAAAAACTTTTTATGATTCCGGTAGAAAAACAAAACTTTCAAAAATTTCAGAAAATTAAAACTTGACGCCGTCAGGTTGTAAGGCCTGACGCCGTCAGAAATGATCTGACAGAATTCTCATGTTAAGTTTCCGGAAAATTTCTGGAAAAACCTATACCTTACTTCCTGGAATTCCTGCAAAATATCATTATGACTCGATACAAGCATTTGACTCAAACAATTACTAATATGTATGTTAATTTAATATTGTTATGATTCATGTTCATTTGTTCTAATAAACCGATTTGGATTTCCCTTACACTTAACTTTTGCAAAATACCTTTATATGTAGTTAAGACGAAGTTAAAAACAAGATAAAGCATTTTCACAATTTAGTTTCGAACATGAATCAATAATAATAAAAATTAAACATACATACGGAAGCAAATAAAATCAAACAAACAAATAAATAAACATACAAAGCAAATAAAGCTTGGGTTGCCTCCCAAGAAGCGCTTTTCTTTATTAACGAGTCTTGTAGCTAGACTCAAAGTCCTTTTAACCTATGTAAATAAGATCGTCATCGAGGACATCTTTAGGGTTAAGCTTGGATTGAAGTTTTCTATTGGTCCGCATAGTACGATATATCTTTTCAAACCTCTCTCCATCCGGGTCATACAATGTCATCTTAATATGCCATGACCCATCTCCATCTTTGGGTGGTTTGTCCCAATCCCACTTATGATCATTGTCTTCACATGTCCACCTATTCATCCCTAGGTTAATTGGCAAAACTCCTAGGAAATCAATCATCTTCCTAAAAACTAGAGGGTCTTCAAATGGATCCAATTCGGTGTCCCTAGCCAAGAGTTGTTCTACCGTATGTGTTCGGCTCACAAAGTCCTCTTCTAGGTAAAATGGGCGTTGGGGTTCTATGAAGTCTCCATCGATCCAGGGTCCATATCTAGATGGTCTCCTATTTAATTCTAACCAATGGGGTGTTGGTTCCTCACTAGTATCATAGGCATGTTTCTTCACATCATAGACTGACCAAGTATCACCTTCTCCTACCGCTATCTTAGATTCCTTACAATCAATCATAGCACTAGCGGTCGCCAAAAATCCTCAAACTATCAACAAGGGGCATGTAGGGTCGCTAACCATATCAAGGACGTGGAAATCGGCTAAAACGGTTAGTTTTCCTATGTGTACTAACACGTCCTTGACTACTCCAACCGGGTAAGCAACACTTCCATCCGCTAAGCCTATTATTACCTCGGTTTCTTCAAGTTTCCCTAGTTTTAGAGAGGTGTGGAGAGGTAACGGAAGTAGGTTAAGGCTTGATCCAAGATCGGCTAATGTGTCATAAGCCTCCGAATTACCGATCTTGCAAGGTAGAACAAATAAGCCCGGATCATCTAACTTCTTAGGTAGTTTGTTTTGAACGAAGGCGGTCCCTTTGTCACCTAACTCGAGCTTCTTCTCATATTTTTCTAAGAGGGCATTATAATATGGGGCTCGTGCTAATACATCAATAACCGGACGTTCAAGGTGGAGCTCCTTGAATTCTTCGTCAAGGTTTTGAGTGGGAGGTGTTTTCAACTATGTTGTTGACCAATTTAGTGTTGGATATCATAACTTCTTGGTCATTTTGAACGACTTGGGTTTGTTTGAAACACGAGCTCATGGAATTGACCGAATAATATTGTGGACAAGAACTAGGAGACGAAACCGATGAAATGGCGTTGACGTTTAGTTTCGGGTTCTTGACTGTGTTGCTAGGGAGTGCTCCCATTTCTCGGTCATTGAGGGCTTTCAACAAAGTGTCAATCTTATTGGTCATCTCGCTCTGTTTTTGTTTGAAATCGGCTTCAAACTTTACTAAACGAGCTTCTTGAGATGTCACGAAGTTGGACATCAATCCTTCAAGATTATTGGTACTACCATAATTGTTGGAAGGATTGTTATTGAAAGTACGGTTCGAGGATGAACCGCTTGATTGAAAATGATTAGGTGGGTTGGAAGAATTGGTTTGTTGTGCGTTTTGGTTTTGTTTCCACCTAAGGTTTGGGTGATTTTTCCATGAGGGGTTGTATGAATCACCGTAGGGGTTTGGATCGGGTTTGGAAGTGTATCACTTGTCTCCCGCTCCGTCGGTACGCGAGGATGCGTAGTCCGCAAAAGCTTGTTCGGGGAGTTCCACGCAATCACGAGTGTCGTGGGGACCACTACATAATTCACACGAAGAAGTGATTTTGTTCACTTGGCTTGAAGGTTTAGGAGCCTCGTAGGATTTCATAAGAAACTTGACTTGGTCTTCAAGTTCTATGATCCTACGGTCGGAAGTGCTTGAATTGTTCGAAGGCAAAGATATTGCCTTGACCGTCTTATTCAAATCACGGGGATCATTCCAACTTTCGTGGTCATAAAGAGCAAGATCTTCCAGGAGAGCCCATGATTGTTCCGCACTTAGATCACGTAGCTTACCACCGGCCGATTGGTCAATGGTTTGCCTCGTGGAGAGATTGATGTGGTCATAGAAGATTTGGACTTGGAGCCAAAGTTCTATGCCATGGTGAGGGACTTTTTGGAGTAAGTCCTTGAATCGAGTCCATGCCTCGTAGAGGGTTTCGCCTTGACGTTGTTGGAACATCAAGATATCATTCCTTAGCTTGGTAGTTCTTCCTGGTGGGAAAAACTGAGCAAGGAAACGAGTGGTGAGATCATCCCAAGAGGTGATGGATCCTGCGGGTAGACGCTCTAGCCATTGACTAGCTTGGTCCCGCAGAGAGAATTGAAAGAGAAGCAGTCGGGTCGTCTCTCGAGTGGCAACATCAAGGTCTATGGAATCAACGATTTTGAGAAAGTCCTTGAGATGTTGATTAGGATCTTCGGAACGAAGTCCATGGAATGTGCATCCGCTTTGCACCAACCGGATGGTGTCGGATCGCAAGGGAGTGACATTGGCTCCTTGAGTGAGCTCAATGGTATTTCGATAGCCATGGTGGCTAGGACGGGAGTAGTCTCCTAAGGTACGGGCTCTAGGAGGTGGGTGTTGTTGTGGTGGTGGGTTGTTGGGATCGAGGATATTACCACATTCCATGATGTCGGATGGTAATGGTTACGAACAAAGAAACGAAGAAAAAAGATAGACTAAAGAAAACCTAGAAAAATAAAATAAAAATCTCACTAGAAAGGAATCTAGTGAGTAGACCTAATAAAATAAAAATTCAACCTAAACAATAACTATTCCCCGGGCTGCGGCGCCAAAAACTTGATGCGTGGTTTTGCGACCTTACAACAGGTTTTACCTCTCGAGGGATCTCAAGAGGCTTGCAATCCCCACCAGGCAGTGTACCTGACCGATGTAGTATAGTGTAGTGGCAAGTACCGGGGGATTGATCGTTCTCTAGGGGAATAGTGTCGTTAGGATTGAAAAACTACTCTAATAGGTCTAAGGGCGAGGGAGGATTCTTTTTTTGTATTTTTTATATTTTTATGAAAGCAAGTAAAATCTCGGGTTTGAAGGAGTGGGCGGAATTAGTTGCTAGTCAACTAACCCAAATAACTACAAATGCAAATAAAATAAAATAACTGAAAATAAAAAGGTTGTGGAACTTATATGGAGAGAAATGTGTTTACTTAGATTTCCTTACTCCCTAACTATCTTTTACCGGTTGATTAGTGTGTATTAATTGCGTGGATGACGGGTGTATTCCTTAATACCAATCGTGGGGTGGCGTACGTACTTCCCCAACTCTATAAGCTCCTACTTCACTCCTATGTCGAGCCGGCTAAGAAGCTCCTAACATGGGATCACTAGAATTCGCTCATGCATTAAATACAACCATAAAAACCTTAGTACGCATTGGTTTATGTTTCTTAAGACGTTCAAGCAAGTTACCGTATAGGAGGTTAGCCAGTTTTCTTAAGCCTAACATCGATAAACAATCATCCAATACAATTAATAACACACCAACAACCAATAATCAATAGTTAGGCTTCATTAGATCTAAGCAAACACAAGATAAATCTAGCCTAGCATGTTAAATAAAAGACAAGAACAAGATATAATCAAACAACACATAGACATATTGAATGATTAATTGATTACTTATCTTCAATTGAACATGGGAGATCCAAGGGTATAAAACCCTTAAAAATGGCAGAAAAATCGTCTTAGGGTTTCTCCTCACAAAGTTGCACACTAATGACTAAAAATTATGAAAATATATATAGGAAAACAGATCTGACGGCGTCACGTTATGGAGCGTGACGCCGTCACCTCGCCACGGTTAGGGTTTCTTGATGGCCTTCTTGACGCCGTCCCCCTTTAATCCTCCAAAATCCTCTCTGGCTTATCAAGGGTTGACGGCCTTCTTGACGCCGCCCCCCTTTAATCTTCCAAAATCCTCTCTGGCTTATCAAGGGTTGACGGCGTCACAATGGTGCTTGACGCTGTCAAAGGTACTTTTCCAGCAGATTTTGAGACTTTGTCGTTTTCTTCACTTTTATGCTCCAAAAACGTCCAAAATGCTTCCTTTTCCAGATTTCTTCTCCAAAGTACCTAAAATGACAAAAGGAACGATTTAGGGCAATATTTGATCAAATAAATACGATTTAGGGCTTAAATGACCCCCTAAAAGCGGTACACTTTTCGCTTCATCATTGGTCGAGATGTGAGGGAAAAGGTTTGGGTATCTTGTCCGTATTTGATTTTCTTATTTCCAGTCAAATTCTGGTCCTATCTTAGGGTTCTACTTTTGTCGGTTTCTTATCTTAGAGGTAATGGGTATTAAATGTTGACTTCTACTGTGGTTGGTCAAAGGGAATAATTATGAACAGTTTTGTTTTGTCTCAAAATTTTGCTTTTGAATGAAAATTGTTATTAGAAAGTCTGAAAAGATAACTGTTCCATTTATGACATGATTTCTTCCTAAATTATACATAGTTGATCAGGCTATGTATAATTGAGGACCAAATGATGTAATGTTTGGCTCAGTTATTGTGGTATTTATGTTTCTCTAAAAAGTTTTAGATGGTGTTCAACGCTTTGTTTTTATAAAACGACAACATAATTATTTTTTCACAAAAAAAAGAAGATTTTTGTTCATACTATGGTGATAAGTCAGGAATTTCTAGGGTGGTAATAGGATATCCTTAAAATGAATCTTAGGGTTCGAGTGGAAATCTTACGGGATGGTAATAGTCTATTGTTCGGTCAAAACTAGTATTAATCAAATTTCTAATGAGATGGCAGTGGTATTGTTACGTAACGATTGTGAATAGGACAAATGGAATAGAAATTGAAATTAGACGAAGACTGTAATTATTACGGAAATATTACAAGATAAAGATTTCATACGGTAGAAGGATAGTTGTTACACTTAGGTTACATCCATCGTAACTAAGGTAGAGTACAATAGGAAATATACTTAGGAAGTTTTATGCTACGATTTATTTAGTTATATCAGGAATTTCTCTTCTGTTTAAATAGGGATATCATTCCTTGACATTGTCGGGATCTTAAAGAGCTCTCATTCTTTTGCACTAGTCTTGGTTCGGCTGTGCGTTTCCATCTCCTAGCACATACACTCTTCCGCGGGCACCATCGTTCTGGTTGGCATTCGGCTTCGGGCACCGGCTCTTGTAATGCCCCTTCCCACCACATCCGTAGCAAGTTATAGCTACCGGTTGTGGATTTGCTCCTGTTGCTTTACAGTCTCTGGTCTGATGTCCAATTCTCTGACACCTTGTGTACTTAACAGTGCATGGACCATAGTGGTGCAAAAAGCATTGATTGCATGACGATTTTCTTCTGATATAACCACTCCTCTCAGCAGGTGTGGCGGTATAGGCTCTTACAGTTTCCTGTCGACGATTCTGTTGGTGGTGGTGATTATTACGGTCTTGTTGCTAATTGTTGTGGTGATGGGTGATCCTTCTATCATCAAGCTTCCGCTTGTGATCACCATTTCCCTGGGTGGAATTACGTTTGATCTCACGATCCATCAATTGCTGGGCCATGGAAATGGCCTCCTCCAATGACTGAGGCTTTGACGCAGTCACATTTCCCTCGATGCTTCGAGGTAATCCTTCCGTATATCTCTCCAACATCTTCTCCAAATCAGGCACAATAGTTGGACATAGGAGAGCAAGCTCCTGAAACCTCCTATTGTAGACCTTGAGATCAGTTCCTTTCACAGCTATCTGGTGAAACTCGTCCTCCAGCTTCTTAATCTCAGTACGAGGGCAATACTTCTTTAACATCTTCTTTTTGAGATCTTCCCAGGTAAGTTGGTGAGCTGCTTCAACACCCATAGTTTGGGCAGTCGAAGTCCACCAAGACAGGGCATCTTCTAAGAAAGTTCATGTAGCAAAGGTAACCTTACAGTCTTTGGCACACCCACTTCTCACGAAGACTATTTATGTACGCTCAAACCAACGAGCCAACTCAGTTTCTCCTTCTGTTCCTTTAAAGAAAGTTGGTTTACAGTTTATAAAGTCTTTATAAGTGCACTTGCGAGCTGTAGCAGTCTCGCTTTCTCCATTGGGTCTGCTAGTGCTTCCAGAACGGGCCATTACTGCTGCTTGATTCTCAAGTGCTGCAGCAACACTGTCTGCAACAAGCTTTCGGATAGCAGCTTGGGACATGGCTGGTTCTGGGGAAGTGCGAGGCATATTTCTATTAATACCACAAGAAAACACATGTTTAGAATTTGCATAGTGACCATTTTAAATTATCAAGGTAAAATCCATGATAATTATAAGGTCATAATATGTCCAAATACTATCATACATGTATATAAAATGATCATCAATGGTCCACATCAATCGATACCATTCTCAGCAAAATACAACAAAATCACAACCACATATAGTCATAAATAACTTGCTAATTTGTTATATATAAAAAAATTAATACAAGCGTCATATTTATGCCACATATTCCATGGTCAAGATATAGTACAAAAGCTAATAGGTAATAATCTGATTTAGTGGCTACCAGAAGCTCCTCCGAGTCAACTCTCCAGTTTGACGATCATGCTGATGAGGATCTGCATATACTCCTGGTATCGAGCTTGCACGTCTCCTTCTACTGTCTCTAAAACTGTGATCCTGGTCTGAGCTGTCATCAGTTCTTCATTCCTTCTCATCATCTCTCCTATCAACTTTAATTTGTCATAGGTATTTCTTGTCTCAGCTGCTCATGACGTTACTCTGCCTTCTCACGATTCTTGTCCATCTTCTGCTTCATGGTCTCTTGACCAGTAACTACATCTTCAATTCTATATTCTATACCCTCAATGCGTTCTAGAGGCAACTTATCGAGATGACCTAAAGCTGTCTCGATCTGCTCTTCTTGCCGTTCTAATTGCGTCAGAAGGGTGGAAACGGTCGGCGGTCGCTCCTGGGCTGCCTGTGAACTTTCTCCCACCTTAAAAACTCGCGGGAGAGTCAGGAAATCGGGAGTAGGTGATCGAGGTAGAGTGTGATATCGGGCGATAATGGCTCCAACTTCTTCACTAAGTTCAAATGGGGCAGACGGGGGATGGAAACTTGTAGATGATGGTGGAGGTGGAGGTGTGGACGTTGGGACAGACGGTATATATGTAGATAACATATATGGATGTGGATGTGGTAGTGGTGATGAGGATGTAGGCATGGGCGTGATGTCCAGTACTGTCGTGATATTTTTCAATATCCGAGTCCGACATAAGAGGGATAGAATGAGTAGGGGAAGTCATGATTCTGTAACCACCCGGTAATTATAAATATTTCACTATGTAACTAAATAATTAGAAATAAACATGTATAAGTAGCATTTCAGTAGCGTTGTGGCACGGAGGACTTTTGGTTAAGTTTGTGAAAATTGGTTATAGTCTAGGTTTGAACCTTGTTCTCTATAACCACGAGCTCTGATACCAATCTGTAACAACCCCGTTTTCGATAATCGCAGCGGAATATAAGTTGGGGTGTTACTTCAAGCATCACAGTCATAAAAATAGAAAATGACTCGAAAAGAGACGTTTTATTTAAATTGTTATCATTCATTAATTTAAATCAGAGTTACATTATAGAGGTCCCAGCGGGAAGTTTCGAAATACGTTATAAAAGTTACATTATTCGTTGAATGATAACAAAATGGACACCCTTTTTATAAAAAGAAAGTCCACTGCCACTCCGTGCCAAATCGTACTTCTAGTTACCTGAGATAAAACATACTTAAAAAGTCAACACAAAGGTTGAGTGAATCCATAGCATTTAAAGTTATAATCAGTTGAACACAAGCTAAGTAGAAAGTAAATCAGTAATATTGCAGTTCAATATATTACCCTAAGTCTCATGACACGCAAACGTTAACAGGATGGACATCATAGTAATGAACTATGGATGTAATTACTACATAATTAAATATAGTAATACTGCCCTCGAGTAGGAGTTTGCCGGACTCTTTATTAATCTCAAATAAAGTGCATTTGGTTACTTGTCCAGCAACACAAATGGGACGTCAACTGCCAATAGATCTATTCACTATATTCGCGTTCACCCGCAGGTGATTAATGGTTCATGATAGAGGGTCTTTTAGAGGCAACAATTAAACTTAGGCAATATCAATCAGGATAGCATACAGAAAAATACTTGTGTTCGGTTTAAAGCATGTATCTCCCCACAAATTTGCAAAAACGTAAGAAAATAGTGGGACTATGAACTCACCTTAGCAGTCTGGATGGAAAACAAAGTTAAATAGAGTTGATAAACGTCTCCGGCACGCAACCTGGTTCGGTATGTCAAGTTTCAGTAATCGTATTCAATTATATAAGTTTTAATATTTGTTTCGTAACGTTTTGGTTGGTAATTAAATGTTAAATTGAGACAACATGAAGTCTCTTCAAAAGTTGGATAAGATTTTATCTTATTTCTTTATGTTTCCGTTCGTTCGTTTGTTCGTTTAATATATCTCGTTAAGTTTTTATAAACCAAGTCGATATATATATATACATATATATATCTCGTTTGTTTGTTATCGAAATAAACGTATTTCGTTTATTAATTTTTATTATAAATATATTTAGAATATATTAATAATAATAATTATATAAAGTTACGCTTTTTACCCTATAGTTTCATATATTGACAATTTTTACCCCTCAACTTTTATAAAATTACAATTTTTACCCCTCAACTTTCATAAGTTGGCAACTTTTACCCCTGAACTATGGTAAAATGACAGTTTCTACCCTATAGTTTCAAAATTGACGCTTTTTACCCCTGAGCTGTATGTCGACATCAATTAAAGTCCAAGTTATAAAAACTAGTTGGAGTCTCGACACTTTATACCCTCCAAGCATTTTTGTTATTACACTCGTGGTCCTTATTTCAATAAAACGCGTTTTTCGTTTAAGAAAAAGGTACGACTTTTGTTAAATGCCTAAAATCTATCCTAACCAATACAACTAACACTAGGAAAGATTAAAGAAGAAGAGTGGAACTAGAAATATAACTTTATTAATCACACACTTAATCTTTAATACAAACCCTAAATGACTAATGATAAACCTTGAAGCACTTAGAGGACCAACCTTCCATATGAGGATGGAAGGTGGTATTTATACATTCTTGACATGGGGTGGGCTTGGACTTGAGTTGGGCTTATACATGGATTACATTTAACTTACAAACTTAAGTCCAAGCCCATTGATTAAATAAACTAACTTATACAACGACACAATTTAAATACAAATATTATGACAACGATGACCATCACTTTTATAAATCCTAACAATCTCCCCCTAAGGGATGGTCATTCAAATGATGCTCGGAGTGATGAGGTCTTTCGTCTTCATTTCCTTGTGCTTTGTGTGTCGTTGTAGAATAGTCTTTGTTCTTGTTCCTTCATGCACTGTGATCTTCAAAGTATCGTCTTTTTATGGTTCTTGCCTTGATCAGCATCTTCTTTACTTTGGCTTCGCGTCCTCCAACATACTCATACCTCATGATCTTCGTACTTGTCATCCTTTCATGATTCATTACTTTGTTCTTGACGTATTGATTAGCTTCTTGACTTTGTTGTTACACTTTGTCTTTCACTTGATCTTTTGGTCTTGAACTTTTACACTTGAGCTCTGTTGAGGATGATCTTTGTATGTATGAGTATGTGGAGCTGAAGATGTTGGATACATCGGATGATGGTTGATGGACTTTTGTAGTACCTGCATAAAACAGTTAGCAATAATACGTCCAGCACTTACAGATTTGGACTTCGAGATCGTCATCAGCATAGTGTGAAGACTTTCTCTGATCCTAACCCAGGCCGTTCTGAACCGGATACCCCCGAAAGGGCTTACACGGACACACCGAAGTGCACCCACGATTCAGTGAGTCGCTAGAGATCACCCCACGACTGTAGACCGTTTGAAGCACGTAACCATCATGATATAAATGGCAAGATCCTTAGATCTCATTAAGACTCTTACAACTTGTGTCCTTTTTGACGAACACAAGTGTATTATAAGGAAAGTGTTCCTAAGAGATTTTTTGATGAATCTCATGGCTCTATACTCTATAATGTGCGTTTTGGTTTTTAGTAGTCGGAGGCATGGGGCAGAGTGCCACCTTTTCAATATCAACACATCTCGGAGTGAGAGGCCGATAGATTATGTAGTGTTCTCCGTGAGAAATGAAACAAATATCTTTTAAGAGATATCTGAGTGGCTAGGAGGGGTGGTGCAGCGCGTCACTGGGTCCATGACGTCTTGTCTTCAATATCAGTATCACCTTAGTGAATACCGATAGCAGATGTATTGACCCGGTTTCTGCCCTAGGTTTTCATGGAGGGCTATTTCTTTTCACCCTTTCATTAAACTTTTTTTTTAATTCTTCAACCCCTTCTTTCCCTTTCTCATATACTCCTTTTTTTCAATCTTACCTAAGGAATTCTAATTCTAATCTATTGGAATTGTCCTTGGGTAGATCCCTCCGGCTCTGGTGGATCATTGGACATAAACCTAACCATAATCACCTTATTACTCAATGATTATCCTAGATTTATTGATCATATGCCATAAAACCTTTTGAGAAAATCTCTCAAAGTGTTTATGAGTAAAACACATTTTGTTAACACTTTGAGAGTTTTGCATTTTCTAAAATACTCCCCCTTCACATGTGCTCATGCATTTTTGATATAAATATGCACATGTTGGGTAGAGTTCGCACATTTGAATAGATCTATTTTCAATGAACATGACCATTGCGAGACACGTTTACATCACTAGTTAGACTAGCTTGAAATTATTACCCGTCCCGGTCATATTCAATGATCATCTCTCGAATTGGTACATTCTACTCAGACAAGTCCTTTGCGAGACACGTTTACATCACTGGAAAACCAGCTTGAAATTATTACCCGTCCCGGACAAGTCTTTTCGATTACGGACATTTAATTTTCGTCAATTCGAGGGTTAAATTCTTGAGTCGAGCTCTTTTGAGATTCAATCCACGATCTTTAAACTTTTTGATCACATTTTAATCACGTCTTCTCCCCCTCAAAAATAGCATGTAGTGATATTTTTGATATCATTTGATTAAAATGAGAGTGTTTGGGGAGAAAAACGGATTTTTTGCATGAATTTGGAACTTTTTGGTTTTTCTTTATATACTCCCCCTTAAATAAAGCATATCTTTAAACATTTGGGTTTAAGAAGGAGTGTTCTTTTTGAAGAATCTTGAGCACAGAATTTGGAGAAAGATTTTGAAAAATCTTGATCATGTGCTCAATGATTCTTTTTTCTTTTGCCATTAACAATGCGAGTCCTGATCTGAAATAATCAGAAGTCATCATTGTAGCGCGGGTTTCGTACTGAAATATACGAAAGCCGTCATTTAAGAAATTTTTGAGAAACGACATGTTTTAGAAAAATTTAAATGAACTCTCGCTCAAGCATCTGTACATGCCCGTATCATTGTTGAATGACATTTCTAGGTACGTACAGAATATTGATTTATACGAGAGACATGTCGTGAGAAGAATATTTTTTGGTTTTTATATTTTATAATGTTTTTGTATTTTTGAAATTTTATATTTTAAAATTTTGTTTTTGTTGGTTTTTCAAATTTTGTATTTTGATTTTTCAAAAATATTTACATGCGAAGCTTTTTGAGATAAAATTCAAGAAGATTCGAGAAGACTTTCTAACTCTTCGGGAGTTAGGCTTCGCATACCAATTCGTCGAACTAAGTTTTCAAACCGCTCTGTTGGGAGGGCTTTAGTAAATAGATCGGTGAGTTGGTGTTCAGTCTTCACGAAAAATAATTTAACAGTACCATTTTCAACGTGTTCCTTTATGAAGTGATAGCGGACTCTAATATGCTTTGTCTTGGAGTGCTGAACTGGATTGCACGAGATGGCTATGGCACTTTTCGAGTCACAATACATAGGTATGCGGTCGAAAGAGTAGCCATAATCTGTGAGTTGTGTCCTCATCCAAAGAACTTGGGCACAACACGCAGATAGAGACACATACTCGGCTTCTGCAGTTGAAAGCGCCATACAGTCTTGTTTCCTTGATGACCAGCCTACTAGCTTCTCTCCAAGAAATTGTGCTCCTCCGGATGTACTTTTTGCAGTGACTTGGCAACCAGCATGATCGACATCTGCAAAGGCTGTTAGTTTGAACTCCGAATCCTTCGGATACCAAAGTCCCATGTTAATGGTTCTTTGAAGGTACCGAAAGATCCGTTTAACCTCTTTGAGGTGAAGTTCGGTAGGCCTTGCCTGAAACCGTGCTAATAAACAGACAGCAAAATGTATATCGGGTCGACTAGCAATTAAGTACATGAGAGAACCAATCATGCTCCGATATTTCTTCGGATCCATGGGTTTCCCATATAAGTCAGCACCAATTTTGGGTGAAGTGACCATTGGAGTACCAACAGAGTCACAATTTTCCATTCCATGTTTCTTTAAAATCTCAATAGTATATTTAGCCTGATTAATGAAAATGCCACGATGGGATTGATGGATTTGAATTCCAAGGAAGAATTTTAATTCGCCCATCATTGACATTTCAAATTTACTTTTCATGAGATTTTCAAAATGTTTTGAATGTTTCGGATTAGTGGACCCAAATATTATGTCGTCCACGTAAATCTGAACAATCAAAATGTCATCTTTGAATTTTTTAGTAAACAAGGTCGGGTCAATTGTTCCTTTGGTGAAATGATTATTCAGCAAGAAAGATGATAGTTCGTCATACCACGCCCTTGGGGCTTGTTTCAAACCATAGATAGCTTTCTTTAGCTTGTAGACATAGTCATGATGATCTTTGTCAACGAATCCATCTGGCTGACTCACGTACACTTCTTCTTTCAGAGTTTCATTCAAGAAAGCTGTCTTGATATCCATCTGATAGACCGTGATGTTCTTGTGAGCCGCATATGCTAAGAAAATCCTGACCGCCTCAAGTCTAGCTACTGGCACGAATGACTCATCAAAATCTATTCCCTCTTCTTGTCTAAATCCCTTGGCCACTAGACGAGCTTTGTTGCGAATTACAGTCATCTCTTCATCCTTTTTGTTCTTCCATAACCACTTAAGATCAATGACAAGTTTGTCGACTGGTCTCGGCACTAAATCCCAAGTGTTATGTAATTTATATTGGAGAAGTTCTTCCTGCATCGCTTCAATCCAAGCATTGTCTGTCATCGCTTACCGAATGTTCTTTGGCTCTTTTAGGCTGACTGAGCAGGTGAAGATGCACATGTCGCAATCGGTGGCGAGTTGTCTTCTCGTTTGAACTGGCCGTGAGGGTTCACCAATTACATGTTCTATTGGATGGTCTTTAGTCCACTGTAATGTCGAAGGGTACCTTGGATTAGACGAATGCGTGTTAGTTGGTTCATGTAACCTAGAAGAAGATTCAGCAGATTTCGTTCAAAATGGATTTTCAAATGGTTCTTCTTCTTCTAACACAGCATCGTTTTGATGTTCTTCTTGAATTGGTGTGGTTTGGTTTTGCTCATCAACTCTTGGTAACACAATCTCAATAACTGGAGTTGCTGGAGTAGATGTTGATGACGTTGAGGGAGTTGGTGCGTCAGCTTCGATTGTGGTGGATGCATCTTGTGGTGGTGGTGGTTGATGTTGTTGAGTAGGTGCAGCGGAACGTTGTTGTGATGCATTTGTCGAAGCTCCACCATAGTACTCATCATACATAAACTCAAAGAAAGTGTCCAGTTCTTGATTTTTTGGTTTGTCAGTAGTAGTTAACTGAGCTCCTTGGGGAACGAGTCCTGAACTGATATGTCCAGAAGTTTGACTTTGTGGTGCGGGTCCTAATCTGACATGATTAGAAGCCATCGGGTTAAGCGCGGGTTCTAGAGCGAGTCTCTTAGAAGCCATCTGTGAAATCTCGTCAAACTTCACATTCATCGTCTCCATTACTCTTTTAGTTCTTCTGTTATACACCCTAAATGCCCTCGAGTTATCTGAGTAACCAATGAAGATACCAATATCACCCTTAGCTTTCAGCTTCCCCAGATCTTCTCTGTCGTTCGTAGGATAGCACAAAGCGCCAAATACATGAAGGTAAGAGATGTTGGGTTTTCTGTTGTTCACTAATTCGTATGGGGTTTTATTGAATCTTGGATGGATTAGGGATCGGTTCTGAGTAAAACATGCAGTGGCAACAGCATCAGCCCATAAGAATATCGGTGCACTAGAATAAATCAGCATTGTGCGAGCAGCTTCCACAAGAGTTATATTTCTTCTTTCAACTACCCCATTCTGCTGTGGAGTTCTAACAACTGATGTCTGGTGAGTAATGCCAATTTCTTCAAAGTATGTTCTTAACTCCTGATTAGTGAATTCCGTGCCATTTTCAGTTCTTACTATCCTAACTGGAGCTTGAAGTAGAACTTGAATTCGCTTTAGAAAGGTGATGATGATGCCTGGTGCTTCGTCTTTTGACCTCAAAAACCTTACCCAAGTATATCTTGAATAGTCATCGATGATCACAAGAATATACTTCTTCCCATTGATACTCTCAACTCTCATTGGGCCACATAAGTCCATGTGCAACAAATGTAACTTATCAACCGAACTGGGTAAGGTTTTAGGTTTATATGTTGCCCGTTTGCTTTTGTCTTGCTCACAGGATGGACATTAGTGTTCTTTGGTGTATTTGAACTTTGGGAGACCGGTGACGATGTCATCTTTGGCAAGCTTTGTTAAGGTGTCGAAGTTGAGATGGGATAAACGTCTGTGCCACAACCAGGACTTAGTTTCGTCAGCTCTTGTCATGAGACAAATTGGTGATGAAGAGGCCATTTGGTTAATATCGATAGCATAGAGATTGGTGCCACGATTTCCTGTTAAGAGATCATCTCCAATCAAATTCCTAATGAAACATGTATTCCTTCTGAATGCAACCTCTAAATCTGCGTCACAAAACTGTCCGACTGAAAATAGATTGTGTCCCAATCCTTCGACATAGTAAACCCGAGTGATTAAGAAATTCCCGAACTGAAGATCTCCATAACCCAGAATAGCTGCTACATGATCATTTCCAAACCGAACTGTTCCTATGAACTTCCATACAAAGTTGATCAGCAGCTTCAGATTCCCGGTCATGTGCTTGGAGCAACCCGAGTCGACGATCCAAAGACAAATTTCAATGACCTGCGAAGAACAGATGGTTTTGTATATGGAAACCGTTTAACATTTGGTTCCAGGGGGTTAGAAGTAACAGATGAATCACACTTAGAGAAGGTTTCTACTTGTTCTATTGGATCCATTTGTAATTTACCATTCTCTAGAGTAAACTTTCTACCCGTAGGTTTCCAAAAGCAAAACTTAAGATAGTTCCTAGGCAATATGTTACTAGTGGTTGACCTAGCTACCTTAATGTGACTTTTGACATATCTAGACCTAGCACTAGTTCCTGGAGGAACTTCTTTCTGTTCAGGCATGTCATTCACATTCACAGTATTAGAAACAATATCATCACAAACATTTTCAGACAAAGATTTCTTGTTCATTAAACAAACAGATTCATTACATGCACTTGAAATATTGTCTTTAACATTACATCAAGATGACATATGTTTCTTATTCGAAAGCGATAAAGTCCTAGGGTGTTCTTCTACTTCTTCTATTTTATTCTTGCTTTCACTCTTAGAGACAGGCGAGACTCTATTTCTTGTATTGCTCTTAGGCTTTGGTCTGCTGCTCTTAGAAGTGCTTTCTATTCCTGTAGAAGGTAAGGCACACGCATTAGGATTTATCTTGTTGTCATTAGAATTTGTTTTAGCATTCCTAGTCTCTTTTGGATTTTCTTTCACACTTTTGTCTATCACCCTATATGTTTGGGATGTAGAGGTAGACGCAGTAGTGGGACTAATCCTATAAAGGCCAGGTGCTATCACTTTTGGTGTTTCGACAACTGCTTTCCCTTTATCAACACTTGTTGACTTTTCACTTTCCTTAGGCAAGGGTATAGAAATAGACATTTTTGGTTTAACAACTGGCTTGTCCTTAGTTTCCTCACCCTTCCTATTTTGACTTTCAAGCTGAGACTTCAAAAGATCAATTTGCTTTTGCATGTTTTGGTAAGAACGTTCGTACGATAATTTGTCATACTTACATTCTTCCTTTTTCCGATCAAGTTGTTTAAAATATGTTACATTTTCTTTTTCAATCTTAGCAAGCGCATTTTCATATTTTTCAACAATTTCAGAAGTCTCAGCTCGAAGTATTTCATCATCCTCTACAGAATATGTTTGATAAATAATGGACATAATTTCAGTCGATAGAGCTACTTCAGAGAGTATGTCATTGTGTCTTTCCAAAACTTTTATGTGTTCAATGTTTTCATTAGCTTCCTTCACCACGGATTTGTGGTCCTTGACAAAGTCGGCTGTTTCATTCAGAAAATTTCTTTCAACATTCAGAACTACCGCATAAATTGCAGATAGTGGAGGAATGATATCTTTTTCAAACATCTTTTTCTGTTCTGTATGAAAACTTGAAAACCAATCATTGTAGTTGCTATTTGTTTTGGATGCCACAGTCATTTGAAGCGTTTCAACTCTCCTTTTAAGATCAACCAAATATTGTCTAGCTTCACTTGTATGACAAGTGTTCTTAGAGAATATTTGTTCGATGTTAGAAAGATGTTTCGAAACAACTTTTCTTTTTGCGACAGCCACTGGTTTTTTGAAAAACAATGGTGACTCTTTTTAAACAAGATGAACGCCAGAATCTGTATTAAGCTTGTTATAATCAATTGGTTTAATTTATGTGTTCATTTGTCTCATTTTAACACGACTCTCTTCGGAAAGCTTAATCGTTTCATAGGAATCACGAACCTCGGGAGGATCATGGTTATCATTTAGCACACTACCATTATATAACACATTCTGATATTGCTGAGCTTTCTTGAGATAATAAGGGTTTTCACAACCGATAGCCATTTTCTTCATTGTATGTAAAATTGGGTTTGGATCGTTAATTAACAAATTAATTGTTTGTGTTGAATGACCCATTTTTACAAGCAATTCTTCCAACTTTTTAATGCTTTCTTGTTTGTCAATGATTTCATCAAGAAGATCATTTTCTCGTTTTGAAAACTTAGCATGCAATTCTTTCTTCTCTTTTTCAAGATCAGAACAAATTGATTTTTGTATGGAAAGTTGGGTGGTTAATTCATAAATTTCCTTGTTTAGGGATTTTATTTGCATGTTCAAGTTAACATCGAGAGTGTCGTATTTGATTTGCAAATGTTTCTCCCTTAACATAGAATCTCTATAACCAGTTTCAAGTTCTGACTGCCGTTTGTTATTAAATTCAAAAGCTTGTTCATTTACCTTATATCTCTCAAGCTCAGCGGTCAATTTCTCATTCGCGGCCTTAACATCACGATTGATCTTTTTGACCTTTTCGATTTCAATACTACAGTTATTCAATAATGATTCAAATAAAGCACGTGTATCCTCATCATTCTCAGTATGCTGTGACCCGAAACTTCCATTAGGATCCAAATCTGGAGTAGCCAAATTAGTATTACTACAACTTGGGGAGTCCATATATGTATCATAAGTGAGAGTAGGAGTCGCAGGATGCTGTTCATTTTGAGGTGACATTTCAAACATTTCATTATTGTGACATGTAGCATATGTTGGTACCTCAGAGATTCCATTGAAATCATAAGCAGGGGGTGCTTCAGAATCTGTGTCATACTTTGCTTCCTGAAGGTTTGCCATGAAAATGCAGTAGGCGTCGATATCTTCAAGGTCTTCCGTGTCATCCATAAGTGCCATGAAGTCATGCTCCTCAGCATTCAACTGAAACCCTGCCTTTTCCTTCTGAGCCAAGAGCATTGCTTTCTGAAGAAACTCAAGATCTTTCTTCTTTGGCTTGGAGGGACAGTTTCTTGCCATGTGACCCGTTCCCTGACAGTTGAAACACTTCATATTCCCCTGATTCACATTCCCATCATTCCCAGCCACTAGAGCAGCAACATTCCCAAACTGATTCCCCATATTCTGACCCCGTCGATTTCCAGCAACTTGACCCAACTGATTCTGATTACCCATATACTGACCCATCTGATTGCCTGCATTGCCTGCATACTGCCCTTGATTTCCCATCTGAAACCCTGTAGCATATCCTTGCTGATTCCCATAAACTCCAACCATTTGTCCTTGATGACCCATATTGAAACTCGGCTGTGCAATTTTCCTGTTGCGAGTATTCGATGAAATCCTCTGGTTGTTGTTAGTTGGTGTGGGATAGCGTCCTTGGACTACTCTTGATAGAAGGGTAAATGCTTGAGACAAAGCAGCACTGTCATCATTGTCATCGTATTCAGTTTCTGGGTATTGTGGGTATTGTTGTTGTGGAATGACTTGATGTTGTGGGTAGAATGGTTGTTGTGGAACATATTGTTGTTGCGGGAAGTTCTGAGTGGAAGTGGATGATGATGGTTGTGTGTTTACTGTTGTTGGTGTTGGTGCTTGAGCAATCAATGCTAGAGGATCATGTTGTTTGGCTAGCTTCTCTTTCCTTACTTCATCTGCCTCTTTCTGGTTTTGTTTCAAAAAGTCATACAGTTGATCATAGTTCACCTCATGAAGATTCTTTGTTTGGTTAACGATTGTGACATATCGTCCCCATTCCTATGGTAGGTTGTTGATGAACTTGATGTTTTGAACAATTTGCCTTGGAGCCAACTTGTTCCTGATGAGCTCATTCATGAGAGTACAAAACCTTGTGTAGTAAGATTCAATTGGTTCAGCCGGGGTGGATGTGAACTTCTCCCATTCAGTTAGAAGCTTGTTTTCGATGTCTTGTTGTCCAATTTCTGTACCATGACAAAGCCTTCGAACTCGTTCCCACATATCATAAGCAGTTTCACAACTGTCAACAGCACAAAATATTTCCTGTGGTAAACCAAGTTGAATTAAGTGCATAGCTAAGTCATCAGCTTCAATTTGTTTCCAATCATCTGCTGTGTATTCCTCTTCCTTTTGATCACGAAAGGATGGTGGAACGGGAGGTACTGAATTTGGATTACCCGGTTCTTGAACCTGACGAGGCTTGAAAGGACCTTTTTGGATGGAGTTAATCAAGAGTTTTCCTTGTCCATTAGGTTTGGTTTTCATGTATCGAAGCATACGGCTTGTCCATGGAAGGTAACTACCTTTTTCTAGCATTGGAGGACGGTTTTCGGCACCTGCGGCATGGATATCTTGTTGAGTAGTCATTGTTGTTGTTGTATGGTTAAGATGATGTTGGATCGGTTCAAAGAACTAGAAGTGGGTTGGTTACGGTTCACGTGTTTTGATTTAAAGTAAAGTCCTTTGTTGGTGAGTAACTTGAGTAAGTTTAAGTAACTTAGTTGAGTAACTTTGAGTATGGTGAGTAAGTTGAGTAACTTTGGTTAATGCCAAACTTGAGAAAATTACAAACTCAGTGATCCAAACTCAAACTTGAGGAAATCACAAAGTCAGTTATAACTTGACGTTGAGCAATAAAGTTGAGCACAAAGTTGGATTTATCAAACTCGGTTATTTCAATGTTGAGGATCAAACTCGAGTAAAGTGTTAGTTATGCGCACGTCAAATCAATAGTTATACGGCTAGAAATTACGTGAGCCTATCGGGGCACACACGTATATACTTAGAGAATGTTTTAGTTAATGTAATTAATATATTAGATGTATTAATTATATTAAGTAATGTTTACGAAATTAATTAATAGTCGATAGTTAAACGTTAGACGTTTATTTTAACTAAATGGCTAAATTAATTATTAGTAATGTACTACGGAGTAATAAATAATGAAAGCCCATGTGAGCCGATTGAACTCATGGTCAGGAAAATATTCATGAATATATGGAAGTGATTTGTCAAACTTGTACAGAGAGTTGGAGGATATTCATGAATATGGAAGTGATCAATATGGAAAGGATTTGTCAACTTGCACAAAAAGTTAAGACTTTAATATTATATATTATGAAGGCTTGGCTCCTTTTTGTTTGGATATACGAACATATACTGACAACATCATTCGATATTAAAAACCACTCCACTAACCAATCGGTTAAAATAATTCTTTTAAGAATTCGATCCAAGTTGATCAAGAAACTAAACCAAGTGTTTTGTGTTTCATTCGTAAGCAAGTACTAGCATCCTAACATTCTTGCTAGACGTGTAGTGTGTGCAACAATAGAGATCAACTCACCATAGTTGATTGGTTCGTGTGTTCGTGATTAAGATCAAGACTTGGTGTTATCTATTTTTCAATAGATTCGAGGTTAGTATTTTATGTAGTTTAATTATGTGTTTTAATTCATAACATTAAACTAGATCCATCCGCTGCGTACTCGTGGTATTGATGGTTTAATCAATATGAAATCCCAACATAAAGAACACAAACCAAACTCGATGAAATACCAAACTTGAGGAAACACCAATGTCGAGGAACACCAAAGTTGAGCAAACTCAAACTCGAGCAAACTCAAACTCGAGTATATTTACTAAACTTGAGGAAACACCAAACTTGATGAATTTAACAATCTCGAGGAAGCACCAAAGTTGATTAAGTTCAGTCTCGGTTAAGTTCAAATTCGAGGAAAATATCACCAACTCGAGTAGAATGGCAAAGTCAAATTAAACTTGGTTATATTCAAACTTGAATAACCAAACTCGAGGAAAGTAATCTGAAACCAGTCTCGATGAAACAACCAAAGTTGAGGAGACCACTCTCGATTAAAATATTATACAACTAACTCGAGCAACTTTTATAAGAAACGCTATTAAAATATTATAAGTGAGTCTCGGTGGAACTTTTTAAAAGTGAAACTTGGTTATATTGTAATCTCGAGGACCCACTAATAACCGAGCAAATATCAAACTTGAATAACTGGTTATATTATAATCTCGAGGAAGCAAAATTCTTTCAGTAACTCGTGCAAGCCAATACCAAACTCGAGGAAGTCACTACTAAAACCAAAGTCGAGGAAGCTAACTAAAGTCGAGTACAAACCAAACTTGAGCAATACCAAACTCGAGCAACACCCAAGTCGAGGAAATACCAAAATCGAGTATATATATACCAAAGTTGAGGAACTCAAACTTGAGCAATCCCAAACTCGAGATCAAAGTTGAGGAACTCAAACTCAAACTCAAACTCAGTGAATCACACTCAAACTTGAGGAACTCACAATGTCAAAGAGGAGTTGGATAAAAGTTCAGGGACTACTTTTGTACACTTAGAAAGATAGTTTGTTAGATCTTTTCCTCTATTTCTATTTGTATATAAACCACATGTACAGCTCTTTTCCAACTTAATGAAATCACTTTCATCTTGAGTGTGTGTGTGAAATGTGTGATTTCTTTCATACTCATTATTGTCAACATGGTATCAGAGATCAATAATGAGTTCTTGATCTGTTGCAACCGTTACAACCACCCTAACTAATTTCTCCGATCACCTTCAACCACCATAAACCATCATAACTATATTTTCCGATCATCTTTAATCACCATAAACCACCATAAAACCATCATTATAACACCAAATTTCATCATTCTTTCACTAATCTCTATCAAATTTCTTCACAAACACCTGTAATTGGTTCAATTCATGTTTCTTGTTCAAAACTGAATTTGTGAATCAATAGGTTGTTACTGTAACGGTTTCTTGAAATTGTTTGTAAAACGCTTCCGCATCAATAGTCATGTCTTCTTCTTCGTCTGAAACTGCTGGGATGATGAATAACCAAATGTTGTTTCAAAATCCCCTCTTCTTGCATCCTTCTGATGGACCAGGTACTTTGATGGTGACTGAAAAACTTCTTGGGGCTCAGAACTATCGTTCTTGGAGAAGATCAGTTGAGATAGCTTTGTCCACAAAACGGAAGTTGGGATTCATTAGAGGTACTGTACCAAGATCAGTTGATGATGTTAGTTTACAAGAACAATGGGACACGTGTAACAACTTGGTAATAAGTTGGTTGATGAATTCAGTTTCTGAGTCTATTGGCAAATCCATCATGTTTATGGGGACAGCTCATGCCATATGGCTTCAATTGGAAACAAGATTTGCACTAAGTAATGGATCTCATAAGTACAAACTCAACAGAGAAACATATGGAATTATGCAATCAGGAAGGTCCATTAGTGAATATTATACCAATATGAAGTGTGTTTGGGAAGAACTGGATTCTATGAATGAATTGCCAAGAATTGTGAACATTACTCCAGAAGTTGCTGTGTTTCTTCAAGCTTTGAATACTCAGAAAGAAGAGCAAAGGTTGTTTCAATTTCTCAATGGTCTGGATGATCATTTTTCGAGTCAAAGAAGTCAACTGTTGTTAAACTCTCCTCTACCTAGTGTTGAATCTGCATGTTCTTTGCTTCAACAAGAAGAATCACAGAGAGGGGTGTTTGGAAATAATGGTCATGTGGGGGTTGAATCAACTGCTCTTTACAGCAAGGGAGATGTAAAAGAAAAGTGTAACATCTGTGGATTTAAGTGGCATCCACCAGAGAAATGTTGGGAGAAAATTGGTTATCCTGTTTGGCATTATAAGTATAAGCAAGGTCAGAAAGGAAAATCAGTGGTCAAAAATAGTGCTGGAAGTGTCAAGAGGACTGCTGCAGTGGTTGAGAACAGTGGTCATGTGGTGTTTACATCAAAACAGTTTGAGCAACTCATGAAAAGTTTGCCTCATTTCAATCAGAATGTTCAAGAACCAACTGAAATGGATCATCCATTTGGTGAAGGTACAATTTATTGTTTTTCCTGTATAAATGGTGTGATAGAGGGTTGGATAATTGACACTGGAGCTAGTGATCACATGTCACCTGATAGTGAGGACTTAATAGATGTTCAGGCACTTAAGTATAAACAAATGATTAATTTGCCTAATGGTCATACATCAGTCATCTCACAAGTTGGAAATAAGGTGCTACAAAACAAAATTGAGCTCAAAAATGTTCTTGTTGTCCCTTCATTCAAATTCAGACTTTTGTCAGTCTCAAAATTGACAAAAGACTCCCAATGTTTTGTCACATTTTATGAGCAATTTTGTGTTATCCAGGATTTGAAAACCAGGAAGGTATTGGGCTTGGGTAAGAAGAAAGCTGGCCTGTATCATCTGCTCAATCTTCCATTGGAGCAAGTGCATGCTCAACTCTCTTCTATGGTTGTGTCTGCACTTGAAGATTGTAGTTTGTATTCATTCTTTGCTAATTGTTCTGTTCCTGACACATTTGCATTTAGTGTTTTCAATAATTCATACAGTCTGTGGCATCATAGACTGGGTCATGTTTCCAATTCTACTCTTAAACACATTGATTCTGTACCTAATTGTCATTCAAATACTAGTAATGAAGCTTGTTTGACCTGTCCTCTTGCTAAATTTGCTAAGCTTCCTTATTCTGATAGTGTTTCACACTCTAAAGTCCCATTTCATCTCATTCACATTGATATCTGGGGTCCTTATAAAGTTCCAACCATAGGACAACATAGATATTTTTTGACAATAGTGGATGATTGTAGTAGAGCTGTGTGGACATACTTGTTGGTTAAGAAATCAGATGCCTTCAATGTCTTGAAGTCCTTTGTTACTTTTGTCAAGACACAGTTTGAGAAGGAAATTAAGATAATAAGGTCTGATAATGCACTAGAATTTCTCAAAGGATCAATAGGCCCCTATATGGAATCTCTTGGAATTGAGCATCAAACCTCTTGTGTGGATAGACCTCAGCAGAATGGAAGAGTAGAGAGAAAGCACAGAAACATTTTGGAAATAGCTAGGGCACTAAGAATGCATGCTCATTTGCCTGTGCATTATTGGGGAGATTGTGTTGTCACTGCCACTTATCTCATCAATAGATTTCCTACAGCTATTCTCAAATTTAAGACACCTTATGAAATTTTGATGCATTCTAAGCCTGAATATGGTCATTTGAGAGTTTTTGGTTGCCTGGCTGTTGCAAGCAATCCAACAAGAATTGCTGATAAGTTTGAATCCAGAGGTGTGCCCTGTTTGTTTCTTGGCTATCCACAACATCAAAAAGGGTACAAGCTGTACAACTTGCTCACTCACACTAGGTTTGTCTCACGGGATGTGGTATTCTATGAGCACATTTTTCCTTATTCAAAATCTAGTATGAATCAAGTACTTCAACCTATACCTGCTCCTATGTCAGCTCCTATATGGTATGAGGATTTTGTGTCAACTACTCAACCAGTTCATACAACACCTGATCCTCCATCTTCTAGTACTTCAAATTTCCCTGAATCAGCTACAAGTGAGAATGATGTTCATGAAGAAGAAGCTCAACCAGGTGAGCAACCTGCTCCACCAGTGTTTGAATCAGTGTTTGGGACAACTGCTGAGACACAACCTGCAGGCACAAGGAAGTCATCCAGGGTTCCAGTTACACCAAGTTGGCTTAAAGACTATGTTACACCTTCTTTGCCAAGAGCTAATCAAGTCTCAGTTACTCCATTACAATCTCAGTTTCAAGTTTTTTTGTGTGCTTTGTTAGCCAACACTGCACCAACATACTTCAAAGAAGCTATTAAGAGTCCCGATTGGTGCAATGCAATGAATGTGGAGATTAGAGCCTTGGAAGATAATGGAACATGGGAAGTGACAACTTTGCCTAAAGACAAAAAGGCTATTGCTTGTCATTGGATATACAAAATAAAGTACAAAGCTGATGGTTCTGAGGACAAAAAGAAGGCAAGGTTGGTAGTGAATGGCAATAGACAAAGAAAAGGTGTAGACTATGAAGAAACCTTTGCTCCAGTAGCCAAAATGGTGACTGTGAGAGCCTTGTTAGCTATAGCAGCCATGAAGGGTTGGGATATTTGTCAAATGGATGTCTCAAATGCCTTTTTACATGGTGACTTGTTTGAAGAGGTGTATATGCAGATGCCACAAGGTTATGTTGGTGAGGGGGAGAATGTGCAAGATGTCCCCAATCAAAACCTTGTTTGTAAACTTAAGAAGTCTTTGTATGGTCTCAAGCAAGCACCAAGACAATGGTTTGCCAAATTGTCATCAGCTTTGGTGTCTTTTGGATATGTTCAGTCAAAGGCAGATTATTCATTGTTTGTCAAGTCAAATGGTGCATCATTCACAGCTGTGTTAGTATATGTGGATGACTTGATGATAACTGGTTCTGACAACAGTGAGATTCAAGCTTTGAAGTCTCAGTTAAGCTCTCATTTTCATATGAAGGACCTTGGTGAATTGAATTACTTCTTGGGTCTGGAAGTGTGCAAAGGTGATCAAGGTATCTTCATCTCACAGAAGAAATACACTACTGATTTGTTGCAAGAAGCAGGCTTAACTAATGCCAAAACCTATAAACTACCTATGGATTCTCATGTGAAATTGCAAGCTGATATTGGTACTCCACTCACTGATCCAGAAGTATATAGGAAGTACATTGGCAAGCTCATTTACCTCACTATTACTAGACCTGACATTTGTTACACTGTGCAACTTCTTAGCCAGTTTATGCAAAATCCAACTTCAGTTCATATGCAAGCTGTCAAACATTTGTTGAGGTATCTATTGAAATCACCAGGTCAGGGAATTCTGCTAGCCAATAATTCTGCTGTTCATTTGACTGCATATTGTGATAGTGATTGGGCTAGTTGTCCAATGACCAGAAGATCCACAACTGGGTACTGTATTCTACTTGGACAGTCTCCTATCTCATGGAAATCAAAGAAACAAAGTGTGGTCTCAAGGTCATCAGCTGAGGCAGAGTACAGGGCGATGGCTTTAACTTGTTGTGAGGTGACTTGGTTGGTTTCACTGCTTAAAGATTTGGGAATCAAAGACCTTGGTCCAGTTGATTTGAAGTGTGACAATCAAGCAGCTCTGTATATAGCTGCAAACCCTGTATTTCATGCTAGAACTAAACACATAGAGGTGGACTGCCACTATGTAAGAGATCAAGTAAAGAATGGTCAAGTCAGCCCTTCCTATGTGTCTACAAAGGAACAACTTGCAGATGTGTTTACCAAAGTACTACCTGAAGATCAACATTCAAAACTTATGTCCAAGTTGGGAGTTTCCAATTCTTCCACCTCACAACTTGAGGGGGAGTGTCAAAGAGGAGTTGGATAAAAGTTCAGGGACTACTTTTGTACACTTAGAAAGATAGTTTGTTAGATCTTTTCCTCTATTTCTATTTGTATATAAACCACATGTACAGCTCTTTTCCAACTTAATGAAATCACTTTCATCTTGAGTGTGTGTGTGAAATGTGTGATTTCTTTCATACTCATTATTGTCAACATACAAAGTAGAGCAAACTTAAACCAAACTCAAGTAATAAATTACCAAAGTCGACTAATACACCAAACTTGGTGAATTAGTCCCAAACTCAGTGAGTGAACAGGAAGTTCTCGGATGAACAGTAACAACTCGATGAACAAAAACTTTCCCAAAAAAATTCTAGATCTTTGGTTTTTGCTCTTGATACCACTTGTTAAATGCTTAAAATCTATCCTCACCAATACAACTAACACTAGGAAAGATTAAAGAAGAAGTGTGGAACTAGAAATATAACTTTATTAATCACACACTTAATCTTTAATACAAACCATAAATGACTAATGATAAACCTTGAAGCACTTAGAGGACCAACCTTCCATATGAGGATGGAAGGTGGTATTTATACCTTCTTGACATGGGGTGGGTTTGGACTTGAGTTGGGCTTATACATGGATTACATTTAACTTACAAACTTAAGTCCAAGGCCATTGATTAAATAAACTAACTTATACAACGACACAATTTAAATACAAATATTATGACAACGATGATCATCACTTTTATAAATCCTAACAACTTTCTACGACTCCTTTATACACATTATTATAAGTTTGTAAACTACATTTCTACAATTTATTAGCTCATGGCTCGAATCAATTTAATAAGGGACGTTCGAAACAGTTTGCGAATGATCACAAAAGAACTCGAATAACTTTGAGACGAAGCAACCTTTTTACGACGTTCTTTTTCCTATTAGTAGCTAGCTGGGTGGTTTTCATTGTGGCGAAAATCCAGATTTAATAGAAGTCATTTAAGGGTCGAAATTATGGTCTAAAGTTGGGCGATTGGGACATGTTTTTATTAAAAACTGAAACAGAAAATTTATATATTTGTCTGAATCAGGTCCTAGTGCACAGCCTTCGTCGTACGTTTTTAGGACTCGTGATCTAAAGAGTTTTTGAAGAAAACGTCGTTCCGGACAACTTTCATGTTTTAACTTTTTGACGAAACAGAGCAGAAATGCCTCGTTTTGCGTGATTTAGCATTCTGTTACAGAATGTGATTCACAGATTTTATGAAATTTCAATTTGCCATAACTTTTGACTCGTGTACTCGTTTTAGGTGATTCAAATTGCTAAATCTTCGTTTTAATTTTGTCTACAACAATATGTAAATTAATGATTCTCTATGTGGTCGGTTAAATAGGAAATTTGGATAGAAAGTCGATTATTTTGACACTTATAAATCCATGTACTTTCTTATAACTTATATTCTAAAGATCTTTGGGTTAGCTTGCTATTAGAGTTTGATTAATGACATGTTTAGGAGTATTTAAAACTTACAAAGAATTGAAATGGGTTTAGTTTACTTGCTTGATCACTTATTCGATTTATAGGGTTTTTGGACGAAATGGCTTGGAACTTGATCACCAAAGGTTCTCCTCCTTCTAAGCCTTTCAAGGATCTCTCTTTACCTTATATTTAGATTATAGGATCAGTGATAGAGTGAGGTTGGGCCGTTTTTGGTGTGTTCGAATGGTGTGGGAATGAAATGAGGGTTTTTGGTTTGCTATTTATGGAAAAGGAAAGGGTTAGGGTTTGTAGAGAGCTAGGTCATCTTGTTATGAATATGGAAGACATGGTGAGGTAGCTTAGGTTAGTTGAAGCCAAGTGGATGGAGGAGGGAGGGATGCGTATGGTTTTGTGAGGGTGGTGAGGTGTTTTACTTTTAAACCAAGGATTCTACCAACTAATATATAAGCTTAAGGGACATGGTTATGTGGAGGATTTTGGGTCTTAGAAGAGGGTATATGGTGTAAGATACACTTAGGTGTTAGTGAGAAATTATTTTGGTTCATGTCTAGCTAGAATCGAACTAGGAATAGAGAATGTGGATCGAATAGGCTTTAAGGAGTGGTACTATGGGCTATGGGTTGTTGTACACTAGAGTTTAGGGATGTAACTAGATTAGTTTAGGGTTTAGTTTAAGTGTTTGTCGGCTAGAAAATTAATTAAGGTTTTATATATTTATTTATATGTCGAATTTATAGAAAAAGAAAAGGAAGATGGTTTGTGCTTAAGAGGGTTGTACTATCAGCTTAATAGGGTTGTACTATGGTTTATGACATAAGAAAAATATATTTTTAATGTTTTCTTAAGTTATATTAATTATATGTTGATTTTATTAGGTTTTAAAAGTATATAATAATGTGATTTTTAGGTTTTATGTATTGAATGGTTGTACACTGGGTTTAGGGGCTTGTACTATGGTTTAAGTAATATAGAAAATATGTTTTTAGAGTCTTCTTAAGTTACTATAATTATGTGTAAATTTTACAAGGTTAAAAAGTATAGAAAGGTAATTTTAGACTTTTGTGCATTAAACACTTGTACATTAGCTTAGATAAGTTGTACCAATATTTAGTGAGTTTAAGAAATTTATTTTTAAAATTAATGCATGAAATACTTGGACAATGTGCTTTAAAATAAATACATTTAAGGTTATAATAAGATTTTTATAAATATTTAGTTTTTATGCATAAGTGACTTGTACATTGTCCTAAAGGACTTGTACATTTATATTTTATAAAAATAATATATATTAATTAGGGTTTGTGAATTTTATTACATAAAATCATAGTTTTGTGAAATTAGGGTTTTATCGGGAGCTAAAGTGGATTTGGGGTTTCTGTGCTTTAGTAACTTGTACATGAGTGGTACTTTAGTATTTTTAGGGTTTTGTTATTCATATTTATTATTATAATGGTTTAGGGTTTCGTAGAAACTCTAATAGATAAGAAATGTTTAGTTTGTACGTTCGTTAACGAATTATCGTAAAGTGGCAAATGGTATATCGTAGGATTTTTATATAAATGTTTATGTAAAATAAGGGAAAACTTTACGCAAATGTAACCAACTCTTAAAAGTGTTCCAATTAAGTCACTTAAACTTTTTTTGTCTCAATTAAATCACTCAACTTTGTGAGGGTGTTCCAATACTAGATAATTGACCTCTTTAATATGTAAACATGCTTAACTTACTTGCATCGTTAGTCCTTATACTAACGGACGTTAGTCCTTTTGCACCTAAATTACATAAATAGTCTCTGTCGTTACGCTAAATTGCGTCCAACGTCCAAATAATTTTTTTTTTCAAAATTAATTTTTTTACAAAAATTAAAAATTTTTGTTCGAAATTAATTTTTTTAGAAAAAATAATTTTTTATTTTCCGAAATTTTTTAGAAAAATTAATGTTTTTTTCCGAAATTAATTTTTTTAGAAAAATATTTTTTTTCCGAAATTAATTTCTAAAAAAATTTATTTTTTCTAAAAAATTTAATTTTTCTAAAAAAAAAATTCGAAAATTTTTTTTCGAAATTTTTTTTAGAAAAATTAATTTTTTTAGAAAAAATAAACTTTTTTAGAAATTAATTTCGGGAAAAAAAATATTTTTCTAAAAAAATTAATTTCGGAAAAAAACATTAATTTTTCTAAAAAAATTTCGGAAAATAAAAAATTAATTTCGAAAAAAAAATTTAATTTTTGTAAAAAAATTAATTTTGAAAAAAAAAATTATTTGGACGTTGGACGCAATTTAGCGTAACGACAGGGACTATTTATGTAATTTAGGTGCAAAAGGACTAACGTCCGTTAGTTTAAGGACTAATGATGCAAGTAAGTTAAGCATGTTTACCTATTAAAGAGGTCAATTATCTAGTATTGGAACACCCTCACAAAGTTGAGTGATTTAATTGAGACAAAAAAAGTTTGAGTGACTTAATTGGAACACTTTTAAGAGTTGGTTACATTTGTGTGAAGTTTTCCCGTAAAATAAACATTGAGTACGTTGATGTTGGTCTGCGTGAGAGCACGTTTATCGAGGATGTGAGTTACGTCACATTAGATATTAGTTATGATCAGATAATAAATAAATAAAAAATTCATACGTAGAAAAAGAATAAGTATTCTGTAAGATAATTTATTATAATGTGGGATTTTACGAATGGTTATAGTCTGCTAATCCAAGACCCCGAAAGAAAGTCATGTTTTGTTTGGATTATGACTGATGAGTGTGAAAATACTCATCATTTTACACCCATAAAAGACACAAAAATGACCAAAAACACCCAAAATATATTGCAGATATCCTTGGTTTGTGTTTTATGTGTTTCAGGTACTAAAGGATTGAAAACGAAGCAAAAACGGGCATTTTTGGATCGACTCGATAACAACTGTGCATTTGGTCAAACCAAGACGGAGTCAAAGTCAACCCCGGGATATAGTTTTGGAATGAGCTTGGAAAAACGAACACGAAACCAAATTTTATGGGCCAACCCAACCCACATAAATGGGCCAAGTTAGCCCATTTAATTACCTAAGCCTTTTAGTAACCAAATCCATATTTACCAAAATCCTTTTAACCCATTAAACCAAAAAGCCCAACTGATAAATAAAAGCCCAAAATATCAAACCCACAACCGGCCTTCTATTTTGTGTTTTAACTAAACACAGTTGACAAAGTCAACTCCTTCTTCATTCCCTAATCCCGCCAAAACCAAATCCCATCACCATGTACCATCTCTGGACAATCTTGTCTCCCCCTCCATTCCCCAACACCTAGCCCAGCCACCCTATTCCTCACCTCAGTAGTCACACCCTTCTTGTACCTTTCCCCCTCCTCCAGCTCATCAATCCACCACTTCAAATGGGCGCCAAAATCTAATTAAAGGGCTGAGATCATCCCATTGCTATCCAACGGGTGGGATTTAATCCCAAGAAGCACACAAGAGTATCCCAAGCTGTTTTCTCTCACAGAACTAGCACAAAGAGTGAAGACCCCAAGTTTTATCTTTTAGTATAAATAGGACACTCTTGTAAGCCAATTGGCAGTGAGAAAATTAGTAAGTAGTATTTAGCTTAAGTTTAATTTAAATCAGTTTTAATTTAAGTTTCCCTTATAATTTTAAGTTTGTACTTAGTTTTCTTAGTTAATAAAAATTTTCTCAAGTTCACTTTCCTTTTAATTCTTGCAGTCTAAATTATTACAAGCTTTTGATTATTGATATGTTAAGCTAATTAGTAGCTCAACTGATGCAAGTTTCACATTAATTGTAACCTGTCTCAGTTTCAGAAACAAAAACAAAAAATATATATATATATATAAAAAAGAGAGAAAAAAATCATAAAAAGCAGTTTTACCTATGCATTTGTGGAAAGCATTGGAAGTGGTCGAAATGGATTGGCCAGAGGGACTTTTACTAGCTTGTTGTAAAAGAAGCTAGAGCTTGTAGCTGCCTTTGAGAGCCCTTGTTTAGCTAGGGTCTCAAGTGAGTTCTTTTCTCATTTTTTTTTTTTTTGGAATTTACTGTAGCATTAGCTTAATAACTGCTTATCTGTGTTTTATATGCATATTATTATAATTATTTGCTTTTAGTTGCTTTTTAGTAGTTTCAATCCCACTAGTCTTAGTTTTACTTAAAAATCATAAAATACAAAAATATTAGTTTAAAAACTGTTTTAGCTTATCACTTCTGATTTAGTGCTTATTCTAAGTTTGTTATTGCTTAATTTGTCTTATTATAACTAGTTGTTAATCTGTTTTGCATTGGTTTAGCCTAATTCTCCATTAAACTGCTTAAACCAAAAATCAGATTTGACTTAAAGGGGTTTTTGGCTTAAGGGTCAAACTGGGTCAAATTGGTTTACCACTGTTCATATGCACCTAGGTTACTTTTAATCTTGCCTATATTAATCTAGATTAGGTGTTAACAGAAGCCTTTAATCTGTTTTTGAGAACCTTGTTGATCCATGTAGAATGTAGGAATTCTAGTCTCAGCTCTGATCAGATAAGCTCATGAAGCCATAAGCTATTTCTGTGATAAGCTCTTGGTATTTTCTAGTCAAACTCAGTCATTCAAGTTGGTTGTTTTGAGTTAGGACCATTTCATGAGCAATTTGAGTTGATTTTGTGTGAAATCCCATATCAGTAGGCATATTCTTGTTTTGCCAATTTTTTCAGCTTTTTCTTTGATTTTTAATTCACTAGATATAAGTTAGAATTGGCTAAAATTTTGCACAATTTAAGTTCAGCTGCTAATCTAGTCATTCCCATTTTTTTTAGATTTTTAAGATTTTTCTTTAATTGCTTTTTGGTGCCTTGAAAAGCACTCTATTTGCCCTGTGCACCTCAGTGCCTCAGCAGACTTTTTTGGCTTATTGGGTGGATTTTAGTGCTTATTGGCCTCTGTATGTAGCTTATTCTGAGTTCATAAGTTCTTCTGGGATAGACTTTGTAGAATGCAGCTTATTCTACTTCCCAAGTAGCTTATTAATAGCTTATTAGTCCACAAATAGGACTGCACATCAGCAGTCCTACTTTGGCTTATTCAAGCTTGATTCAGAGCTTATTTGTTGGTCTTTGTGGCTTATTTTTTCTTACCTTATTGAAATCTCAGCTTAATTGAAGTTCTCAGCTCATTTCATTTTTCCCTTAGCTTATTTAATAGCTTAACAGTCCAAGTTTTAGCCTTTTTTCTTTAATAAAGCCTTCTGATCTGAATCTTAACTTATTCTGAGCTTATTGGTCTGTTTTAAAAATAAGTTCTTTCATTAAAAGTGCTTATTGGTTTATGCTTATTGTGTGTTTAAAAGAAAAAATAAATAAATAAATAAATTCATCAAAAAGGCTGAGGCAGGATTCGAACCTGGGACCTCAGCCTCACACACCAACACACTCACCATCCGCCCTTGGGTCTTTTGCAGTTAGTGTTTGCACAAATTAATTCTTAACTCACTTTTCCACTTAAAGCTATCCGAGCTTTTTAGCTTATTACCAGCTTATTGGGATAAGCTGGGACCATTGTAGTATTTTTCCTAGGATTGTTTTAGTATAAAGTAGTTTCACAAAAAATTTCAGAATTTTCAGAATAGTTTTAGTATTTTTAATTAATTTTTCTTTTAAATTTAGTTTTTAATTCATAATAAAAATATAAAAGTCAAAAAAATATAATTCTTTTTCTAAAAAATTTCTTTTATCATCTAGGACATAGGAAAATTAAATTTTCACTTGTAGGATTAATTTTTAAAAGATTTTAGTTTTAGGCTCGTTTTTAGAATTCCCGATTTGCGTTTTTAGTGTAATTTGATTCTAGCTTTATTTTTTCTTCGTAAATTTGCTTTCCTTATCTCATTAGAATATAAAAAAATACAAAAATCCAAAATCCAATCTTCAAGCACTTTAATTCCAAACCAAAAACGAAATCCTCGATTCACACCTCGCTGGGAAACGACCCGGGTGATCACTTGCCCGGTATCACATATATCACAAGCGTGAGTTTTTGCACGTTAACCTTTTTCCTAAAGGGTTAATATGTAGATTCTCGCGTTCACTTGGTATTTTTGATATATACGTATACTTTTTAACGGATCAATTTTTGGCGCCGCTGCCGGGGAGGTGTGTTGCGACAATATCGTTAAGATTTTAACGATTAGTGACTTGAGATACTTCGTCAGGAAGTTATCACTTTCATAAAATTATAAAAAAAAACAAAAATATTTTCTTTTTCTTTATAGATATATATAATATAAAAAAAATACAAAAACATTAGTCGTTTTATTGTGTTAAATAAAAGATAAAAGCAATCTCAATAAAATACTCATCAACTTTGAGTATTATCATAATAAGTTCCCAAACAAAAGATTAAAACTTGCCTTTGTATCACTTGCGAATATCGGCTCACCTTTGATTGATAAATAAACTATAAAATGGGTATAAGGAGAGGCGATCCAATGAACTTCGCCTCGAAAAGAGATCCATTCTTCTCTTCCGCTCCTTTGTGCGTTTATCTTTTGAAGAGCTACCGTACGCTTGTTGATTATTGGTTTAAGTTCACTTGTGTTTTGCTTTGGTCTCATTTTAATTGAATTGTTTTTTTAGTGCATGCGCACTCGTTCTTCTCCGTCAACAAGTCCTTTACGTGAACTCGTGCATACCCTGAGAAGACGTAATCGGAGACGTAATCGTAGGCATTCCGCCTCAATAGCCGAACCCGAGATTCGTGCTATTCCCGTTCCTCCCATTGTCACAATGGCGGATGAACGCACCATGTCTGAGCTTCTCCAAGCACCCACCGAGGGTTACGGAGATGCTATTGTTGTTCCGGCAATCGTTGCCGATAGCTTTGAGCTTAAAACGGGGTTGCTAACCTTAGTAACTTCAAGTCAATATTTCGGATTTGAGAGGGACGATCCTCACTCCCACATTCGATGGTTTAACAAGATCACCTCTACCATCAAATACCGAAATGTTCCTCAAGAAGCTATCAAACTTCTCCTTTTTTCCTTTTTCTCTCGAGGGGGCAGCCCGAATTTGGCTCGAAAAACAACCCCCTCGTTCTATTGAAACATGGGAAGATTTAGTGTCGAAATTTGTGAACGAATTCTTTCCCCCGTCTAAAACCACAAGCCTTAAAAATGAAATCACCAAATTCAATCAAAAATTTGATGAATCCTTTAGTAAAGCGTGGGATCGTTTTAAAGAATTACTTCGCAAATGTCCACACCACGGTTTCTCCGAGTTACATCAACTCGATACCTTCTATAATGGTTTGAACCAAACGGACCAAGATTCTCTTAATGCCGCCGCCGGTGGCAATCTCTTGAATCGGACTCCGAAGGACGCTTTAGCCATCATTGAGAATAAGTCCAAGGTCCGCACTACACGAAGCAAACCGGTTGTTTCCCAAGTTAGTAGTGCTTCTCCTTCTTCATCTCACGTGAGTACTTCTAGCACCGATGCTAAGATTGAAAAACTCACGGATGCAATTCAAGCCTTGGTTCTTTCCAAGCAAAAGAAACTTTCTTCCCCACAAACTTCTTCACCGACTCAAGTAAAAGCGGTGGAAGAAACTTGTGTCACTTGTGGTGGTCCTCATGCATACTACAATTGTACTGCCACCGATGGTAGTCGATTTGAAGTTAATGCGGTAGCCGGGGCTTACAAACAAGGAGGTAACCAATACCGTCCTCAAATTGACCCGAACTATCGTGTTAGTAATCAAAGTGGACCACCCGGATTTTCTCAACCCAACAATCCAAATAGATTCAATCAAAATCAACCGAGAGGGCAAGATGTTGGAAACCAATTTCAAGCCCCGGTAAATCAATACCCAACCCAAGGGGGGTAATTTCAATCAAGGCTTTCAAGCTTCTAATTACCAAGCCCCCGTTGGTCCCTCAAATGAACTTGCTAGTTACATCAAGTCAAATGAGGCCAACATGAGGTCAATGCAAAATCAAATCACCACTTTGAAAAATGATTTTCAAACCTCAATAACAAAACAAGGTCATGAGCTCAAAAACGAACTTAGAACAACAAATCATAAAATTGAGCAATCTCAAAGTAAAATTGAGAACATGTTTGCTAGCCTCATGAACCAAATGAATCAAGCTTCAACTTCGGGAGGTCTTCCGGGAAATACCATTCCCAACCCGAAGGGTGAGTTGAAAGCCGTCACCACTCGAAGTGGTAAGACGCATAATGGACCCTCGACTCCTATGCCCCCTCCACCGACGGAAGTGAATCGAGATACCGAGGTGACAACGGACAAGGTGCATTTCTCAAGCCCACGAAGTACCGCACACGTCCAACCTCCAGATGTCCAAACTCAAGTTCCGGAACCCGATGTTCCAAAGACCAATCCTAAGCCTTCGATTCCATATCCTTCGAGGCTTAATGATCAAAAGCTCCGTGACAAAACAAATCAACAAATGGAGAAATTCTTTCAAATCTTCAATGAGTTGCACTTTGACATAAGCTTCGCAGATGCTCTCGTCCTTATGCCCAAATTTGCATCTACACTCAAAAGTTTACTAAGCAACAAGGATAAGTTGTCTGAGATGGCAAAGACCCCACTTAACGAGCAGTGCTCGGCAGTTCTCCTCAAGAAGCTTCCCGAAAAGCTCAGAGACCCCGACAAGTTTTTAATCCCATGTGATTTCTCGGGGATGGTTCGGTGCTCAGCCTTGGCCGATCTTGGCGCAAGCATTAACCTTATGCCACTCTCGGTATGGAAGAAATTATCTCTTCCGGAGCTTACATCTACTTGCATGACACTTGAGCTAGCGGACCGTACTATAACTCGTCCACTTGGAATAGCTGAGGATGTCGTTGTGAAAGTAGGAAAGTTCCACTTTCCCACTGATTTCGTTGTGGTAGACTTTGATGCTGATCCTCGAGTTCCACTCATTCTGGGGAGAGCCTTCTTAAGAACGAGTCGTGCTCTCATCGATGTATATGCTGAAGAATTAACCATACGAGTTGATAATGAAGAAGTCACGTTTAACATAAATCAGGACTCTAAATCTCTAACCAAATGCAACGTTGCTACGGTTAATCAAAAATCTGATCCCGTAATTGCTTCCAGAAGAAGTGATTCGATACTTTCAAGATTCATGATTAAGAGTACTTCTAAAAAACGTGCTGAGCTCAAAACAATGAAAATTACCCCTGGTTCAAGCAAATGGTTTGAGAGTTGTGCTGCGGAAGTTAAGAGTATTTTTGATTATGATGAACAAGAATCGGAGACCACAACGGAAGTGGTGAAAATTGCTAGCTCTAAGAGCACACCACTTGTCCCACCTCCGGAATCGGTTTATCGTATTGAGATTGTTGATTCTGTGGATGGAACTAAAAATTCCACTCCTATTTCTGCACCAATCATTTCCGACTCTTCCCATCCTTCTCCTCCGATTGAGGGAAGTGATATCTCTATGGAAGAGCTCGAGGTTTTCTTTATTGATTCTCTAATTTCGCAGGAAATTGTTGAGCTCGATGGTGATCCGGGGGGAGATGCTCCGTTATTAGAAAAAATGATATTTGATGAACCATTATTTTCCCTCCCCCCGAAGGAAGTTATTTTTGAAGATAAGCCATCAGATCCTCCGGAGCTCGAGCTCAAGGATTTTGTTCCCGAATATGAGAGTTTTATCTTTGATATGGCTGAAGAGAGTAGTGGCAATCCCACTTCTCATTCTGATTTTTCTCTCCCGGCTTATGAAGCCTTTTCTTTTGATATCGATCTTTTGGAAGAGACGAGTAGTGGCAGTACCACTTCTCATTCTTATGTCTCTCTTCCCGAGTATGATGCATTTCATTTTGATATGAATGATCTTTATCATGAGGAGTTCTTCGGTGAACTCTCTCATATTATATCTCCTCCAGAATATGATCATTTCTACTTTGATCCTGAGGATGATTCTAGTATGGGGGGAGGTGTTATTGATCATAAGAATTTACTTCTTGAAAATTTCATCCCGACCCTCCCTCCCGTTGAAGACAACATTGCTTTTGATGATGAAGAGTTTTTTATGATAATCATAAAAATCTTGCTTCTCTTCATCACATATGGTGTGATTTCTCTTTCCCTTTTCTCCTACGGGAATGAGGACACTATCTTTGACCCCGGTATCATCCCTTATAGTTTCTACTATTAAAATACCGTGGGTATCTGGTCGGTGTGGAACTTTCTTATGTTCAAATGTTTATCCAAACACATTGAATGAAAGTCCGATGGAGATTGTTTCTTCCACTTGCTTCCCCATGAACAAATGAATTCGGGGTCGAGTCAAGCTAGTGACTCGGTTAACAAAAACATTAGCACAACATGGGTGACAACCCATGTTTCTGACTTCTTTCTATTTTCTAACACTAAGTGTGGGGGGATTCCTCTGTTGTGCTTTGTTTGCGTGTTGTTTGCTCTTTTGCAGGTTTCCCTTAGATCGTGATGATTGATGCGCCTGTTTTCAATCCAGCCGCCCAATATCCGATCTTTTTGCTAACGTTTATCTAGGGATATCTTTTTAATCCTGTTTGTGAAAATAGAGATTTATGTTCCACACTTGGCTATTAGTATTACCTTTTTATGTTCTAAGTATCGGCATAATAGCCGGTACTTTGAATATTGAGGGCAATATTCAATTCTAAGTGTGGGGTGGAATTCTCTCGATTTTTGTCACATGCGTACCATCTAGTGCCCTAGTACCCCCGTTTTGGCCAAAATTTTCAAATTTTTTTCGTTTTTAGATAAGAAATTGCAATAAAAAAGAAGTGTTTAGTCTTGATTAGGTTAGAACAAAGGGAATCCCGACTCTGCCAGAGTGTTGATCTGGCTGCTCCCTTAACGTTTAGACTAAGGTTTTACGATGTGTGCAAATGAAAATGCTAGGCGTAGAATAGTTGGTTTTCTTTAGAGCTTATATAAGTAATCTATGGCTTTTCCTCCCAGGAGATAACTAATCTGACTTAATAAGTGCTTATTTTCAAACAGTTGAACACACTAAATCATTTTTTATACGATTTTGAAAAATACTAGTTCAAAGCTTTATTTAAACTTCGGAACAAGCATATGTCATAATAATGCAAAATGAAAGTGAGACGTTGCTTGAAAGTTGCAAAAGTTAATTAATAAATGTATGTGCTAAAAAAGCTACGGTTCAAGATCGGCCCTTGGATCCTTATTTCCGGAAGGCGTTTAGGTCTTGGCTACCCTCTTACACCGGCCCTTGGACCTCTAATTCAGGAATGTGTGAGGTCTTGGTCTAACACCCTTGGATCCTCATTTCAGGAATGTTTAGAGTCATGGAACTCTCCGTTGTAACGGCCCTTGGATCCTTTATTCCGAAAGGTGTAAGGTCTTGGTTCCCGTGAAACTCCGTTAGTTTATGTTGCACAAGTAAAAAAAAAAAGAAATGAAAAGAAAAAAATAAAATAAAATAAAATAAACTGGAATGATATTGCAAAATGCAAAAATGGAATGATATTGCAAAATGCAATAAGTTTTGATGTGTTGAATAAAGTTTTGAAACTTGCTTGTTTTAAATTTTAAATCAATCTTTCAACTAGTATTAGTCAAAATCTTATAAAAACGTCGATTTTTTTGATCAAAATTTAGAAAATCAAGCACAGTCACCTAACTTAAATAAATATGGGAGTGAAAAGTTAAGTCTCGGCTTACATAGATTATTAGTATAAATAGTGTTAGCATTTTACTAAAGCATTTGCACATTGAGTTTAAGCTTAGTTGGGAGTATAAAAAAGAGGATGACGATTACAATTCCCTGGAGACACCCATTTTGTGTGAATCCCGTTCCATGATACCATTTTTGGAAATCAAGCATTTTATCTATTTTGTTTTAGTTTAAATTTCTCGCATTGAATAAAAAGTCGAAACGGGGTATGCTTGGTATTTTCTTTTGATCCTTTCATTACTTTATATGATCGGATTGCTAGGGACTAGCAATAGTTTAGTGTGGGGGATTGATGAGTGTGTAAATACTCATCATTTTACACCCATAAAAGACACAAAAATGACCAAAAACACCCAAAATATATTGCAGATATCCTTGGTTTGTGTTTTATGTGTTTCAGGTACTAAAGGATTGAAAACGGAGCAAAAACGGGCATTTTTTGATCGACTCGATAACAACTGTGCATTTGGTCAAACCAAGACGGAGTCAAAGTCAACCCCGGGATATAGTTTTGGAATGAGCTTGGAAAAACGAACACGAAACCAAATTTTATGGGCCAACCCAACCCACATAAATGGGCCAAGTTAGCCCATTTAATTACCTAAGCCTTTTAATAACCAAATCCATATTTACCAAAATCCTTTTAACCCATTAAACCAAAAAGCCCAACTGATAAATAAAAGCCCAAAATATCAAACCCACAACCGGCCTTCTATTTTGTGTTTTAACTAAACACAGTTGACAAAGTCAACTCCTTCTTCATTCCCTAATCCCGCCAAAACCAAATCCCATCACCATGTACTATCTCTGGACAATCTTGTCTCCCCCTCCATTCCCCAACACCTAGCCCAGCCACCCTATTCCTCACCTCAGTAGTCACACCCTTCTTGTACCTTTCCCCCTCCTCCAGCTCATCAATCCACCACTTCAAATGGGCGCCAAAATCCAATTAAAGGGCTGAGATCATCCCATTGCTATCCAACGGGTGGGATTTAATCCCAAGAAGCACACAAGAGTATCCCAAGCTGTTTTCTCTCACAGAATTAGCACAAAGAGTGAAGACCCCTTGTTTTAGCTTTTTAGTATAAATAGGACACTCTTGTAAGCCAATTGGCAGTGAGAAAATTAGTAAGTAGTTTTTAGCTTAAGTTTAATTTAAATCAGTTTTAATTTAAGTTTCCCTTGTAATTTTAAGTTTGTACTCAGTTTTCTTAGTTAATAAAAAATTTCTCAAGTTCACTTTCCTTTCAATTCTTGCAGTCTAAATTATTACAAGCTTTTGATTATTGATATGTTAAGCTAATTAGTAGCTCAACTGACGCAAGTTTCACATTAATTGTAACCTGTCTCAGTTTCAGAAACAAAAATATATATATATATATATATATATATATATATATATATATATATATATATATATATATATATATATATATATATATATTATTGTAATACCTGAAATTTAGATAATCTGTAAAATGACCAAATTACCCCTGAAACCATAAAACATAATTAAATCACTTATAAAACTCTGAATTAATTCCAAACTTCTGGTAACGAGCTACATATGAAGTAAAATAATTCTGAGACAACATTTTAACATTTGTACATGTCCCAAAATTTATTACAAAACTAAAAATAATTAATTTAATTATTTATGTTATATTTTAAACTTTATAAAATAAGGATAATTACAAAATAAATTAGGAAATGATATCAAATCAAATCCTCTTGATCCCACCTTAATTTGGCCGAGTCCTAAGGCCCTCCCCTCCCCTAAATCATGGCTAATCCTTGTATTTAGTTACTCCCATATTTACTTCTAATAAACCCTAGCCGATATTATCAAAAACGCATACAATAATTCACACACAAGCCATACGAATTTATGGAGGTGATCTAGTATTTTTTTGGAGTTTTTCTGCATCCAAGGAGGCTAGGAAAAATAATTTTGGTCTTGTGGATTCATTGGTTCGATCGTGAAGCTTTTTCTTTGCTGAGTATTCCATACGATAGGTGCAAAATTCGTGCGCCCAATCCTCACGTTCTAAAACTGATCTGGTATTTTTATCATGACCCTTACATCATATAAGACTTATAAAAATTGTACTAATCGAATCATGCAAGGCTAATTGGTTGCTACTATTTTTAATGTTTAAAACACACACAAATTCTAAAATATTAGATACGAATTTTCTGGGTGTTATATTTATTTTATTTGGACCTCATATGAAGTATAAGATCTGGGAAAAATGTTGGAATGAATTATAGAAGCCTATATATGTCGTGGTAATTTTTGGTATCAAAAACGTATGTAAAATATAAAATAAGCTATGCAATTTTTCTGGACTTTGTATATAATTTTTATGAGTTCCTTAGGAATCATATAACCTGGGAAAAATGATAGTTCAAATCTTAGAAGCTTAAACAAATCGTGGCTAATTTTTGTTCAAACCCGGTTTTAAGAAAATAAAGGAATGAATATAAACCTAGTCGAATATACTAGGGTTAAGGATTCTTGAGTCATGATCTGGACATTTAATGTATTTTAAGGTTGTAATCATGATGTGTCAATGATTGGATTTGATTAGGGCTTGGAATTATATTTTAAAAGTGTTGTACGATTGTTTTTAAAACTCTAGGGGGTGTTTTGTAATTTTCCAAACGTGTGGGACATTTTTGTAATGTTATATAAGTCAGTAGGAATATGGGAAAAATATAACTTGAGGGTCCTAAGTGTAAATATTGCAAGATATGGATTTAATTGTAAGTTTGGTGTTCGAATTGGAAATAATTAAAGTGAAGGGACTAAAAGTGTAAATTCTGGAAACTTGAAGTTATTTTGTGTAAATGATGATATTAAGAGTGTTTTGTGTAAACTTGAGTAATTATGGGCTTAATATGTAATTGTTACTAAATTATGACTTAAATTATAAGTTTTGAACACTTAAGGGACCAATTGTGTAAATTCTGAAATTCTGAGGGTCTGATCCGTAACATACATAATTCTGAGGTAACATTCTGTAAATTTGTAAAATGAGATGCTTGGTTGGTAAATATGGATATCATAAGGATTAAATCATGAATTAGGTAATTAAAGGGTTTGTTTTGTAAATATTGTAACTAGAGGGGTATAATCTGTAAATTATGAAACTAAAGGGATTATGATGTCATTCTGAATAAAATATGTATTTAAATTAGTACTTGAAGTATTTTTCATTTTAGACCTTTGAAATTGATGAAGTTACAATTAAAACCCTAAACTTTGTGAAATTGTCATAATTAACCTTAGACTTCTGTAACCTGTTAAAATATACCTTTATTCCGTAATAATCTCTGAGTAAGGACTTAATCTAATCTGAAATGATAATATCTGTTAATTCTGGAAACCTGCTAATTATGGAAAGTTACTAAATCTGGAAAGTTACTAAAAATAGAAAGTTACTTAAAATGGAAAGGTAAACTAAAAGTAATAATCTGAATTGGAATCCTTTGTAATTCCGTCTTCTACTCCTTTAGGTGCGAAGAAGGAGAAGCCTTGATCTGTTCAGTATTTATTTGCTTGTTTATTTTCTGCACTGCTAATAAGGTACAGATATTCTGACCTTCGCACAGATTTCTCATGAACTCTTCCACTTTTGTACATTTTGTTTCCCTTGAAACCTGCTATGCTTCCCATGTTTTGTGAATCTTCTCTGATTTCTTTTATACTTTGATCTGTTTAGCTTCTGATTTGATTTCATTGCTATGATCCCCTCTGCTCTGAACCTTGTCTATGATTTCTTTGGTTATGAACTCTGATATGAATCTATACTGTGAAAACCTTTTAAATATTGATATGGAAATGTTTTAAGACAAATCATTTGTTTAAAAGAAATGTTTATAAGTACGATACGATACTGCTTTTCTATGAAATGTTACTAACTCTTATGAAAACTATCTTTAAAGACTAGCTTTATGAAAAACCGTTTTGAAAGATCCTTTTTATGAAAAACTACTTTGAAAGATTATTTCTATGAAAACCATTTTTAAAGGATTGCTTTAAATGAACTTTTAATAGAAACTCCTGAAATGAACTTTGGCTATGAAATTCTGATTATGAACCCTTGATATACTTTTCTGAACCAATTGATATGATCTACTTAATCTGAGCCTTGACTTGAAATTTTGATATAAACCTTAATCTGATAAACTCTGATATGAAACTAATTGATTTTGAACCTTTGATATTTACTTCTGCAATACTTGACATGAACCTTATGCCATGAACCTTTGATATAACATTCTGATTATGACATGATATCTGACCTTGACCCACAGTCTGATACTACGAGCCACTATCTGTTTCACTAGGCATGAGGGTTTCATGTCCATGTCATTGATGCACCGATGGCATGACTCTAGGGCAGGAGAGTGATGACCTGTCCCGTCCCTGACTTGATTTGATTTGGTGTGTTGAGGAGGTATTTGGCCACCTGGGGCGTATTGATGCATCCTAGTTCTGATCTGTTATCTGTTATCTGTTTAGGTTATATGTTTATTGTGTATATACATCTGGTGACTGATGGTGTGTGCGATACACGTCTTTCACATATCTGGGAGCTGATCACTCCATTTGATACATGAGGACACCCCTCATATTATCTGGTTACTTGAGAGGTATCCCCTCTGGATTGCTTATATGGTTACACTGTTATGATATTATCTGTTCTGGGCTCGTGGTGGATTACTGGTTCCCTATCTTATAACCTTTACTTTTCTTTTCCTTTATCCTGATTCTGTTACTTATCTCTGAACTCATATTATATCTGCATGACCTTTATTTCTGTCATTTCATACTTTCTCTCCTACTGCTTTGTTATCGTTATATATGTTCACTGAGCTCTCGTAGCTCAGCCGCATTTCTTTTCATGCGGCAGGTTTTAGTAGGAAGCTGGGATTGAGTGGAGAGTACCTTTGGACTTAGAAGATTGGATAGCTATTCTGGATTAGAGTTGACTAGAAGATAATATATTTTAGAATTAGTGTTTTTGGAAGTTTTCATTTGTAACCTTGTAGTTTCAGTATTTCATTTGTAACCTTTGAGATTTTTGTATTACTGTAGATGTATGCTTTGTTTGATCTGATATGGAGCCATCATTATGACATCTTTACCCTTACCGGGTCGGGGTGTTACAATTTATGGTATCAGAGAGACAGGCTGCGACTCGTAATACATTTACCCTTGACCTGTGAAGTCTGGACCACTAAGTTTCCACTGTAGGCGCTCGTAGGACAACCTTTGAGAATTTGCATTAGGATTTCCCTATAAGAACTTAAAATCTGACTTGTGAGGAATGGGTAGAGTATAAGGCATTTGCTTAAGTATCTTCGCTTCCGCATCACTCTGATTCATGCTCTTTTTTTTTTTATTAAAGCCTGTTGAAATCACTTTTGGATATTGAAGGCTTATGCCTTGCACCACCTAAGATTTGAAACCTTGAAAGCTTTGAGACTTGCATAGTAATTTCCTAACACTATTTGATCCTTGTCTTCAGATTCCGACTCTAACCCCTGAACCTTCTGTTAATCATTCTGATCTCTTCGGGCATTCTGATAATTTCCATGAAGATGATATACCTGATACAATCTGTTAGTTGTTTCTTCCTTCTGATAATCATCTATGAATCTTCTGACACTATTTGATTTAGTCTTAACCACCTCTGTTCCCATGAGAAGTCTTGTGGTGTTTAACGACGAGTATAAAAATGTTTTCCCTCTTATTCGAAACGGTAAGATTTGCTTTGTTGACCCGTCTTCCTTGGATAGTTAACTTTGATTTTATTCTGATAAGAGATTGATTGAACCTTCAAAATATCGACAACTACCCTCCTATGTCTCACCTTTGGCATTTGAAACAATTTTGAACTTCCTACCATGATTACCGATTGTTAAACTCCTTGGTATCACTATTACTCTGGAGACTCGTGTGTTACTTTCGCGGTTATGAAGTTTTCCTAGAAACTGTTTCGTACACCACTGAATGAACCTTGTCTTGAAAATTAAATGGCACCCTGAGATTTTCTGAAGATGATTCCTAGTTGAACCATCAAGTTTTTCCACCGGACTGTGAAGTAGGATTTGACATGATACCGAGAGATTTTCTAGCTGCCAAGCGAAGAGGTCCTTCGGATCATACCAGTTGACGTGAACAACCAGAAAGAGCAACAACCGAAGACCAGGAAATGAGCCGTTTAAGTATATCTTCTGGGAGTGTTCCCCTTATTGATTTTGACCTTCACTTCCGACCTGTCTGATAAACAGTTTGATACTTCTTCGACTATCCCGGAAAGTCATTTAACCCTAATGTGTTTGACGCATTCTATGAATTTATTTCCCATGCTGGATATAAATGTATCATCTGATACTACTCTGTCTTGCAAAACCCATTACTACTCCTATGAGAACTCTGGTGATTATTAAACACGGGTATAGGAAGTTTATTTCCCCTTCTGAATAATGAATCTTGCCGCCAACTAGTTCCTTTTGGAATGATATGATGATAATTTTGTCTCGTTATGAAATTGTTAACTGAGCATGATGATGCTAATAACCGATATTCTATACGCTTCATTTTTGACAATTATACACTGATTCAACCTACCTGCCACTTATGCTAAATAGCTAAACAAGACTCCAACACCTTGAATTGTCCGCTTATCTAGTTCCACACTCTGATGAACCATGTACTTGACCTTGATATATGAACTATCCGTTTGGCTTGGCGACCGTGCTCATCCTACGAATCCGTTTACTCTGGAAATATTTGATTTTGAGGTCTTTTGGTTATGGATTGGCTGACTCTTCATAAAGCTACCATAGACTACCGTATCTGAAATGTGACTTTTAACAAATCTGTTTTACCCTACTTTTATTATGATGACTCTCAGCCGCTTGAATCTGTTAAGATTAATGTTGCTATGGAAGCACATGCTCCGATCTCATTTGATTGTCGAAGTTCTCCTGACATCTATTAATATCCACCCTTAGAAAGTTTTGGGCATTAGAAGTTTTGTTGTACAAGTATTCTGATGTTTTCTGATGAAACTCTTGGGTTTCCCTCCTGTTTGCAAAGTAGAATTAACTTTGAACCAACCTCAATCGACGACCCATGATGCTATAGAAGTTGAGAGATTGAAGAAGTTGATGAATTATGATTTTGTTCACCTCAGTGTTTCTTTGAATGCCCTATTAACTAATGAAGAAGAAAGAGAAAATCCTACGTCAGCGTGTCAACTATCGTAAACCTAATTGTATCACTACCCCGTATCCTGTGATGACAACAGTTTGAGTTGGCGAATTTCGAGCTATGCCGGAAGACCTGTCAGAAACACACCGTCTTGTTTCTCTATTCATTTTAGTTGTACTAACACGAATTGAGAGCAGAAGCAGACTCGCGAAGGGAAGACGCACAGTGACCATGTCAGAGATTCACGTTACCGCACCACAATGTCCAGAAGAAGTGTCGAAAGCTTGAGGGGCCAGACTCAAGTTTATAATTCCTTTACACCCTATGATCATACAACAGATTGCATGGACTTGGAAGAAGTTTAAGATCATGTATGGAATGAATGATAATTCTGAAGCGAACGTTTACGTTTGGAAGAGTTGATTCTGTGAAGGATGAAGCTATGGATGACGTATTTCACTTAACTTACTTAAATTTCCGTTACCAGATGATAAGATCCTTTGAATGATTTAGACCCTCTGTTAATGATTCCGTTATGTATTCATTCTGCGTATGTAGGCCGATGGTTTGTTATGAGAATTTTGAAGCAACCACTGGTATTGCCTGAGTTGATTCTGATGAGTGATGAAGGATTGACGATATTGGCGATGTATCCGGTTCTGATAGACATTTTAGATCTGTTCCGTTAACTCTTTCGAGTAGTTCGTTCTTCTCTTAGTTATGGTGTTGATTTTGATGACCTCTGAGACTGTAGTTGGATTAGGTGGGTTAAGAAAAGTTATTTTGTTCACGACTCGAGATTAAGTATGACCATCATGAGGGCATATTTATATGATGCCAGTATTATGACGTCTGGCCAACGTGATAATACTTACATCATATAACGTGCACTTGTTGTGGGCATCGGATATTTTGAGAAGTGCCTTAGAGCTTTAGAAATTCTGATAACTGTTTGAGATCATCTGCGTTAGTGAGACTTTAAGTTCATTCTACCTATACGCGTGATCTGCTTTCCCCGTTAGGCGAATTGATACGTCTGGATTCTCGTCACGCAATTTTGCTGACCTCTGCACATCCGATAAGAATCTTAGGTTCTGTTGTAGAACTTTCTGCCAATTGATGTTATCGATAATCTATTTTATGTACGCTCTAATCTGATTTGTCTAATCAAATTCTGTGGATGGCATATCCGACAAAATCCTATGTATTTCCTTGTCTCTTCCGAGAGAATCTGATTATCATCTATTATGTTTGGTATGTTATTCTTTCGATCTGGATTCAGTATGTTATGTCTGTTCTGAGGATCTGAAACAATCTTGGGATCTACAAGTTCGAGTCATGAGAAACAAATCTTTCATATTTCTGATGCGTGGTTTTGCGACCTTACAACAGGTTTTACCTCTCAAGGGATCTCGAGAGGCTTGCAATCCCCACCAGGCAGTGTACCTGACCGATGTAGTATAGTGAAGTGGCAAGTACCGGGGGATTGATCGTTCTCTAGGGGAATAGTGTCGTTAGGATTGAAAAACTACTTTAATAGGTCTAAGGGTGAGGGAAGATTCTTTTTTGTATTTTTTTATATTTTAATGAAAGCAAGTAAAATCTCGGGTTTTAAGGAATGGGCGGAATTAGTTGCTAGTCAACTAACCCAAATAACTACGAATGCAAATAAAATAAAATAACTGAAAATGAAAATGTCGTGAAACTTATATGGGGAGAAATGTGTTTACTTAGATTTCCTTACTCCCTAACTATCTTTTACCGGTTGATTAGTGTGTATTAATTGCGTGGATGACGGGTGTATTCCTTAATACCAATCGTGGGGTGGCGTACGTACTTCCCCAACTCTACAAGCTCCTACTTCACTCCTATGTCGAGCCGGCTAAGAAGCTCCTAACATGGGATCACTAGAATTCGCTCATGCATTAAATACAACCATATAAACCTAGTACGCATTGGTTCATGCTTCTTAAGACGTTCAAGCAAGTTATCGTATAGGAGGTTAGCCAGTTTTCTTAAGCCTAACATCGATAAACAATCATCCAAAACAATTAATAACACACTAACAACTAATAATCAATAGTTAGGTTTTATTAGATCTAAGCAAACACAAGATAAATCTAGCCTAGCATGTTAATCAAAAGACAAGAACAAGATATAATCAAACAACACATAGACATATTGATTGATTAAAAGATTACTTATCTTCAATTAAACATGGGAGATCCAAGGGTATGAAAACCCTTAAAAATGGCAGAAATTCGTCTTAGGGTTTCTCCTCACAAAGTTGCACACTAATGACAAAAAATTGCAAAACTATATATAGAACTTAGTGGCTGACGGCGTCACATTGTAGGACTTGACGCCGTCACCTCGCCGTGGCTAGGGTTCCCGGATGGTCTTCCTGACGCCATCCCTCTTTAGTCCTCCAAAATCCGCTCTGGCTTATCAAGGCTTGACGTCGTCAGAATAAAGCTTGACGCCGTCTCTCTTTAGCTTAAACCGTGACGACCTTGATCACTTCAAAGGGTGACGCCGTCAGACTTTCTTTGTAAAACTCCCTGGCTTATCATGTGTATTTTTCATATCCACCACTTTTGCCAAGCCATGACGCCGTCAGGAGCAATCCCTGACGCCGTCAAGAGTACTTTTCTAGCAGCTTTGGAGACTTTGTCGTTTTCTTCACTTTTATGCTCCAAAAACGTCCAAAATGCTTCCTTTTCCAGATTTCTTCTCCAAAGTACCTAAAATGACAAAAGGAACGATTTAGGGCAATATTTGATCAAATAAATACGATTTAGGGCTTAAATGACCCCCTAAAAAAGCGGTACACTTTTCGCTTCATCAAATACCCTTACACTTGAGATTTGCTTGTCCTCAAGCAAATGTGCTTTTATTCTAATCAAAATACAAGTTAGGGGTCATTTAACGCTAATATAAAAGTAATTACAACAAATAGTCATTCCATTTTAATCATAATAAGCACGGAGATTACAAACTAGCACCTCACAAGTAGTGTTTAGATACTCACATCTCTCAGGTGTCATCAAAAATAAATCTCATAAATGAAAATGAATAATATCTCTCACTACCTGTCATAGCAAATAGATTACCATAGGCTTGGGAAAAGATCAAAAACCTCCTCCACTAGGCGTAAGCACCTAAGATAAACTATCAAAGAGGGCTTTTAAACGGGTTATAACGTGAGGTGTAGGGATATGATAAACACGGTTTTGTTGGTTAAGGGATATTTTACTGGTGGCGAGTTAAAGATCTTGATTAATTACATGTAAAAAAAAATGGCGTTGCTAAGCCAAGACTAGACTCGACTTAAGCTAAAAACAAAATAACAAAAACCTAAAATAAACATAAAATGAAACAGGATGGTAGTCCGTATGTTTTTTCTACTTTTCTTTTTCTCATTTTTTTTTTGTATTTTTCTTGATTTTTTTTTTTTTTTTTTTCATACACTCTTGCCCTACCATCCAAAATAATACATCATAGGGGCGTTGCATTCCTCTTACACTTGAACTTTTACATAACTTTACAAATAACTATTCTAATGACTCGAATTAAGATAATCGAAAAACTTGGAGTACTTTTAAAATATTTAGCACATATGGGGGTAATAATGTTGTTCTTCCCCATTACTCCATTACACTAGCACTTTACCCATGAGTCCCAATCGTCGCAAAACAATATGTACAAGGATATGACTCGACTTAGCAACCATGTAATCAATTAGATAATTAACTTGGGGTTTAAACAAATGTTGTCACAATAATGCACTAAAAATGAGTGCATACAAGGTAGGCTAAGGCGATTTGGGTGTACATTTAAGTGGGGTGTAACAAATTCTTCCTTTAAGTAAAATGCTTAAAGGTCGAAACGAAAAGATAGGCTCTGAGGGGTGTACTAGGGGTATCGTGTACTAAAAATGAGTACAACGCAAAGGGTGTGGGAGAATTACTTGACCAATATAGCCAAAGTAATTATAACAAAAACACAGGTGTAAAACAATGGGTTAATCCTAATGCCTCTTATCATGTAGTAAATCTAACTACACGAATGTAGTCTCACTTGTGGCCTCGGAATGGTCCTAACGCAAGTTCTAGAATCTAAGTGCTACCGGTATACACATCATAGCATAAATGCTTTTCCTACCAATTCTAGGGGCGAACCTCACATATTTGTGGGTGGAAAATTTTTTAGTGGTACGGTTTTGTGCTAGTCATATAACTCCTATCCGTGAGATGCTCATTAAGATCAAAGTTTCACTCCTATATGTTGTAAAAAATTTTAAATTTGGCACTAAAATTGCCCTAACAGGTATTTATCTCAGTTTTATTACACACCTACCATCAAACAAACAAAAATCAAGTGCAATTGTATTCTCTAAAGTATCGTATTTTTACCCCCCCCCCCCTTATACTTAAGATGAACATTGTCCCCAATGTTCAAATAACAAGATGTAAAAGTAAATAAGGTAAAAGAATGAAATCAAATACTCCCCTGATTCGTTTGGTGGATAAAGAGGTAACATGGTTAGATCTTCTTCCAAGAGAAAGTAGAAGCTCCAAGAATAATGCATCGCCATAAGCTTGATTCCCCATACATCTCCTTGTCCAAAATAACCTGTTAAACCTGAGAAAACAAACACGAAGACCTGCATAACATCGGCGGGATAAATTCTATATAAGGATATAATGCTTGTGGAATGATTATTTTGCAGATTCCTGGAGTTTATAAGTTATAGATTTAATAAAAACTTTTTATGAAAACAAAACTTTCAAAATTTTCAGAAAATTAAAACCTGACGCCGTCAGAAATGATCTGACAGAATTCTCATGTTAAGTTTCCGGAAAATTTCTGGAAAAACCTATACCTTACTTCCTGGAAATCCTGCAAAACATCATTATGACTCGATACAAGCATTTGACTCAAACAAATACTAATATGTATGTTAATTTATTATTGTTATGATTCATGTTCATTTGTTCTAATAAACAAATTTGGATTTCCCTTACACTTAACTTTTGCAAAATACCTTTATATGTAGTTAAGACGAAGTTAAAAACAAGATAAAGCATTTTCACAATTTAGTTTTGAACATGAATCAATAATAATAAAAATTTAAACATACATACGGAAACAAATAAAATCAAACAAACAAATAAATAAACACACAAAGCAAATAAAGCTTGGGTTGCCTCCCAAGAAGCGCTTTTCTTTATTAACGAGTCTTGTAGCTAGACTCAAAGTCACCGTACATTACGTGACTTCTTCATCGAAAGTTATGTCTTCCTCATTGATCATTTCATTACCATTCTCTTGATAATGCTTGACTCGTTGAATATTCACAGTGAATTCTCTATCCTCGTCGTCAATCAACACAACGGCTCCGGTTTTAGAGGAGCTCCTTACGGTAAAAGGTCCATACCATCTGGATTTAAGTTTCCCAGGAAATAGCCTTAAGCGAGAATTATATAATAAGACCTTATTTCCTTCTGAAAACTCCTTGGGTCTCTTAATCCGTTGGTCATGCCATCTTTTTGCCCTTTCTTTGTATGTAATGGAAGATTCATAGGCCTCTAATCTCAATTCATCGAGCTCTTGTAGCTGTAAGAATCTATTTGTTCCCGCAACCGTATAATCCAAATTACAAGCCTTAAGTGCCCAATATGCCTTGTGTTCCAGTTCTACTGGAAGGTGGCATGCCTTGCCATATACCATACGGAACGGGGTTGTCCCGATTGGTGTCTTATAAGCGGTTCGAAATGCCCACAAAGCTTCATCGAGCTTCAAAGACCAATCTTTCCTGTTTTGATTGACCGTTTTCTCTAATATTCTCTTTATGGATCTATTAGTGTTTTCGACTTGACTGTTGGTTTGAGGATGGTAAGCGGTGGAGAATCGGTGAGAGACTCCATATCTTTTCATAACTTTCTCCATTTGCGAATTGCAAAAATGGGTTCCCCTGTCACTAATAAGAGCTTTCGGAATTCCGAACCTAGCGAACAATTTTTTTAGGAAATGAATTACTACCCTAGCGTCGTTAGTCCTAAGGGCTTTTGCTTCCACCCATTTCGAAACATAATCAATGGCCACTAAGATGTATTCATTCCCTCCTGAAGATGGGAAGGGTCCCATGAAATCAATTCCCCAAACATCGAAAACCTCGCAAACTTGTATAAAATTCTGAGGGGCTTCATCCCTCCTAGAGATATTCCCTGCTCTTTGACACGCGTCACACGTCTGTATCATTCCCTTCACATCACGAAATATTGTAGGCCAATAGAATCCTGCGTCGAAGATCTTTCGTGCAGTAGTGTTCATTTCGTGATGCCCTCCAGATGGACCTGCATGACACTCTTTCATAATTCTGATAGCCTCCTTTTCCGAAACACAACGTCTTATTACTTGATCCGGACATCTTCGGAATAAGAAAGGTACATCCCAAAAGTAGTACTTTAATTGATTGAAGAACCTCTTTTTTTCATGCCTGCTCATATGCTCAGGAATGACTCTACTTGCCAGGTAGTTAGCATAATCCGCATACCATGGTTCAGAATCATTAATTGACATGAGCTGCTCTTCAGGAAATGACTCCCGAATCTCACTCTTGTCAGATTCAGCGAGGCTGGGGTTTTCGAGACGAGAGAGATGATCAGCCGCAAGATTCTCTGCTCCTTTCTTATCACGAATCTCAACATCGAACTCTTGCAATAGTAAGATCCAACGAAGTAACCGTGGTTTAGCATCTTGTTTAGTAAAAAGATATCGAATAGCTGAATGGTCCGTAAAAACAACCGTTTTAGAAAGGACAAGATATTGGCGAAACTTATCAAAAGCAAATACCACGGCTAGTAATTCCTTTTCAGTGGTAGTGTAGTTTTCTTGAGCAGGATTCATGGTTTTGCTAGCGTAGTATATTGGCTGAAAGTGTTTGTTAAGTGATTGGCTCTAAAACAGTCAACTTAAATCAACCGCGGATGTGGTCAAACAAAGTCAAACCAATCAAGAACACAATGCAATTATCCAAGGAGTATAGTTTTATCCCCGGGTCGTTTAAGTCCCAGCGAGATGTGAAATTGTGCTTAAAAACGAATCGTGATCAAGTGTTATTGAACAGAAAAGGGATTATGGTTTTGATTACACTAAGGAGATAAGAAAATAGCTTTAAACAAGCTATATAAACAAGAACTGGAAACCAAATTACTTAAAAACGTTTAAAACTAAAAGACGTACGTTTAAATTTAAATAAACGTAAACGCACGAAATAAAAAGGTGAGTTTTAAGAAATAAAAAGCCTACGGATATGAAATTTATATTTTTACAACCCTAATAATAAAAGAAAATTATTGGAAAAAGAAAATTATTTATTTGACTTATTAATTAATTATTATTAATTAAAAACTATTTAATAATTATTTAAACTAATTAAAATTCTAATAAATACTAAAAGATCAAATAAAAATCTGAATTTTTTTCTATAAATACTTTAAAGTGACAAGAAGATAAGAAAATTATAAAAATGAAATTTACTTAATTAAAATTTAAAAAGATAAATTCTATTAAATAGAAGCTATCACTATATTTCTATTTTTTTGTTTTCTTAAGTCCTAAAAATATTTTTATATTTTTCCTAGATTACAAATGACAAAAGAAAATTATGACAATTGGATTTATATTTTTCTGATTATTTATCTATTTATTATGATTTAATTACTATTTTAAATATTTTTTAATTATTTTTAATTCTAATAAATACTAAACAAACTCAGAAAATTATGAAACTTTTTATATAATTATCCTATGGTTACAGAAACTTATGAAAAATATAAAATCAGAAAGTGCTTAAGTAAAAAGCAGAAAAATAAGCTAAAAAGCTCAAGCTTCTTAAATAGAAGCTATCACTTTCTAAAAAGTGGTTTTTATCAAAAACTTTAAACTACAAACTTGTTTAACTACTGAAAAGAAGTAACTTTAATGAAGACAAAAATTTTGAAACCTAAAAAATAAGCAGTTTGCTATTTAAAAGCTTAACAGTCAAGCTTTTGAGCTTGATGAGCTAAAAGCTTGAAAATAAGCTTAAATCTTATGGAACAAGGATGAAATAGACTGAGACACTTGTGAATGAGTTAAAGGAACCAAGAAAAGCTAGGTTTATAAGCCACAAAAGCTCAAAAATAAGCCAAAGGCTTATTGAGTCTGCTGATGTGCTTGTGGAGCAGGGCAAATTTGCCTGATTTGCAGGCCTGATTTAGGGGTTCAGATGAGCTTTACAAATCACAAGAAAATTTAGAGATAAAGATAAGCTGGGTGAGCTTATTATCCCAAAAGATCAGCTTGTGAGGATTTATGATGAGTGAATTAAAAATTCAACAAGGGCTGCAAAAAAAACACAAAATCTGAAAAGATTGCTGATGTGGTATTGTGATATGCAGACTAGCACAGACAAGGCACCAAGGTTTTTGGCACACACTAGTATGATCCAAAGTGACACAGAAATACAAACTTTATGGACAAAACAAGCTTGTATCAGCTTGTGGCTTATTTAAGCAAATGGCAACCTGAAATTACCACAGACAAAGCCAAAGGGCTAAATCTAGCTATCTGACTTATTTGAACTTGAAATTAGCTTATATTGGCTTACTTAAGCTTGATCAAAGTTGGCTAATAGGTAAATGCACAGTAACTAGTTGATTTGACTGGTTTGACCTGCTAAACCAAACACCCCTTTATGGGTTGTCTGTTTTGGTTTTGAAATGGCAATTGGTTATTTTAAGCTCTGATTTGAACAATAACTGATTGAGTGACTTATATGAACTATATTAAGTAGCTTTTAACAGAAAAATAAGCACTAGATAAAGCTATACTACAATTAGCTATTTTTGGCCTTTTTTATGTTTTTTAGGTAAAATTAAAACTAAGCTATATGACTACTGATAATATTGATGGAATAAGATCACAAACTAGTAAAAAACAAGAAACAATAACAATAAGCTGGAATAAGCACTAGAACAGTAGAAATGAAAATTTGACCAAAAACTTAGAAAAAAGCTTACAACTTAAAACTGTGAATCAAAGAACTAGGAACCAAGAACCTTTCCTAGCTTGTTAACACAAGCTAGAAAACACCCCTAAGCCTTCCCTTATAGCTTATTTCACCCAGAATTGCTTATTTCACCCTGGTTTGACTTCCATTGACTTTCTTGTGTTCTTCATATTTAGACTGAGTTATTGAACTATAAACTTATCAAAAGCTATAATAAGCTTATGTAAGCTTAGAGAAGCAGAAAATGAGCTTATTTTCTCAACTTTCAACTTAATTCGAATTGCTTATTTATTCAGAAACTTGAAAATATGGCATTAGCTTTAACTGACTTTAAATTATACAAACATTTATGATAACAAACTGAAAGTACTTTTATTGATCACTGGTAACTGGAAATTACAAAAGGTAAGACTTAAAATAAAAAAAAACGATGACAAAAAAAAAAAAAAAAAAAAAAAAACTAACTCTCCTATTCTAGTCTATTACATGCTTATAAATACTAAAAAACTCTTGGGATAATCTCTGTCGACATATCTGAGCATTCCTGCACCCTTGGATTGATTCAAAACAATCTCAGTCGTTGATAATGATTTTGGCGCCAAAATTCTTGCAAGTGGATTTTGAGCAGGTTTTGCTAATTAAAGAATTTTGGTGATATGTGGAGGTGGAGGAGAGTGGTTAAACACCTGGAGGGTGAGGTGTAAAGTTTGAAGACAGGTGTGGTGGTTTTCCGGGTTTTAATGGTGGAAGGTGGTTTTGGCGGTTTTGTGTGAGAGGAGAAGGAGTTTGACTGGGTTTGACTGGGGTCAAACCCTGGTATTTATTTAAGTTGGAATTGGGCCGGGTCAAGGGTAATGGTTGGGCTGGGTTTGGTAATAAAAGGGCTTGGGTAGTTACTGGGTTTAGTATTAGTTATTATGGGGTTGGGTTTTTATTTGTGGGGATTGGATATTGTAGTTTGGATCCGGATTTGGTTTATGAAATAATCAAGGACCATTCTTGTAATTTTGCCAAAGTTAAGGGCCAAAGGTGAGCAAACTTCAAACTTCTCACAAAGACCATAACTGCCAATATCCAATAACACAAGGACCAAAAAATCCATTTTTCACTTTTTTTTAAAACCCCAAGGACCATTTTTGCCATTTTTCAAAAGTTAGGGTCCTTTTTGTAATTTTTGCCCAAACAATCATTCAAGGACCAAATTTGACAATTAAGATTATTTTAGGGACCTTGAATGATAAAATTCCACTTTTTTAGATTCTAGGGACTAGATTTGCCAAATTATGAAAGTTCAGGGACTAAAATGCAAATTATGCCATTTATTGTTTGTTTTTCCCTGAAACTTATAAAAACACAGTCAGATGATATTTTTATACATTTTTAGACTTTTTAAAGTGTTTTTGACTGTTTCTGTAGCTCAAATGTGAAAGAAATGATGAGTATTTACACACTCATCATTAAGCCTTTGGCCTAATACTGCTCCAACAGCATAATCGCTAGCATCGCACATGATTTCAAAGGGTAACTCCCAGTTAGGGGTGACCATAATTGGAGCTTGGGTAAGTTCCTGCTTCAATCGATCGAATGCATCCTTGCACTCTTGAGAGAAGTCGAACGGGGCGTCCTTCATGAGCAACTGAGTCATTGGTTTAGCTACCTTTGAGAAATCTTTAATGAATCTACTATAGAAGCCAGCATGACCCAAAAAGCTACGGATTGCCTTGACAGTTGTTGGATAGGGAAGTTTGGATATAGCTTCAATTTTTGCCCGGTCTACTTCAATTCCACCTCCTGAAATTTTGTGCCCTAGCACAATCCCTTCTTTTACCATAAAGTGGCACTTTTCCCAGTTTAGTACCAAGTTAGTCTCCTCACAACGTTTGAGCATTTTCTCAAGGTTAGCAAGACAGCGATCAAAAGAGTTTCCAAAGACCGAAAAATCATCCATGAAGACCTCCATGCTGTCCTCCATTAACTCATGGAAGATGGCTGTCATGCAGCGCTGGAAAGTGGCAGGGGCATTACATAGTCCAAAGGGCATTCGCTTGTAGGCGAAGGTGCCATAAGGGCATGTAAACGTAGTCTTTTCTTGGTCCTCAGGAGCGATAGGGATTTGGAAATACCCTGAGAACCCATCTAGGAAACAGTAGTACTCATGCCCCGCTAACCTTTCCAACATTTGGTCAATAAATGGGAGAGGGAAATGATCCTTTCGGGTTGCATCATTCAACTTCCTATAATCGATGCACACACGCCATCCAGTTACTGTTCGTTGAGGCACTAACTCATCCTTATCGTTCTTAACCACCGTCATTCCTCCCTTTTTTGGTACAACCTGTACAGGACTTACCCATGGACTGTCTGAGATTGGGTAAATTAGTCCCGCATCTAGGAGCTTAACGACTTCTTTTTTTACGACTTCCTTTATGTTGGGGTTTACTCGCCTTTGAGGTTGCACGGTGGGTTTATAATCCTCCTCCATGAGGATTTTATGCGTACAAAAGGTTGAGTCAATCCCCTTGATGTCGGCTACACTCCATGCTATAACTCCTTTATATTTTTTTAAAACTCCTAAGAGTTTATCCTTTTGTTCACTTTTCAAAGAAGAGTTTATGATTACCGGAAGTTGATCTTTTCCTTGGAGGAAAGCATATTCCAGGTTGCTTGGGAGTTCCTTGAGTTCTAACGTGGGTGGCTCGATGATGGAAGGTTTAAGTTTGTTCTCGGGTTTACGAAGCTCAAGCTGTTCGATTTCTTGTCTGGGATAGAAGGAGACTGCGCTCACATCCATAGTCTTCTCCTCCTCTAAGATGGGTAAGAAAGCTTCATCTCGCAACCAACCAGCTTCCACCTGTTCATCTATACAATTGTCAATCTCGTCGGATAGTTCATTGATTTCTCCGATGAAATACAGCCGATTAGCTGCTTCGAGAGAAAGATTCATTGTGTCCTTGATTTCGAAGGTTAAGCTATCGGTCCCCACTCGTAAGGTTAGTTTGTCGTCATGAACATCAATAACAGCGCGAGCAGTTGCAAGGAATGGCCTCCCCAGAATGATGGGCACTAGGTCATCTTCTTCCATCTCTAAGATGACGAAGTCAACTGGAAATTTGAACTTCCCTACCTTAACCAGCACATTCTCACATATTTCTAAGGGGTATTTGACTGATCTATCGGCTAGTTGGATGTTCATACGGGTTGGTTTCAATCCAGAATACCCTAACTTGAGGAACATGGAATGCGGCATAAGATTGATACTTGCTCCTAAGTCGGCTAAAGCATTCTTGACAGAAAGAGATCCTATTGAACATGGCAAGGTGAAACTACCTGGATCGTCCACCTTCTTTGGCAGCCCTCGTTGAGTCACCACAGAACATACTTCTCCTAAGGTCACAAGACCCTCGAGCCCTTTTCTGTTGGTTAGCAGTTTCTTGAAGTATGTACTATATTTGGGCATATGGTAACATGCATCAAGAAGGGGTATGGTGACGACCGAATTCTTCAAATAAGACAAGAATCTTTTATTATCATTTTCGACCTTTTGATTCTTGAGGCGGGACGGGTATGGGACTTTAATGGGCTGTTTGGTTGGAGTAGGTGGAGAGGGAGTTACCGGAGGGGTTTGCTCAGGATTTCCATCGTTCACATTACCTTCATCCTCATGAGGGGTGTCGGGTTCCATGACGTCAGATTGTTGAGCTGGGTAAGGTGGATCCTTAGTAGTTGTTCCAGCACGAGTGGTGATGGCAAGTAAGGGATCTCTTTGATTTGTTTGAGGTTCGTCAAGACCGTCGAGAGCGGCGTTGAGTTTTGCGAATTTGGCCCTTAGGTCGTTTTGTTGGCTATTGATGAGGTTGTCAAGACCATTTAGTTGCAGATTCTTTTCAAGCGTGAAATGCCCAAGATCATCCTCAAAAGTGCTCCTAACCTTGTAGTCAGGATATTCTCCTCCTCCCTCTTCTCTCACAAGATTTCCCCAAGGGGTAAAATCATTGTTTTGGTAGAAAGTTAAGAGCGAAGGATCATCGAAGATGTCGTGGCTTGACAAGCATACTTGTTCGGTGGTGGTATCATCCCCACATTCCTCCACTTCATGCGGGCCACCACATTGGTCGCAGATCAAGTATGGGTTTGATAACCGTTTAGCTGGTTGTGACTTGTCTAGATAAGATACTTGATCATTCAATCTACTCAACCGGCTAACAAAAGGAGGCTCTTTCATGATCTTGGAAATGCTCATGATCGAATCGGGTTCATCCCAGGTATCGTCTTGATCATTTGCGTATTCCTCAATTCTATTCCATCCTTCCTCAGCGCTTAGGTTGGCTATTTTTCCTTTCACCGAATTATTAATGCCAAATTGGTCGCCTTTAGGGACACAGTCATAAAAGATCTGGACAAGAAGCCAGAGTTCAATGCCATGATGAGGGACTTGTCTAATTAGATCTTTGAATCTGTTCCAGGATTCGTGAATGGGTTCAGCTGGTCCAACATAGAAGCGGAAGATTTTTTCCCTTAACGTTGAAGTTCTTCCTACGGGAAAGAATTTCTCATAGAATTTTGAGATAAGCTGTTCCCATGTGAAGATGGACTCGGAGGGGAGTTTGTTATACCAATCTTTGGCTTTCTCATAAAGGGTGAAGGGAAATAATCGTAGCCGGGAGGTGTCTCTAGTGGCTCCGTCCGTATGGAGGGTATCCACTATTTTTAGGAAGTCTTTGATGTGTTGGATTGGATCATCACTTTTCAATCCGTGAAACTTGCATACACTTTGGGCAAGCCAAATGTCGGTTGCACGCAAGACCCCATTCGTGTGTTCATTAGGAAAAACAATAGCATTGGAAAAACCGCGAGGGGTGGGAGAAGAGTAGTCCTTGAGGGATTTAGGGATGGGGTTTTCGGGAACCTCCATATCGTGATTGGTTTGAGGGCTAGGAGGTGTAGAGTGAGGATTGGATTCTTCCCCGGCAGCGGCGCCAAAAACTTGATGCGTGGTTTTGCGACCTTACAACAGGTTTTACCTCTCGAGGGATCTCAAGAGGCTTGCAATCCCCACCAGGCAGTGTACCTGACCGATGTAGTATAGTGTAGTGGCAAGTACCGGGGGATTGATCGTTCTCTAGGGGAATAGTGTCGTTAGGATTGAAAAACTACTCTAATAGGTCTAAGGGTGAGGGAAGATTCTTTTTGTATTTTTTATATTTTTATGAAAGCAAGTAAAATCTCGGGTTTGAAGGAGTGGGCGGAATTAGTTGCTAGTCAACTAACCCAAATAACTACGAATGCAAATAAAATAAAATAACTGAAAATGAAAAGGTCGTGAAACTTATATGGGGAGAAATGTGTTTACTTAGATTTCCTTACTCCCTAACTATCTTTTACCGGTTGATTAGTGTGTATTAATTGCGTGGATGACGGGTGTATTCCTTAATACCAATCGTGGGGTGGCGTACGTACTTCCCCAACTCTACAAGCTCCTACTTCACTCCTATGTCGAGCCGGCTAAGAAGCTCCTAACATGGGATCACTAGAATTCGCTCATGCATTAAATACAACAATATAAACCTAGTACGCATTGGTTCATGCTTCTTAAGACGTTCAAGCAAGTTACCGTATAGGAGGTTAGCCAGTTTTCTTAAGCCTAACATCGATAAACAATCATCCAAAACAATTAATAACACACTAACAACTAATAATCAATAGTTAGGTTTCATTAGATCTAAGCAAACACAAGATAAATCTAGCCTAGCATGTTAATCAAAAGACAAGAACAAGATATAATCAAACAACACATAGACATATTGATTGATTAAAAGATTACTTATCTTCAATTAAACATGGGAGATCCAAGGGTATGAAAACCCTTAAAAATGGCAGAAATTCGTCTTAGGGTTTCTCCTCACAAAGTTGCACACTAATGACAAAAAATTGCAAAACTATATATAGAACTTAGTGGCTGACGGCGTCACATTGTAGGACTTAACGCCGTCACCTCGCCATGGATAGGGTTCCCGGATGGTCTTCCTGACGCCGTCCCTCTTTAGTCCTCCAAAATCCGCTCTGGCTTATCAAGGCTTGACGTCGTCAGAATAAAGCTTGACGTCGTCTCTCTTTAGCTTAAACCGTGACGACCTTGATCACTTCAAAGGGTGACGCCGTCAGACTTTCTTTGTAAAACTCCCTGGCTTATCATGTGTATTTTTCATATCCACCACTTTTGCCAAGCCATGACGCCGTCAGGAGCAATCCCTGACGCCGTCAAAGGTACTTTTCCAGCCGATTTTGAGACTTTGTCGTTTTCTTCACTTTTTTGCTCCAAAAACGTCCAAAATGCTTCCTTTTCCAGATTTCTTCTCCAAAGTACCTAAAATGACAAAAGGAACGATTTAGGGCAATATTTGATCAAATAAACACGATTTAGGGCTTAAATGACCCCCTAAAAGCGGTACACTTTTCACTTCATCAATATCCGTCCAAATCTTTCATATTTCTGTTCACCGTCAGTTGTGTTTCTGTTTCGTTTCGCCTCAATTCTCGTCTTAGTCTGTTATGTCTTTGTTTTGTTTTCTGCTCTCTTTTCTTTCTGCTTTCTGCAAATTTCGAGGACGAAATTTTTTTGTTAGTGGGGAAGAAGTTGTAATACCTGAAATTCAGATAATCTGTAAAATGACCAAATTACCCCTGAAACCATAAAACATAATTAAATCACTTATAAAACTCTGAATTAATTCCAAACTTCTGGTAATGAGCTACATATGAAGTAAAATAATTCTGAGACAACATTTTAACATTTGTACATGTCCCAAAATTTATTACAAAACTAAAAATAATTAATTTAATTATTTATGTTATATTTTAAACTTTATAAAATAAGGATAATTACAAAATAAATTAGGAAATGATATCAAATCAAATCCTCTTGATCCCACCTTAATTTGGCCGAGTCCTAAGGCCCTCCCCTCCCCTAAATCATGGCTAATCCTTGTATTTAGTTACTCCCATATTTACTTCTAATAAACCCTAGCCGATATTATCAAAAACGCATACAATAATTCACACACAAGCCATACAAATTTTTGGAGGTGATCTATTATTTTTTTGGAGTTTTTATGCATCCAAGGAGGCTAGGAAAAATTAGGTTGGGCTTTTGGATTCATTGGTTCGATCGTGAAGCTTTTTCTTTGCCGAGTATTCCATACGATAGGTGCAAAATTCGTGCGCCCAATCCTCACGTTCTAAAACTGATCTGGTATTTTTCTCATGACCCTTACATCATATAAGACTTATAAAAATTGTACTAATCGAATCATGCAAGGCTAATTGGTCGCTAGTATTTTTAATGTTTAAAACACACATAAATTCTAAAATATTAGATACGAATTTTCTGGGTGTTATATTTATTTTATTTGGACCTCATATGAAGTGTAAGATCTGGGAAAAATGTTGGAATGAATTATAGAAGCTTATATGTCGTGGTAATTTTTGGTGTCAAAAACGTATGTAAAATATAAAATAAGCTATGCGATTTTTCTGGACTATGTATATAATTTTTATGAGTTCCTTAGGCATCATATAACCTGGGAAAAATGATAGTTCGAATCTTAGAAGCTTAAACAAATCGTGGCTAATTTTTGTTCAAAACCGGTTTTAAGAAAACAAAGGAATGAATATAAACCTAGTCGAATATACTAGGGTTAGGGATTCTTGAGTCATGATCTGGACATTTAATTTATTTTAAGGTTGTAATCATGATGTGTCAATAATTGGATTTGATTAGGGCTTGGAATTATATTTTAAAAGTGTTGTACGATTGTTTTTAAAACTCTAGGGGGTGTTTTGTAATTTTCCAAACGTGTGGGACATTTTTGTAATGTTATATAAGTCAGTAGGAATGTGGGAAAAATATAACTTGAGGGTCCTAAGTGTAAATATTGCAAGATATGGATTTAATTGTAAGTTTGGTGTTCGAATTGGAAATAATTAAAGTAAAGGGACTAAAAGTGTAAATTCTGGAAACTTGAAGTTATTTTGTGTAAATGATGATATTAAGAGTGTTTTGTGTAAACTTGAGTAATTATGGGCTTAATATGTAATTGTTACTAAATTATGACTTAAATTATAAGTTTTGAACACTTAAGGGACCAATTGTGTAAATTCTGAAATTCTGAGGGTCTGATCCGTAACATACATAATTCTGAGGTAACATTCTGTAAATTTGTAAAATGAGATGCTTGGTTGGTAAATATGGATATCATAAGGATTAAATCATGAATTAGGTAATTAAAGGGTTTGTTTTGTAAATATTGTAACTAGAGGGGTATAATCTGTAAATTATGAAACTAAAGGGATTATGATGTCATTCTGAATAAAATATGTATTTAAATCAGTACTTGAAGTATTTTTCATTTTAGACCTTTGAAATTGATGAAGTTACAATTAAAACCCTAAACTTTGTGAAATTGTCATAATTAACCTTAGACTTCTGTAACCTGTTAAAATATACCTTTATTCCATAATAATCTCTGAGTAAGGACTTAATCTAATCTGAAATGATAATATCTGTTAATTCTGGAAACCTACTAATTATGGAAAGTTACTAAATCTGGAAAGTTACTAAAAATAGAAAGTTACTTAAAATGGAAAGGTAAACTAAAAGAAATAATCAGAATTGGAATCCTTTGTAATTCCGTCTTCTACTCCTTTAGGTGCGAAGAATGAGAAGCCTTGATTTGTTCAGTATTTATTTGCTTGTTTATTTTCTGCACTGCTAATAAGGTACAGATATTCTGACCTTCGCACAGATTTCTCATGAACTCTTCCTCTTTTGTACATTTTGTTTCCCTTGAAACCTGCTATGCTTCCCATGTTTTGTGAACCTTCTCTGATTTCTTTTATACTTTGATCTGTTTAGCTTCTGATTTGATTTCATTGCTATGATCCCCTCTGCTCTGAACCTTGTCTATGATTTCCTTGGTTATGAACTCTGATATGAATCTATACTGTGAAAACCTTTTAAATATTGATATGGAAATGTTTTGAGACAAATCATTTGTTTAAAAGAAATGTTTATAAGTACGATACGATACTGCTTTTCTATGAAATGTTACTAACTCTTATGAAAACTATCTTTAAAGACTAGCTTTATGAAAAACCGTTTTGAAAGATCCTTTTTATGAAAAACTACTTTGAAAGTTCATTTCTATGAAAACCATTTTTAAAGGATTGCTTTAAATGAACTTTTAATAGAAACTCCTGAAATGAACTTTGGCTATGAAATTCTGATTATGAACCCTTGATATACTTTTCTGAACCAATTGATATGATCTACTTAATCTGAGCCTTGACTTGAAATTTTGATATAAACCTTAATCTGATAAACTCTGATATGAAACTAATTGATTTTGAACCTTTGATATTTACTTCTGCAATACTTGACATGAACCTTATGCCATGAACCTTTGATATGACATTCTGATTATGACATTATATCTGACCTTGACCCACAGTCTGATACTACGAGCCACTATCTGTTTCACTAGGCATGAGGGTTTCATGTCCATGTCATTGATGCACCGATGGCATGACTCTAGGGCAGGAGAGTGATGACCTGTCCCGTCCCTGACTTGATTTGATTTGGTGTGTTGAGGAGGTATTTGGCCACCTGGGGCGTATGGATGCATCCTAGATCTGATCTGTTATCTGTTATTTGTTATCTGTTTAGGTTATATGTTTATTGTGTATATACATTTGGTGACTGATGGTGTGTGCGATACACGTCTTTCACATATCTGGGAGCTGATCACTCCATTTGATACATGAGGACACCCCTCATATTATCTGGTTACTTGAGAGGTATCCCCTCTGGATTGCTTATATGGTTACACTGTTATGATATTATCTGTTCTGGGCTCGTGGTGGATTACTGGTTCCCTATCTTATAACCTTTACTTTTCTTTTCCTTTATCCTGATTCTGTTACTTATCCCTGAACTCATATTATATCTGCATGACCTTTATTTCTGTCATTTCGTACTTTCTCTCCTACTGCTTTGTTATCGTTATATCTGTTCACTGAGCTCTCGTAGCTCAGCCGCATTTCTTTTCATGCGGCAGGTTTTAGTAGGAAGCTGGGAATGAGTGGAGAGTACCTTTGGACTTAGAAGATTGGATAGCTATTCTGGATTAGAGTTGACTAGAAGATAATATATTTTAGAATTAGTGTTTTTGGAAGTTTTCATTTGTAACCTTGTAGTTTCAGTATTTCATTTGTAACCTTTGAGATTTTTGTATTACTGTAGATGTATGCTTTGTTTGATCTGATATGGAGCCATCATTGTGACATCTTTACCCTTGTCGGGTCGGGGCGTTACATATATATATATATATATATATATATATATATATATATATATATATATATAATAAAGGAGAGAAAAAAATCATAAAAAGCAGTTTTACCTATGCATTTGTGGAAAGCATTGGAAGTGGTCGAAATGGATTGGCCAGAGGGACTTTTACTAGCTTGTTGTAAAACAAGCTAGAGCTTGTAGCTGCCTTTGAGAGCCCTTGTTTAGCTAGGGTCTCAAGTGAGTTCTTTTCCCATTTTTTTTTTTTTTTTTTGGAATTTACTGTAGCATTAGCTTAATAACTGCTTATCTGTGTTTTATATGCTTATTATTATAATTATTTGCTTTTAGTTGCTTTTTAGTAGTTTCAATCCCATTAGTCTTAGTTTTACTTAAAAATCATAAAATATAAAAATATTAGTTTAAAAACTGTTTTAGCTTATCACTTCTGATTTAGTGCTTATTCTAAGTTTGTTATTGCTTAATTTGTCTTATTATAACTAGTTGTTAATCTGTTTTGCATTGGTTTAGCCTAATTCTCCATTAAACTGCTTAAACCAAAAATCAGATTTGACTTAAAGGGGTTTTTGGCTTAAGGGTCAAACTGGGTCAAATTGGTTAGGCACTGTTCATATGCACCTAGGTTGCTTTTAATCTTGCCTATATTAATCTAGATTAGGTGTTAACAGAAGCCTTTAATCTGTTTTTGAGAACCTTGTTGATCCATGTAGAATGTAGGAATTCTAGTCTCAGCTCTTATCAGATAAGCTCATGAAGCCATAAGCTATTTCTGTGATAAGCTCTTGGTATTTTCTAGTCAAACTCAGTCATTCAAGTTGGTTGTTTTGAGTTAGGACCATTTCATGAGCAATTTGAGTTGATTTTGTGTGAAATCCCATATCAGTAGGCATATTCTTGTTTTGCCAATTTTTTCAGCTTTTTCTTTGATTTTTAATTCACTAGATATAAGTTAGAATTGGCTAAAATTTTGCACAATTTAAGTTCAGCTGCTAATCTAGTCATTCCCATTTTTTTTAGATTTTTAAGATTTTTCTTTAATTGCTTTTTGGTGCCTTGAAAAGCACTCTATTTGCCCTGTGCACCTCAGTGCCTCAGCAGACTTTTTTGGCTTATTGGGTGGATTTTAGTGCTTATTGGCCTCTGTATGTAGCTTATTCTGAGTTCATAAGTTCTTCTGGGATAGACTTTGTAGAATGCAGCTTATTCTACTTCCCAAGTAGCTTATTAATAGCTTATTAGTCCACAAATAGGACTGCACATCAGCAGTCCTACTTTGGCTTATTCAAGCTTGATTCAGAGCTTATTTGTTGGTCTTTGTGGCTTATTTTTTCTTACCTTATTGAAATCTCAGCTTAATTGAAGTTCTCAGCTCATTTCATTTTTCCCTTAGCTTATTTAATAGCTTAACAGTCCAAGTTTTAGCCTTTTTTCTTTAATAAAGCCTTCTGATCTGAATCTTAACTTATTCTGAGCTTATTGGTCAGTTTTAAAAATAAGTTCTTTCATTAAAAGTGCTTATTGGTTTATGCTTATTGTGTGTTTAAAAGAAAAGAAAAAAAATAATAATAAATTCATCAAAAAGGCTGAGGCAAGATTCGAACCTGGGACCTCAGCCTCACACACCAACACGCTCACCATCCGCCCTTGGGTCTTTTTCAGTTAGTGTTTGCACAAATTAATTCTTAACTCACTTTTCCACTTAAAGCTATCCGAGCTTTTTAGCTTATTACCAGCTTATTGGGATAAGCTGGGACCATTGTAGTATTTTTCCTAGGATTGTTTTAGTATAAAGTAGTTTCACACAAAAATTTCAGAATTTTCAGAATAGTTTTAGTATTTTTAATTAATTTTTCTTTTAAATTTAGTTTTTAATTCATAATAAAAAATATAAAAGTCAAAAAAATATAATTCTTTTTCTAAAAAATTTCTTTTATCATCTAGGACATAGGAAAAATAAATTTGCACTTGTAGGATTAATTTTTAAAAGATTTTAGTTTTAGGCTCGTTTTTAGAATTCCCGATTTGCGTTTTTAGTGTAATTTGATTCTAGCTTTATTTTTCCTTCGTAAATTTGCTTTCCTTATCTCATTAGAATATAAAAAATACAAAAATCCAAAATCCAATCTTCAAGCACTTTAATTCCAAACCAAAAACGAAATCCTCGATTCACACCTCGCTGGGAAACGACCCGGGTGATCACTTGCCCGGTATCACATATATCACAAGCGTGAGTTTTTGCACGTTAACATTTTTCCTAAAGGGTTAATATGTAGATTCTCGCGTTCACTTGGTATTTTTGATATATACGTATACTTTTTAACGGATCAATGACATACAAGGTTCACCATCTGCTGGTGCAAGAGAAGGTAATAAACTGCTTAGTCTTATTAAGTTGTTATATATTTTTTATTTTTTTATTTTTTTTCCATTTGTTACCAAATTTTTTGAATGTTGATAATGCAGTTGGAAGAAACACTGTGTAACCACTGTGAAAATCTCACAATAAATAAGCTATCACTTAAAGTACTTATCCTTTTCTACGGGTAAATTTTTTAATTTATTTATTTTAACTGTTACCTCATCCCCGATAAACGTGCTCGCAACTCAAACTGATTTAGTATTTAATTATATAAACATACTTGACCTAAAACTTTATGAGATCCCATTTACCACTTTACGTTATTTCGTTAACGTACATTTAAAACTGAACGTTTCTTAATTGATAAGAGTTTTATGAAACCCTAAACTACTATAACAACATTTATGAATAGCAAAACCCTAGAAATACTAAAATACAATTTCTCTGATTAATGTATAAGTTACTAAAGCACAGAAACCCTAATTCCACTATAACTCCCGATAAAACCCTAATTTCACAAAACTATTATTATATGTAATACAATCACAAACCCTAATGAATATTTTTATAAAATATAAAGGTACCATTCAATTAAAACTAAGGTACAAGTCTTTTATGCATAAAACCAAATATTTACAAAAACCTTATTAAAACCCTAAATATATTTATTCCAAAAAGCATAATTTACAAGTTTTTCATACATAAGCCTAGAATTTAAATTTTTCTAAACTCATTAAATATAAGTAAAAGACTTTAATACATAAAAACTAATTATTGATAAAAACTTTATATAAAATTTAAAAATAACTATTTTAAAGGAATATTTTGTGCACAAATTTTTAAAATAAATTTGTAAATTTATAAAATAATTGTACAACTCCCTCAAACCTAAGGTACAATTCTCTAATGCACAAAACTCTAAAATCTCATTTAATTACTTTATAACTTTAATAAAAATTATATAAAAATTATATAAATTAAGAAAATATTAAAATTATATTATTCTTATTTTACAAACCCTAGTACAATCCTCCTTAAATCTAAAGTACAACTTACCAATGCACCAAATTATTTTCCTTTAATCTTATGTAATTCGAAATACCTATAAAATATTTAAGGAAAACCCTAAAATAATATCTAGGTAATCTTTAAGCTCTAAAAACCCTAAACTAAACCCTAACCTTAAAATACCATAACCTAAAGCCTAATGTACAACCACTTAAAGCTTTATTCAAACCAAATTCTTCTAAATCCTATAACCTAGTTCGAACCTAATCACAACCAAACCAAATATCTATTTTTCTTAAACTTTAAGAGACCAAAGGTGAGAACCATAACCCTCCACATCCCCCCTCCTCTAGAATATAAAACTTGTATGGTTTTGAAAGCACCACATCACCTCCCCTCTCCAAAACCATGCGTACAACCCTCCCCCTCCTCACACTTGTCCTTCAACCAAATTCAGCCACATCATCACATTTCAATAAAAATCTAGCAAACCCTAATTCATACTCCCTTCTATAAATACCAATGCCAAAAGTCTCATTTCCCCTCATCCCTAAAATCGACACACCAATACAATACCATTTCCACTCCCTTCTGAAATCCACAGCCAAATATAATCTAGATAAAAACCTTAGAAGGCCTAGAGGTGAGGAGATTCCCTAGTAACCAAGATTCGAACCCAAGTTATCCTAAAACCCTACTCGAGCCAAACCCTAAGTAAGTTATACTAACTCTTTTTAATTCAGTTTATTTTACGTTATATATACTTAAGAACATCACCTAATAATCACAAAAATGAAACAAGATTAAAAACCATAAGTTTTCTTTTCTTTCTTTCCTTTTTCTTGTTACTGATCGAGCAGAAAATCCAAACGCACCTTAAGTGCTCGAGATTTTGTAAAAACAAACCAAGAACATATAAAACATGTTAAAACATATGTAATATTATCATATCCTACATGAAAACCTAGTTAAAAAACCTAGTTAAAAATGTTTAAAAACATTAAAACCCAACCGGGTTTCTTTTCTATGGTTCTATCGAGCCAAAAACCACCCCACAAGGCCCAACTTTCGACCCAAAAACCAACTATCAAACGACCTTTATAAAATCTAATTTTTGGTATGTCTAAAGACCACTTGACTAACTTAATTTAGGAGAAAGAATCAAATAAAAAGGTTAAGCGAGTCAAAAGATATCGAGTCCCCAATATTGATCTATATCGCTAAAAATAAAAGTTAAGAATTCCAGTTATTGTTTTCAGTTTTGTCGACCAACTCACCCTACTTTAGACCAAGATTTTGACCTTTAGATGATCTCTAAAAATTCTGTCTTTTTAACATGTTAAAGACCACCTAGCTAAGTTATTTTAGAAAGAAGAATCTTGAAAATTTATCGAACGAGTTAAAAGTTACTTGTGTCCAAAATTTGCTCGATCGCTAGTCTTAAAACTTGATTTCCAGATTTTATTAAACCATGTTCTAGTCGATCGACTTTGAGTAAATTTTTCGAACACCAAATGATTTTCATAAATTACGAAACTTGGTATGTTTTAAGATCACCTGGCTAACTTATTTTAGAAAGAAAAATCATGTAAAATGATCGAGCAGTTTAAAAGTTATCGAGTCTTAAAAATGGTTCTATCGCTAAGGCAAAACCTATTTTCCAGATTTATATTAAAACTTGTTTTCACTCGCTCGACTTTAGACATATTTTTCGAACATCAAACGATTTTCAGAAATAATGAAATTTGACATAATCAAAGACGACCCAGCTAGCTTTAACTAGGAACAGAGAACACGTAAAATGATCTATTTTTCATTAAGTTAATCAAGTCCAAAACTCTAGCGTAGTCACTAATTTCATGCGTATTATTTCTAAATAAATTAGAGTTTTTATGGGCCGATTTTGTAAATATCACATAGTTAATTTAATCAAGGATTAATTTTGTCAACAATTAATATAAGAGTAGAAAGTGTCATTTTTAAAACTCCAGGGTATAAACTGTCATTTAACCAAAGTTCAAGGGTAAAACTTGTAATTTTACAAAAGATCAATGGTATAAAATGTTAATACATGAAACTTTAAGAACCAAAAACATAATATTTTATAAAAGTTAATATTATCATTATTGTTATTTGCGATTTAATAATAATAAATGTAATACGTTTATATTAATAACCAACGAACGAAATATATATTTAACAAACAAACGAAGTATTTACTTAACATACGAACAGAACAAAAACATAAAAATAAGATAAATCTTAAAACTTTTGAAGGGACTTCATGTTGTCTCAAATATTAACATTTAATCAGCAACCAAAACGTTACGAAACGAACATTGGAAACTTATATATATTCAGAAACAGTTACTGAAACTTTACATAACCAACCCAGGTTGCGAGCCGGAGACGTTTATCAACTTTGTTTAACTTTTTTTTTCATCCAGACTGTTCAGGTGAGTTTATAGTCCCACTTTTCTTATTTACATGTTTTCCAAATATGTGGGGAGATACATGCTATCAAACCGAACACAAGTATTTTCCTGATTGTTATTGCACTAGGCTAACTGTCCCTTATTATTGAAATTGTATTTATTGAAAGACCCTCATATCATGCACCATTAGTCACCCGCAGGGTGAGCGCGAATATAGTGAATAGATCTATTGGCCTGACGACCCATTTGTATTAGCCGGATGGATATCCTTAGGGGTAGCCGGTTATGCAGATGCATTATATTTGATTTCTTAAACTCGGGGGCAAGACCACTACCATTTAATTATGTTAGTGAGACTGGAAACTGTCAACGCATTGCGTGTCATGAGGTTTAGTGCAATATTCCGAACTATGATTGAACTGATTTCTTTACTATTTGCCTTGTGTTCAAAACTATTTATTACTTTAAACACTATAGATTCACTCAACCTTTGTGTTGACTTTTTAAACATGTTTATCTCAGGTAACTAGGAGTATGGCTATCGGCACGGAGTGGCTGTGGACTTTCTTTTTATAATAAGAGTGTCCACTTTGTTATCATTCAAAGAATAATGTAACTTTTATAATATATTTTCCGAACCTCCCTCTGGGACCTATATAATGTACTCTGATTTAATAAATGAATGATAACAATTTTAATTAAAACATCTCTTTTCGAGTCGTTTTCTATTCTCATGACTGTGAACCATGAAGTAATACCCCAAACTCATATTCCGCTGCGTATATCGAAAACGGGGGTGTTACACACTGGTGGAAATGATAGTCATCCTGCTGCAAATCAAAGTGGTCAAAGGTCAGTGGATGGTCGTGCAACCCACAATGACTCAGGTGCATCTGCTGGTGCAAGACAAAATGAAAGTCATCCTGCTGCAACTCCAAGTTGTCAAACTTCATTGGTTGGTGATACATCTGTAAATCAAAGTGGAATTGCTAGTGGAAGTAGAAGTTCTTCATCACTAAGATGGAACAGAAGTGCAATAAGGGAAGGCAGATTTGGAGCTGGTGGCATAAGTAAAAGAGTTTGAGCTGCTTCACCAAAAAAGACTTGACCAGGATTACATTTGTGTTTGAAACTTATGACAGCTGTCTGAACATGTTTAAGACTTGTTTTTATTTCTTTATTTGGATATATGTTTAAGGGTGTGTTTGATTACTCCTTAATGAAATGATCCAGCTCTGTGTACTACAAAATTAATCGGTCAGAGTGTTTGACAACAAAAAACTCGTCACTGAATGACAAATCTGGCGCTGACCGATTTTGTGTGATATAAGCCGCTAAACGATTCAGTGGATCATGTATTCACAAAATAACCTTTCGTCACATTCCCACTCTCCCACGTTGACCAATCATTTGAATTCAAGCACACCAAAAGAGGGAAACACTGTTGCATTGAATGAAGCTACCGATGTGTTATTTCATGAAAAAGGAACACAGCTTTCGGAAGACTCAAAAAGTTGTTCACAAGTGTCACCAAAATCAAAATCACAAAAAGACTTGAACATATCACAAGAAGACAATATACTATTTTTTTTTTTAATTAATACATATACTGTATTGTTTATGGATGACTTTTGCTCATGTATTCTTTTACTTATATATAATTTATTGGTACACTTTTACTTATTAAAATTATGTTGAATTGGGTTTGGTCATATATATATATTCTAATATATATATATATATATATATATATATATATATATATATATATATATATATATAGGGGAGGGTTAATGTGAGATCAAACTTAAAGTTCTAAAAGTAAGACCCAATCTGGACCGTTGGATCATTATATTTGTGTTAGATGAGATTAACATTAAATGAGTGACATTATAGTCATTAAATAGAGTTTGAAGGGTAGTTTGGACAATTCAAATCACATTTTTTGAATTAATTTTTGGTGTATTTTCTTTTCACCAACCATTTTTGTTTTTAATACATATTCCACCAGCCATTTTTTTTACAAACTGATACATTTTTTGTTTTTGATATATGTTTAAAAAATAAACAGATACACTTGTTACACAATAAAATAACCTGATATAAATTACACCTCAAACAAATACACTTGATACATATTTCAAATATATACAAATACACTCGAATATGCACTTGATACATATTTCAAATATGCATCACTAAAAAACAGATACACTAGATACACAATACAAAAAACCATATATTATATCTTAATAAACAGATACACTCTAATACACTAGATACACAATACAAAAAAAACCATATATTACATCTCAAAAAACTTGATACATCATGTCCAACTCACACTTCAGTTAACAAGAACTCACAAAAAAACTACTAGTACAACAACTGCTATATCTAACCACGGATTTGTGTATGACCATAACAAATCCATATGTCCGTCCTATGTGTATCACCATAACAAAAAAAATGTAATCTAATACAGATCTTACGAAAAAAAATCAAAACACCCGACGGATTCATTCGAGACCCAAATAAACCAACATATCTAGGTTGTTATAACCCTAACGTTTTCTTGAAACAGAAACGGACCCAGATAAGGATCCGACCCATTTGGTTGTACACAAGGAACCGACGCTGAAACAAGATTTGAAACCGACGCTGGAAACGAGGGTGGTGTACCATGTCCTGCCGTCGTGAGGAAAAAACGGATCTGAAATACGTTGAACTCGTACATATGACGATGGAAAAGACCCAATCTGGATACACGAGTGTATGGTCTCGTCAAGGGTTTGATATTTCATTGGATTATTCAAACTGTTGTGGTCACAGATCCATCGAAGTGGCAGCGGCAAGGGTTTAGGGTTGCTTATGAAGATGGGTTTGAAAATGGTCTCAAGGGTTTGATTATTCACTGGATTATTCAATGGCTGTGGTCACAGATCTGCCGTGGTGGCGGCGGTGACTGGATCTGACGGCGGTGGTCATTATGTAGCAACCGGATTTAGTGAGATATGATCGAAGGTATATGGTGGTTATGGTTACCTTTACCATTCATGCGAAGAGAAAAAAAGAAAGGTATATGGTGATTGGAATTTATTGGATCTGAGATGGGTTGGAAACTGAATGTGAGAAAAGGAAAAAGAAAATGGCGGCTTATATTGTGAGTGGGAGAAGGACATTAGGTTATTTAGTGTTATTGAAAAATAAGGGACGTAAAATACCTTTAATACCCTTTTTCATTTAATTAGTTATTTTGCTTAATTAAAAACTTAAATGACACTTGCTCTAATCCTATTAGTTAATTAATGGGTCTTACTTTTACAACTTTAAGGTTGATCTTATTTGATCTCAATTCTATATATATATATATATATATATATATATATAATATATATATATATATATATATATATATATATATATATATATATATATATATATATATTCTAATATTCGTTGGTCCATTGATATGAGGTTACTTAGTTGTTAAAACATGTGATGATATTTATGAAAAACTTATGTAATTTATATGGTTTTCTTTTAGTTACATTCACTTTTTATACTATAAATTTTATAGATTAACATTCTCAACTAACATATTTTATTAAAATTACAGTGGAGGTTAATATAGTAATTTTGTTTATTCAGAATTGATATTCAGGAATTTATCAAACACTCATAAACATTTTCACTCAGCACCTTTGAATTGTTCAGCACATTTGATTTATTCAGCGCTAAATTGTACAGTTTTATCAAACAGCCCCTAAGACTTGGTAACTATGGTAGGCAATTGCAATTTTCAAGTCATTGCAACTTGTTGCATTGACAATATGCAATTAAAGGCTTTTATGACTAATATTCTACATTTTAGGTCATTTTATTTTGGTGCCAATTACTTGCATCTGCATTATGTGATTGAAAACATGCCAATTCTTATGACTATTTTAACCTAAACAAAGTCAACATGGTTTAAAAGTTCCATTAAGTGGGGTTTTAGTATGCAAAAACCATTGTTTTTCAGTTTAGTATGCAAAAGTCAATTTCCAATTTTTAACCAAAGCAAAGTCAACATGCTTAATATATTCCATTATGTTGGATTATAATACGCAAACTTAACCCACTGAGATAATGGTCAAGTACTTATGTTTACCCAAATAAAAGTCAACAACTAAACATACTAGATTAACCAAGACATAAAACAATAAGAACGACAATTTGACAACTGAATCAATGCTACCATTGAACTAATATTTCATAAGCAGCAAACAATTACGCCGGTGATCAAATACATCAGATTATAAAAAAAATCATAACCCATCACCTACTATATTCCCCACTGCTAACTTATACTGCTTCACTTGAAAAATAACACGAAAAGTAATTAAAAAAAAAAAAATCTTAAGATAAAGTATTTCTTCATTTTAGCAGCTTCACGTCTTGTTTCCTATAGTGTAGCTTGGATAGCACTCCTTGACCTTAATAGACCGGGGATGATTGTAAATGCTCTTGCACACATTGGCGGATCGTACCAGTCAATAAAGTCACAACAACCATAGAACCTACGTCCTGGATTTCGATTGGTCCATGAAGTGCGAATTACAGCGGTTTGTCCACACCAACACTGTACCATTTTTTTTTCTTAAGCTTTTGGGGAAGAAATAAATAAAGCTGAGTAGGAGTAGAGAGAGGGAGTGATGGAAATATTTGAGTGAAAAGAAAAGATTGTGGAATACGCTTGCATGCAATCGAGATGTGTACAAGATGTATCGAGATATGTAAAAGCATGTACACGTGTGTGGACAGGGAGATAGTGAACAGTAAGCTGACAAAAAGAGGCTGTGTGTCAAATAAGTACCAAAAAGTGATCGGACCAAACTGCCCTCATGTGAACTGCACGTGAGGACCGAGATAACTGGCAAAACTAACGAGCGTTAGATTTTTGGACTTGCGACGTAATATTTTCTCGATCGTGGATCAAAAAGGCAACGATTAGCGTTTTTGGATGTCGTATGAAATCCGGTATAAGTTTAGGGACCAACGCTCCAGTTTACTCTATAAATTAATTATCAAATGGTTATTTAGATGCACCATCTTTTGCTTTTAAAAGTGATTTTGAATTAAAAATAATACGAGTTACCAGTAGTAACTTATTCCAAATAAAGATGATTTATCTAATCTATATTATTCCTTCCGTCCCAAAATATATGTCTGCTTTGCTATTTTCGGTTGTCCCAAATTTAATGTTCACTTTCAATTTCAACCAATCAAAATGCTTCTAAGTTTGTGAGAATGAATTTTTTTAAGTTAATATTGTAAAAGGCCCACTGTTCTTAAACTTTGTAAAGTATGAAAATGGACGTTTAATTTGGGACGGAAAGTATACATTGTAACGCATTTATTATGCAAATTCTATCTCAGATTAAGATAGAAGAACCAATCAGAAATGCCATGTGTATATCATCATGTCAACAGGCAGTTAGCACTGCAAACTACCATTTCTTATCTTTCTTGAATTCTCCAGCCATCAGATATTGTGTCCCACCGCCCTCCCACCTCTACTTCAATGCAACACAACCACCAACACGATCGATGCATGTTTGAAACGACGATTTTGAAGCTAATCGTACTCTAACTTCTGACATAGATGTTCACCTTCCCTCACATACATATTTTAGAGTTATATTTCTTTTTACTCGGCCATGACATCATACGGGCGACAATAACTCAACAAATATAACCACCATATTGTTGGAAAATTTAGTGCACTTGAGGGATGAGTTCACACCTGGTAATGGGTTTGGAGGTACGGAGTGTACACCCATTAGGTCCCTGAACACCCTGACTTAATTAAGTGGTTTGTAGTTCAGTTGATAATGTAAATGATAATGCTACTGATGCAGTTCATTCCTGCTGCTAGCATTATCATTCCTGCTGCTAGTGTATCAATTCTGCTGCTAGCTTTATTGTTTCTGCTGCTAGCTTCATTGCTGCTGATGCAAAACAATTCTGCTGCTAGCATTGGTGATACTGCTGCTAGTACTCTGATGCTGCTGCTAGTACTCAGATACTGCTGCTGAACTATTAGCAATAGATTCTGCTGCTAGCACAATTTATTGTGCTGCTAGGCATGCGATTCTGCTGCTGGTTATAACCACTGACTCCTACTATTATGGAAACTATTATAGTATAATTAATGGGCCGTTAATTATACATAATTCCATGGGCTAGGGTTTGAGTAAACTCTATTATAAATAGAGGTCGTATCATAACTGCATGGATATACAGAACACAAACCCTAAACACTTGAATACGATTTGGTTCTTGATTTGTGCCTAAAACAAGAACATCACTTGGTCTTATCCCTTAGAGATATTCGTGTAACCTAGGCATAGGGTCAAATAGTTTCTATTGGAAAGTGATAACACGATTTCAAGTGAATATCCGGTACCTCGTTCATTGATTATCTTAACCCTGTTCTGGGAACATCACGACACAAAACCACCAGCACATATGCCTCTCTCTGACACCCTCAAATTTCAATGCTATAAACCTTGTGTAATTTATTACATGAAACGTAGGAGCGGATTCTAATAACATAGAGACTTATGGTACCGAACAAAAAATATTACATAAAGGGTGCTGAGTTTGTTACAACTTATTTAAATGCAAGCATTTAGAAAAATACATTAAAACATATTGAAAATGAAACATTTAACAAAGTAGTGAAGTACACATTTAAAACTTATTAATTTGACTACTCATCGACAATCTCGTTCTCGTTACTTATTCTTGCTTCGTAACTTGAGTGTAAAAATGTAAGATTGAGCAACAACACCTAGCAAGTAGCTATATACAAGGGTGGAAATATTTATGCAATTGGATAATTGAATATATGTTAATTAGTAAAACAGAGCATGAATCGAAATGTAGGAGTCATATGAGCATAATAAAACATGACTTTGTTGGTTTTGTGTGCAAAGTATTAACATAATATATTGGCGATAAGTTACAAGAATGTAGGTAACACACATATAACACGAGACTTCTGATCAACATATCTTGTGTATTATTCTTAGTGGTGGCAACAAGAACCAAAGGCGAGGACGACGAGCCAAGGGAGTTAGAACTAGTTTCACGGTTCAATATGCTTTCCTCAACAAGAAGCGTGGATCTAGCGGTGTCAAAAGTCGGGAAAGGGTCACAATGACGGATAATGCTAGCCACATGAGCAAACGTGTTACCGACGCCATTGACGGCGTAGGTAACAAGACTCTTGCCGGATATGAGAGCCTCGATGATAGCAAGTAAATCTGCCATGTCTTTAATTTTGGTAATATTAAGTAATATAAAGATTACTGATTGATAGGTTGCGAAGTCCATTATCAAGTTGCATAACCCTCGCGTCCTATTTGTATTAAATTCTTCCAAACATCACAAGCTTTTAAGTCTTTCTTCAAAACTCTCTTAACAAGTCCCTTACTCACCGTATCCGAAGCTTGACAAGGTTGTCTTGCTTCTCCCATTCTTCATTGGTTGGACACGTGGTTTTTGTGGTACCCGTGGGGTACCCATAAACACCAAAAGTTTTGCAGTGGTGCTGAATAGTTCGCTCCAAGAACAGAGTTAAGTTCATCTAGATCAAGGATGATAGGTATGTAGGCTTTTATGTTTGTGAGTCCAAAGTTTAAATCGATTGTTTTTTAGGAGTACTTAGCATCGTTTCGTGTTATTGTTTTTGTTGTAGTTAAAGGTGGCCGGATTTGGGTTGATACTTGACATCAAGATATATTACAAGAGTACCTTTGGGCTCAGGAAAACTATGTAGGCTAGGCCCGTACAATATTTTAAATAGAGTAAACTATACGGCTCGTCCTTGTGGCTTGCGTTTACCGACGAGTTTCGTCCTTTAACCGAAAAAAATGCACCGTTCGTCCCTAACTGTGAAACGTTATGTATCGTTGATCCTTCATTTTAACGGCTATATGTAACACATGTTAAGTCTCCTCATGTGATATCCATATGAGGGTATTTTCGTCTTTTTACCACCTCTTTTTTAACATCATCTTCTTCCTTTATACATCTTCATCTTCAACTATTATCACCCAACACCATCTTCTTCCTTTATACATCTTCATCTTCAACTATTATCACCCAACACCATCTTCTTCCATTCTCCACCACCCTCAAACCACAAACAACTTCATATCAAACACAATCCTAAAACCATATACCACAATTATAATCTAAAGAATACCTACTTTTTTTATTACTTTAATTGATTTTCTTCTTCTATCTAAACAACGACACTAATAAAACACCAAACATTACACATAATATAAAAAATTTAAATCTCGTTTTTTGATGAGTGCCTATTTACTCATCATTTTATGCCCGTATAAGACACAAAAATGACCAAAAACACCCATGTGGAAAACTGGAAGGGGGGGGGGGTTGAATAGTTTTACGTCTTTTTAATTTTATTATGAAAACCTTTGTTTATTTTTAAAACACTTAGATTCAAGTTTGTATGAAAAATAAAACTTGAACCTTATTATTAGTTATATATGTATTCTTTTAAATTGATTGTAAAAGTTTTGGTTTCTTGAATGGAGTTTCAAATTGATCTTTATGTGAAGTCGACCTCTAAGTAATACTAACAATTATATAAGCCTATGTGTATGAAAGTAATGACGATGTAAGTAAGGAAATAATTAAGGGATGGAAAGATCTAACCGAGACACGAGAGATTTATAGTGGTTCAGCTACAAGGACACCTTCCTTGCCCTACTCCACTCCCCGAGCACCTAGCTCGAGAGTTTTCTTCACAACTTCAATAATCTCCCTTATGGCGAAGAAAACCTTACACGACTTTGGCTTACACGGGTTTAACGACACAAAGCTAAATGTCGAGTTCTAATCGTAGCTAGAACCAATCTCACAACTTCACAACACAACTTCTTCACGACTTATTCACAACGGATTCACGACTTGAACTCTAGGACTTCACGACTTCAACACGACCGCTTCACAACTTCTATGCTACAGCTTCACGACTTCAACACTAGGACTTCACGACTAGGACTTCACAACTTTAACACGACCGCTTCACAACTTCTATGCTACGGCTTCACGACTTCAACACTAGGACTTCACGACTAGGACTTCACAACTTCAACACGACCGCTTCACAACTTCTATGCTACGGCTTCACGACTTCAACACTAGGACTTCACGACCTCTACCTTACGGCTTCGCGACTTCTATGCTACGGCTTCACAACTTCTTCTCACCGCAACTACTTCACAACTTCACTATGCTTCTACACTACTTTTTTTACACCACAACTACTTACACAACTTCTTCACTACTTACACACTACTCGAGCCTAATCACTTTTGTTTACACCTTATATACACACTTTACACAAATGAATAAATGATTTACAAAGTATACTTGACAAACAACTTGGGTAACAAGATGCTACTAAGTTGTAATACTTCTAGTCTTGATTGATAGAAGTATTCTTCTTTTGCACTTGGATGGTGGAAGCTTGGATCACTTGGAAACCAATGCTTAAGATTATATGATCAAAGGGTTTTTGAAGATATGAAATGAGATCTATAACAGAAAGTTTTTGTGCAAAAGGTAAGAAAAAATGCCAGAGAAAAACCAGTATTTATAGGCAAAATCTGTGACCTACTGGAGCGGGGGCGGTCCCCTTAATTTTAAGGGGACCGCCTTGTATAATTAAGGGGGCCGCCCCTGCCGAACGTTGCCCAGTTTTGTCTTTTTGTGGGGAAGGTTTTTCTGGGACATTTTTGCCATTTTTGGTTGAAAATTTGAATTCATATATTTATATTAGATTAAACATATTTATTTAATGCCAAAAATGTTTTTCAAAAATATATAAAATGTTTTTGACATTTTATAAAAAGTTTAAAGATTAAGAAAATATTCCTTTGATCATATAATGCATTAAGCACTTGTTTATTCATACCTTAAGTGATTAAGTTGTAGAAATGAATATTTACAACTAAATACTTGTTTATTTGATAAGTTTATGTTTAATGAGTTTACATTTTGTGATTATCAAAACATAGAGATATGAATAAGTATGAATAATGTTTTTAGGCATTACTTATGTCAACAATCTCCCCCTTTTTGATGATTACAAAACTAAAACTCATTAAATCCAAAAAGTTATTTTTGGACAACTATTTAGTGAGTTTATATTCACTTCTCCCCCTTTTTGTAGAATCAAAAAGGTTATGCCGACAAGTTTTTGAGACAAAATTTGTCGGGACGAGAACTCCCCCTTGATGTGTGCTCCCCCTCGTTTGAGGGCAACAAGGAATCGATATATGGAATACTTGCAAGAAAAATATTAGAAGCACAAGCATGCATATATATCATAATATCATATATAAGGTCAATAAGCATAGCAAACATATATTAAGAGCATATAACAAAACATTCATTAATAGAAAATAATTATGTGTAAAACATAGTTATTGATACAACATATATTTTGCTTATAACATACAATAAGTAGAAAATTTTAGATTGCCTAAGAGATCCATTGGACTTGCTTGAGACATGAGAACTTGGATGAGTGGTGATGGAGTGTTTGAAATGGTGATGAGTGATGAGGGTGAGGATGTTGGATTAATGGAGGTGTATGTTTGGGTGTATGGATGTTGGAGAGAGTGTTGGTGGAGGACTTGGAGGTGGGAGAGCTTGGAGTTGACCATGTTGTATGAGGGTTTTGATGTTGTTCAAGTGGTGGTGTTGGATTAGATCTAGTGAGAAGATACTCAATCCAAGTGAGACGCTCATTTAAGGTGATGGTTTGATTTTGGAGAAAGATGCAACAAGGACAATTGTTGACATGTTTCTCAATTTGACTCAAGTTATGTGGTGATGATGGTAATGATGGAGAGATGGATGGTGATGGGTCTAAGTTGCTTTGAGCAAGGTGCAAAGCAATGAGAGCATTGAGATCATGGGCTTCCTTGAGTTCTTCAATGAACTTCAAGTGTTGAGTGAAAGGTGATGATGATGAAGTGTGGTTGTTCTTTGGTGGAGGTGGTGGTGACACTCTTAGTGGTGGAGACATTTGTGAACTTGGGTAATCATGAGTGGATGAGGGTGGACATATGGATGAAGTGGATGTTCCAAGAGTGGTGACTGTTTTGAATGGTGCATTGGTGGGTTGAGTGTGAGTGAGATTGGGATTGTTGTTTTGAGATTGATCATTGGGTGATGAAGGTGTAGGGATGGATGATTGGTTATGTGTGTGAAAGGGTTCATTAGGATGAGGTTTAGGTGTTGGTTGAGTTTGAGCAACATCATTTGTTGGGTTATGGCAAGTGTCAAGCTTCCTCCTCCAAATGGGCCTCACTGAGATTTTAGCAACTCTCGAAGGCTTGGATCTTAGGTGGTTAGATAATGACATGTTTGAATGGATGATATGGATGAGCATTTATGATGGAGAAGGGTATTTATAGTGTAAGGATGATGTGATTGTGGAAGGTAAATTTTGATGGGTGGTTTAGGACAAAATGTGTTTGTGAATTTTGGGAAGTATAGGATAAAATGGGCTAAAAAATAGAAAAAGGGAGCAGCACCTTCGACCATCAGATGGCCGGTCCCCTTAATTAAGGGGTCGGTCCCCTTAAATATTAAGGGGGCCGCCTAATGAATTAAGGGGGCCGCCCATCTGCTGATTTCCAGGTTGCTGGAAATGGGTTTTTGGCAGAAATTTGTAGAAAAGGTTGTGTTTTTGGGTTTAGTTTCAAGCAAGTCCAACTCTTTGAGGCAATTTATCATTTAATAACTTATGTATGCAAAGCATGTTTCATAAGGACATTAAGCACTTCTATCTAGCATGCAACCTACTTATTAAGCAAGTAATATATATAAATTTATGGACAAGAAACATGATACCAAGTAATTCCTAATATGATTTTTAGGGAGATGTGATAGCATGGACTTCTAGACTTGTACCAAGCAAGATCTTAATGAGAAAACTATGGTTTTTCAGATTTGATTTAGTTTACTTATAAATGTCATATACATAAATATAGATGACAAATATGAGATCACCATGCATGATTTAAATAAGTGTTTTTGGCATTATTCAACAATGTTTGAGAGTAGGTTTTTATGTGGATGTGAAAAATATTTTAATGAAATAGTTTTGGTTTTATTTCAAAATGTTTTTATGAGGAAAGAAAACATATTTTTCCAATCTTTGGTTTTGATAAACACGTAATTATGGACACAAGTTTGGAAGAAAGGTAGGATGGTGAAACATGTAAAATAGAAAGGTGTCATAATCTTTCGAAAAATCATTTTTCCAAAATGTGAAGTTTTTTTTTGCATAATTAAAAATAAGTCCCATTAATTATAGGTTTAAAAATAGTGGTTATAAAAGATCTCATGCTCAAGGGTATTGGTTAAGTCTATTGTCACATGCTACCCTCTTCTATATATCCTATGGCATTTAAGCATGTATTATGACTAAATATAAAAATACATCATATCAGAATAGTTAGAGAAAAAACAAAAATTATTATAATAACTATGCATTCAACAACTAAGCAAATAATTACGAAGGCATGCAATCAAATCACATAGGAGCAAGTAAACATCTAGAAATTTAATAAATGCAAGATGACATAAATCTAGGAATGAAAAGCTCTAATGAAAAACAAAGTTCATAAAAGTAAACTAGCGTTAGGTATATTTAGGAAGAGTAATGTAATCAAGTTGGAGAATGAGTATGAGACTATTACTAGTGGTGCTCAATTCAGGCTAAACACGACCATTTTTACGGGTTACACACACCCAACTTCTCACATAGAAGCAATTCAACCGTTAGGTCAAATTGAGTTTCTAGTCAATAGATTCTCCAGTAGTCATTCTCTTTTTATAAGAAATTAAGTTCCTAAATTTACCTATCGAAGAGTACCAAATATGAAGTTTGCTTGGTTTACTAATACTTGACTTAATGTGATTCAGACATTATCCTTTTATGAGGGTAAACCTAGATGATATATTTTACTCACAATCCTAATAGAGACGTGTTGAATGGGGTATAATCTAACATCTATAGCTCCTTAGTTGCAGCACATTTATCTAACCTAATGCCATATTCTACAAGAGGTTGTTACATACATAGTTTTCTAACGCGAAGAATCTAATCTTACTTCTATGTTAATGATTTATCTACTTAGCTTAATTTACTTTATTACCAAGAGTTTTCTAATTGTGGACATAGAAGATTTCCATTTTAAATTTGAAAAGGCTAAATGAGTTTGACAGTAAATACATCATTTAATACTTAGGGGAGCTAACTAAAGGGTTTCTAGTTTATTAAGCCGCAGAGCGAATATAACTAAAGTGTAAAGGCAAAGCAACCTATCAAACTAAGCGTATCCTAAGGCATTAATAAGATTATATGCATGAAGTAATTACTTATGAAATTTAAAAAGAGAACTTACCTCACTTCCTAGCTTTTCTTCGTAATGTCTTAGATGATGATCGACGTGTGAATGATAGGTGAGTCTTCAAGATAACCAAGGTGTGAAAGTATATCATGGCAAGCTTCTAACACCTTATTTAAACCGAAGTGGCTTGACCCGAACATGTCTTGTACTGGACTCATTTGATATCTTAGCCTTGATGCATATAACGTCGTATGTAGAATCTTCCACATCGGATGATGTTCTTCTCCTTCGTCTGTGTCACTCCATGATTGTGGATTGGGTTCACTTTGGAGTTGATTCATGTAGTCTTCGTCGTTAATACCTTCATTAACAACATTTGAACTAGTAGCACATGTATCTATTTTATCTAAATGTTTATCTATTAAATTTTCTAAGATAACTAATTCATGTACAAGATCAAAATCCTCATCTTTGGCTTGACATTTTTCTTGATGAAAGTTTAAGAAAATTTTCCAAATATCATTTGCCGTTTTACAGAAGGATATTCTTTCATATTCAACTTTCGGCAAGGTTTTGTAAACAATTATTTTAGCTTTATTATTTATGTCATTCTTTGTTTTCAAATAATTAATTTAACTTTCAAACTCCGTTTTTGCTTGACTTTCAAAATCCGTTTTTGTTGGTTGAAAATCACCAATCGAAATGACATGCCAAAGATCTAGATCAATTGATTTCACATAATTTTCAAATTTATTTTTCCATTCAAGAAAAGTATAGTTTTCAAATAGCGGTGGTGTTTGCATAAATTCCCCTTCTAAATATTTTTCGGATTCCATAGATCGATTCAAGTTTTAAAATACAGTATATTTTAAAGATCTTGATTAACCTGGCTCTGATACCAATTGTGGAAAACTAGAAGGGGGGGTTGAATAGTTTTACGTCTTTTTAATTTTATTATGAAAACATTTGTTTATTTTTAAAACACTTAGATTCAAGTTTGTATGAAAAATAAAACTTGAACCTTATTATTAGTTATATATGTATTCTTTTAAATTGATTGTAAAAGTTTTGGTTTCTTGAATGGAGTTTCAAATTGATCTTTATGTGAAGTCGACCTCTAAGTAATACTAACAATTATATAAGCCTATGTGTATGAAAGTAATGACGATGTAAGTAAGGAAATAATTAAGGGATGGAAAGATCTAACCGAGACACGAGAGATTTATAGTGGTTCAGCTACAAGGACACCTTCCTTGCCCTACTCCACTCCCCGAGCACCTAGCTCGAGAGTTTTCTTCACAACTTCAATAATCTCCCTTATGGCGGAGAAAACCTTACACGACTTTGGCTTACACGGGTTTAACGACACAAAGCTAAATGTCGAGTTCTAATCGTAGCTAGAACCAATCTCACAACTTCACAACACAACTTCTTCACGACTTATTCACAACGGATTCACGACTTGAACTCTAGAACTTCACGACTTCAACAAGACCGCTTCACAACTTCTATGCTACGGCTTCACGACTTCAACACTAGGACTTCACGACTAGGACTTCACAACTTCAACACGACCGCTTCAAAACTTCTATGCTACGGCTTCACGACTTCAACACTAGGACTTCACGACTAGGACTTCACAACTTCAACACGACCGCTTCACAACTTCTATGCTACAGCTTCACGACTTCAACACTAGGACTTCACGACCTCTACCTTACGGCTTCGCGACTTCTATGCTACGGCTTCACAACTTCTTCTCACCGCAACTACTTCACAACTTCACTATGCTTCTACACTACTTGTTTTACACACCACAACTACTTACACAACTTCTTCACTACTTACACACTACTCGAGCCTAATCACTTTTGTTTACACCTTATATACACACTTTACACAAATGAATGAATGATTTACAAAGTATACTTGACAAACAACTTGGGTAACAAGATGCTACTAAGTTGTAATACTTCTAGTCTTGATTGATAGAAGTATTCTTCTTTTGCACTTGGATGGTGGAAGCTTGGATCACTTGGAAACCAATGCTTAAGATTATATGATCAAAGGGTTTTTGAAGATATGAAATGAGATCTACAACAGAAAGTTTTTGTGCAAAAGGTAAGAAAAAATGCCAGAGAAAAACAAGTATTTATAGGCAAAATATGGTACCTACTGGAGCGGGGGCGGTCCCCTTAATTTTAAAGGGACCGCCTTGTATAATTAAGGGGGCCGCCCCTGCCGAACGTTGCCCAGTTTTGTCTTTTTGTGGGGAAGATTTTTCTGGGACATTTTTGCCATTTTTGGTTGAAAATTTGAATTCATATATTTATATTAGATTAAACATATTTATTTAATACCAAAAATGTTTTTCAAAAATATATAAAATGTTTTTGACATTTTATAAAAAGTTTAAAGATTAAGAAAATATTCCTTTGATCATATAATGCATTAAGCACTTGTTTATTCATACCTTAAGTGATTAAGTTGTAGAAATGAATATTTACAACTAAATACTTGTTTATTTGATAAGTTTATGTTTAATGAGTTTACATTTTGTGATTATCAAAACATAGAGATATGAATAAGTATGAATAATGTTTTTAGGCATTACTTATGTCAACAACCCAAATATATCAAATATTGTTGCAAATATTCTTGGTTTGTGTTTTATGTGTTTCAGGTACAAAATGATTGAAAACAGGGCAAAAACGGACAAAAACCGAGCACAAGATTGGAAAGTCGTGAAAAGCCGAGGCCGGGAAGGGAATTTTAAGTTTGGATTACATTTAAAGCTCAAATTGTCAAAAGTCAACCTTCATGAAAGTCAAAATGTCAAAAATGGTCCTTGGAAGTATTTTTCAGAATTGACATCAATGGTCCCTAAATTTTCAGAAATGGCAACAATGATCCCTAAACTTAAACCTATTACCAAAAATAATCCCAAACCATACCCTTTTAATCCTAAACTAATAACCCACCCCAAATTTATCCTAAACCTTAACCCATCCCAGCCCAACCAATACCCACTAAGCCTAATCACAAAATAAAAAATAACCCGTTTTGTTTTTAGATTAAAACCAGGGTTTGACCTTGGTCAAATCCATCTTCCAAAACCACTAACCCGCCTATGCTTTCTCCATTCCCTAAAACCAGACCATCATGTCTCCCATGTCTCCCATACCCTTTTCTCTGGTACACGCCTCCCCCCTCCTATAGCTAGTACAACTTCACGTGAATCCCATCTCCACGTGGGAAATCCACTTAACTCATTTTCCCGCCAAAATGGAGATGGACGACTGGGATTGATTGAGCCCAATTGGAGGGCTGGGATATGATGAGAGAGACCAGGAAGCTGTTGGGAAGTATAAAAAAGCCTCCTCAGTACACAGATGAAGTAGTTGGATTTTAGTGAGTTTTTAGTCAGTAGTTAATTTAATTAGGAGTAGTGTAATTCAGTCGAATGTAGTATAGCTTTAATTGTTTAGCTTAATTTCAGTTCAATGTAACTTTAATTTCAAGTTCTAATTTAATTTCACAAGCCTTGTTCTAATTCAGTTGTAATTCTAGTTTAATGCTAATACAGTGATTTAAATCAATTGTTGTTTAAGATTCCAAAAGCCTTTTGCTCTGTTCCCTTTAGCTTATATAATGTCCTTTTAGCTTATTGTGAGTTCTTCCTTTAAGAAATCTGTTTTAATTTCAAATTAGCAAAGATAGTCAAAAAGTCAACATTAGTCAAACTGCTTAATTAGTGCTTATTTATTGTTTTTTCTCTGCTCATTGTTGGTTGTCATTGCCTTCTATAGTCCCTTGTAGTTTGAATATAGTTAGGATTTGATTTGCTCAGTTCAATAGCCAAAACAGTCCCTTAAGGACTGTTTGGGTCAAGGAGTCAAAATGGGTCAAACTAGTTCATCACTGTTCAAAGGTAATTTGGTCACTTTAGTTTAAGTATAATTAAGTCCTTTTAGCTGAATTGTAGAGGTTCTAAGCTGTTTTGAGTAGTTTTAAATGTTTTTGATGGATTTCCAAGTTTTAGAGTTATGACTGATTTGAATTAGCTTATTAGCGAGATAAGTAGATTTAGGACTTGTTTTGCCATTTTTATGTTTACTATAATATGATAAGGTTGTGTGAAAGAGCTGACTTAAATTCATAAAGCCTTGGAAGCCCTTTTGATCAAAACCAAGTCTGCTCAGCACAGTCCCTCACAGCAGTCTGCATAGTTTTTCCAGGTGCCTTATAAGCTCTTAATAAGCTCTGATTAGGTTGATTTCTGTTTTAAGTCATCAGTAGATTAGCTTAACGTTTAAAAGCCTTTTCATTAGCTCAAAGTTGTCCTTGTGGGACTGTTATGTGCCCTGCACATCAGCAGCCTCTTTTCCCCATTTCCAATAATTATCTGTGCTTATTAGCTTATTGTTGTGGTTTGATCTGTTTTCCTTGTTTAACTTTAAAGTTATTCTAGGATTCTTTAGCTTATTTCATTTCTTCTGTTTAGCTTTTATATCCTTATTAGCTTATTTCCACTTTAGATTAGAATTTGTCCTTTGTATCAGTTAGCTTCTCATAAGCTGTTTCTGAGCTTATTTATGAGTTTCAAAAATAATGTTAGTTATAAAGTTAGCTAATTTTAATGAGCTTATTGAGTTTGTAAAAAGAAAAGTAAAAAAAGAAAAATATAGTTAGCAAAAAAAAAGGTGAGCCAGGGATTCGAACCTTGGTCTCTGACCCCCAAAAGCCTCACACACCACACGTCTATACCAACTGCCCTAGGGTTTTGTCTTGGTATATCTTTGCACTTTAATTACTTAACCAGTCTTTCCTTTCCATAGCTTAATTCCCTGTTTCAGCTTATTTCAGCCTATTCCAATAAGCTGGGATCTAGATTTTAATTTTCCTAGGATCTGCATTTAATTTAGTACTTTTCTGTAATTTTTAATATTTTTCCCATTTCATTTAGTATTTTTAAATCATTTCTCTTTTTAATTTAGTTTTTAATTCGTATTTTATTAAATATTAATCAGAAAAATATAATTCTTTTTTCTAAAATTTTCTTTTATTATTTAGGATTTAGGAAAAATAGATTTGTACCCGTAGAGTTAGAATTCCATCGTTTTGACGTTTAGGCTCGGGTTTTCCTGGTTTAAACGCGTGTTTTATTTTTCTTTACGTTTTTTAGCTACGTAAGTTTTAGATTTTCGTTTCCCTTGCTTTATAAGTCGTTTTTAATTTATGTTCATCAATCTTAGTTTAAAAATCCAAAATCCCTTTATTCTCACCATTCAAACACGTTTCACGAATCGAGATCACGAAATTCCATTCAAACATTCGTTGGGGATAACGACTCGGGTTTACATATTTCCTTTGTAAATCCTTGGAGAAAAATACGTGTCGATTCTTTCGAATCATTTTTCTATTCCAAAACCCTCACCTCCAATCATTTTTTACAATAAATAATTATTTGGATAGCACCATTAATTTTTTCACAGCCCTCACCTGTTTGTTGGATAAATTGAAACGAAACGATAATCAAACCTCTACTTTTTGTTGGATAAGACCATTTAAATACAATAAATCTGTATAAACTAAAATGAGAATCAAAGTAAAGTTGGATAAGACCAAACATCTATTTTTCCAGAGCCCTCACCACCTTTCATTTGATTTATTTCTTATCCAACTTTACTTTTTGCATCTATTTGTTTGTTGGGGTTTCAAAATGAAGCTTCGCATCTAGTTCAAAACCCAGAATACTCAAAATGAAGCTTCACATCTAGTTCAGTTAGTGGCGGCTCTAAGTGGCGATGGCGACGGTTTCATGTGGTAGTGCTGGTCGACGGCGGAGGCGGTGGTGGGTTTTGTAAGAATGGTGACGGTGGTTGTGGGTTTCTTTGATAAATTTGATTCGATATGCGGTTTGTTATAACTTTAAGTTGTTTATTAAAATTTATGATGTGAGTGTTAAAAAAGTAAGGATATAAATTATGTTAGGAGCGTTAGAAGATGGTGGTGAGGGTCGACGGTGGTGTGGACCGGATTTGGTTAAATCACAGTCAACGAAGATGTGCTTTTTGGTCTCGATTGTACAGTCAACGAAGTGGGTGTGGACCGGATTTCTAGGTGGTTGGCAGCATTAGTTGTGGAGGATTGGTGGTGGCTTTGAGATGTACAAGGATGTTTATAGTTAGTGGGTCATGTGTGAAAGAAAAAAGGATTAGGTGGGTTGTCGAGGGAAATGTGATGTGGGTTAAGGTCTGCAACACTGCAGATCTAAGTCTCTTATTTTGATTTTTTGTGTTTTTAGAAATAAGATGGTGGTGGAAGGTGGTGATTAAGGTGAATAGAAGAGATGGTGGTGGTTTGTGATAGTTGGAGATGAAGATAAATAAAGGAAAAAAGATGAAGATAAAAATAAAAGGGAAAATACCAAAATACCCTCACGTGGACTGACTTAACGAGCGTTATTTACAGCCGTTAGAGCAAGGGATCAACGGTAGATAACGTTTCGCAGTTAGGGACGAACGGTGCATTTTTTTTCGGTTAAAGAACGAAACTTGTCGGTCAACGCAAACCATAAGGACGAACCGCATAGTTTACTCTTTTAAATATTAACCTCTCTCGGAATGTTATTATTCACCAAACAGTAAATATGATTGAAAAATGACAAAAATGGTTCCAGAAGTTTGGTGTTTGGAAAAAATAGGCCCTGTGTTGTATTTGCGTTGCGAAGACAATTTCTAGAAATTGCAAAAAAGGTCCTTGAAAAATAGTAGAAATGGTTCCCGTGGTTTAAATTATCACATCTTTGGTCCCTATGTTTATTTACTTTGCAAAAAAGTCCTTGAAAAATTGCAAAAAAGGTTCCTTAAATTAACAAGCAATTAAAAAATTAGTCCCTATGTTAAATCTAGGGACTTTTAATTGACAAATTTGCACAAATGTCCCTCCGTCCTTGAAACATTGTAAAAAACATCCCTCCAGTTACTTGCGATTATTTTAGAGAAAATTACCATTTTAGTACTAAAAAAAAAGGTTGATCCATTTAATATTCATTTTTCACACCCTTTTCCCATTTTGGTCATGCTCAACTGATCAACTGCTCGATTCCATTACTTTTGCGCCACGTGTCATTCTTTGTACTTTTTTTCTGGTACATGCTTTTTATTAAATGTCCAAAATACCCTTCCACCTAACCCCACTCACCCTACCTAACTCCACCCACCTACCTCACCACTTTACCAGTCCATCACCACCACCACCACCACCGCTCGACCACCGCTGCTCAACTGCTCAACCGCTCAACCACCACTACTCAACTACTCGACCACCTCAAAATACTCAACCAAACATTCCAAACCCGCACAACTGCTCGACCACCACTACTTTGCTACTCGACAACCACTACTGCACCCCACTATAGATCTATAATGATACCACCTCCACTAACCACCATCCACCACCTCCTAACGACCACATACGACCACCTCATGACAACATTTAACTTCAATACACTAACAATATCATAACCAAAATGATCAACTAACAGATTTACATTAAAAAATCACACAAACTTTATCAAATTCCAGCGACGATTCAAAAAAATCTACTTTATACATAAACTTTATAACAAATTTAAAGTACACTTTATAACAATAAAAATACACAAATTTATATAAACTTAATTACTAAATTTACACAAACTTTACATTAACTTACAACAAAAAAATAATCATAATAATAATAAAAAAAAAAATAAAAAAAAAAAAAAAAAAAAAAAAAAAAAAAAAAAAAAAAAAATACACAACAAACTCTATAAAATCTACACTTTACCGGCGACAGCAACTGCAGATTCCGACGGTGAAGAGACGGCGGCGACAAGCAATGGCAGCCATGTCTTCTTGCCATATCACACATCCAAAACAAACTCCCAAACACCCCTTTATCTTCAACCTCTTGACCCATCTTCTTCATCAAAACCCACCACAACAACAACCATTTCTTTTTTCAAGCTTTGGATCCAGAATCTAGAAATGCGGCATCTTGAAAGAATATTTATTAAAGTTTTTACATTTTGGGTTAAGACTTTTAATGTGCACGCCTTAGCTTAATCGCTATTCAAGTTGTCACAATTCTGAACAAGAACTTTATAAGCATCATTTTGAATAAATATGAGTTTGTTCGATTTTGGACCAACAACTTAAATCCGACTAAGTTAAATCCGGCAAAGTTAAATCCCACTCGCAACCCTCACCACCACCCAACCACCACTTTCTGCCACCCCACCTCCCTTCTCTTCACTACCAAAAGAATCAAACCCCCACCCATCCACTGCTCCAACAATAAACAGATGACGTCAGCAAGAAATAAAATAGTTAAAAATAATATACCATCTTAGTGCCGTATTCGATGGCTTGTTCGGTATGAAAGGTTCCATTTTTACCAGTGATTCCTTGACAAATGACACGTGTGTTTTTATCAACGAATACAGCCGGTGGAGGTGGAGCTGTAGCGAATGAACGCGATGATGAGGATTGGGAGATCGGTGATGATGATTTTAGTTTTGTTGACAGATTAGCGACGAAGAGAGAAGAGAATGAGATTGATTATGTGTGGTGGTGAGGTGCAGTGATATAGATAAGGTAGGTTGGGTTAGGTGGAAGGGTATTTTGGACATTTAATAAAAAGCACTAAAATATCTTCACCAAACTTTGTACTTGCAATTGACACTTGTCACAAAAGTAGTGGAGTCGAGCAGTTGATCAGTTGAGCATGACCAAAATGGGAAAAAGATGTGAAAAATTACTATTAAATGGATCTTGCTAGTTGTAGCGCGCATTGTACTAGTGAATAGGAAAAGCGAATTGAGATTACTAATGACGGATGGAGGTTGAAGATAGAACATGTTCGGTCCCTCGCCCTTATCTCCTTCGCCGGAGACTGCAAATGATGGGAATCCTATCGATAAAGAAGAGGTATAAGCATCGCCTCTCGATCCAATCCGTCTTCCCTGGCCTCCCCAAAACACTCTTGATACGAAAGAGACCTCCCGCCATAGAGAAGAGATCTAAAGTCTGGGTCCCCTCGATCACCCTCCCTTGAAGCTGAACTGGTCGAGAGAGATGAACCTGCACCACATTTTATAACCTTCGAACCGAAAGCCCCAACTAGAGATGGAATTCCAGAACCTAAACCACTCCGTTGAGAGCTCCGTGACTCGTTCAAGGGCACCAGCTTGAAAAAGCCCTTTCCCTTTTTAATAAAAAGTAGGTAAGCTTCATAGCTCCAATCTAGTAAAAGGGCTCTGTGGCATCAATTGTACAAGTTCGTGAAGAGGGCTGGACGAGTGGAATGAGGGAGAGCGGCTCGATCGACAAAAAAGAATAGTAGCCCCCTAGAACCTGGCAAAGTCAAGCTTTTTTTTAGTACTAAAATGGTAATTTTCTCTTATTTTTAAGGTTCCTTAATTAAATCTAAACCAATGCCCCGCAGCGGAGCGCGGATAAAAACTTCCTCGTTACAGAATAATAATGGCTAATAATACTGACATTTTGAATCAAACCACAAACACAACTGGTCATGTTCCAAAATCGGCATACAAAAATTAAACTAGAAAGAACAAAATTCGAGTTAGACGACAAGGACATCTTACAATTGTGATTTGTTGCACACTATGAAAACAACAACAATTTAACTTCAATAAAATACAAGGAAAAAAAAGCTCACTAAATTTTCCCATTCTCATAAATTATCTAGATTCACGGTTGTCTGTTATATGTAATCAATTTTCCTGTTGTTTGATCTCTTTTGCAACGCGGAACTCCGTTAGATGTCTGAAGGAGAAAGGAATGACACCACCATACTGCTAACTCCGTTAGATGTCTGAAGGAGATCCAGTCCACAATTAGGATAAGAAACCACCTGGTGGTTGTATGTTGCATGAAATCTTGGAAAGAACCACATGTTCCACAGACATACATCACTATGTGCTGTGCCATGTGAAGAAAATAATGGTAAGGGCATACTTAACAGTAATTTATTATTGATATCAAAACAAAAGCAAGTGTAAAAAAATGGTACAACAACAATAATATCAGTTGACAGTAGCATATATTTGTATTAGTAACTATGCTGCGTCTACAAGAAGTATGATGCTTATAAACTCATTTTATTTGTGACCATATGTAAATCGTAGCGAGACACGCAAAAAAGACCAGGTTGGGTTGCCCCAAAACTGTTTTTGTACAGTTTTACTATAAGTGGTGTGTTAAACATGATTACACGAAGACTATATTATTGCAACATCAATCTGATATTTTGGAGGCTTTTGACCATAAGGGATGCTTAACAATTAACTTTGGAGACTTTTAAAAGTGTGGCCTATTTCTTTTTAGCTATTTATAGTTTACCCAATTTAACCCGTTTGAGATAAAAGCAAAGCCCCAATCGACTCATCATTGCCATCTCTAGATACACAAACAAAGTATGAGATCTTTGGACTAAATTTCTTTGAAAAAGTTGACATATGACAAGGCAGATGAAGAGGATGCGGTGAACATGTATCAACTGGCAAGCAACATGCTCTCTGTTCTTACATTCTCTCATCTTTCTTCTACCAAACAAAGTGATATAAGATAAGTCATTTATCGGGCTCTTACATCTTTAAGAATGGAGAGTATCGGTCTCTCTCATTGTGTAATTATAAAAACTAGAGGGGGTAATTTTAACTCATTAATGTATGTAGGGAGCACATTACCTAACTCAAATTCCTGGATCTGTCACTTGCAACACCAGTTCATGATAGCAACTAAGAGTGTAGTTTGTGCTAGGTAACTTTTTGAATCTTGACAAGTCCATTTAAGGTGCAGATAAGCAAGTAACTAGTAATTTGACTATCATCTTTTTGTCAAATTTGGTGCTATTATGATGCTTAAACTTCCTTAGGCTTTTGATTAGCATGTTTAACATAAACAAAGACAAATCATGGTGGGTGTGATCTCATTCATTTGTTTTCGTTACACAATAGTACTTCTTGCAACCATGAATTATAACTACAAAGCTAAAAAAACACTGCACTAATAAAACCGTACCTTTTCATAAACTTATATTTTGTACTCTTCAACATGCATCCACTTTGTAGAAGACCATTTATTTCCTTTAATTACAGGACAACCACCTGAATAGATCAGCTGAATCTTATTAACTAATAGATATGAATATAATGAACAAAAAATAGTCTTGTAACTTGTGATTTTAAAATCTAAGATTGAACACTAGGACCATTATTATGATTCCCTTTCGGAAAGTAAACGTGGAGGAATGTTGGTTTTCACAGGGGACATACCATGCAAACTACTTGGATCCAAAGTGGCATCAGGCCTCATGCTCCAGAAAAGTAATGCATCACCCATTTTCGGTTTCACATGGATTCCCTTTTTAGCACACTCAGACAAATTATTCCAGTCGGGATCAGAGCTATAATTTCCCTGAGCAGCAGGAAAAACTGTTTCTCCCCCTTCCTCAACATCCGATCTGCAATAATTGCAGATAAATCAGTATTCAATCAAGGGTGTACACTATAGATGCATCTACTATAAAGGCAGATGCAGCAGAATCCATGATACTCACAGATACATAAGAACTGTAGCTATTCGCTGGCCTCCATTTTTGGTGTTGAATTCATCAAGGAAGTAGTCAAAGTGAGGCTCATACTTTTGTCCTTCTTCGTAATGAAGAACTTGTAGTCCTTCCCCGTGTTCTGTTAATTTGGAAAACATTAGTCTATATAATCAACTTCGTTCACAGCAACCCCAACATGACATGCACGTAACTAATTATGAACACGCATCGCAACTACAAGAGATAATGATTAGTGGCCCACACCAATGCCCCTAAAGAAACATTTTTATAAGTGCTAACACCCCCAATTCCTTTTGAAATGTCTAAATCAGACCAGCATCCAAAAAATAGAGAATATAAGAGTTTTGAGTTCAAACAGGCATAGAGACATAAAATTCTGATAGATTGCTATTGTTGATGATTACCTAAGTATTGAACTTTTTTAAGTGAGGCTACCCATGTAGTGAAACAAATTCATAAGCCACCCAAGAATGCGCTTGTTTTCCGTTTATACCCACTCTAGCAATCTAGCCAATGTTTTTGGTGGAAAAATATGAAAGAACAAAGATGGGCACATATTTAAGATAATATAGAATTTATATTTTACAATTCATTTAGTTGCATTGTTATAATTTAAAAGCGATTTAGAAGGGTATTATTAATATTTTACATACAAAATTGAGATGTATTACTTTCACATCTTGAAGTTAGTGAACAAACACATAGTTTGGAATTTGTATAAACGAAAACAAACACATAGTTTGGTGACCTGTGACCTATAAAATTGTTTGAGTACATGGGTGGCGTTAGTGAACAAAGTTCGATGCTTGGGTCACTTCCGCATACATTATCCTTAATTTGAAATGTAAAGGCGAGCATAAGACATCGTGATATCCATACGTCATACCTACTGGAATAAATGTGAAGTCTGCTATCCTTTGCTCTATATTTCGTATGATTTTATCTCTTCCTCTCCTCAAAAACGTTCCTGAGCTTGTACGCACCCTAAAAAATGGAAGTGGCTGCTATTATCAACCTGTCATTAATAAACAAGCAAGAAAAATTCCAATGTATTGATATGGCCTATCTATAATATAAGTAGAGTTGACACTACAAACCTGCTATCTTTACTCTTGCCAGTCGTACTATCAACAACAGTGGACTTTGCCATGTGTGGCTTGGCAAGATTTATCAAGTACTCACACTCTTCCTTCGACTGTTTCAGAATCCAATGAGAGATTGAATATTTAATAAGGGGGTAACAAATTCCATATATTACAAAAAACTAAAGCGTTGGCTTTGTATCCACCGAATGTAACTTGCCACACGTAAAAAAGGTTCAACTGATATAATCCAATGACAATGGTTTTCAAATATAAAAATGAATAGCATTATTATATCTATAGAATCTCAAAGTGTAGAGAAGGGCTACTCACCAAGAAATTGTGATACACAAAAGCTCGAGGCTCCCAAGAGAGAATCTCGGTCCACTGATCTCCTCTTTTTCCCATGCCATCACTAGCACCATCACCACTGCATCCCAGACCAATCAAGTTCAGCTATATCGCATAACTGGAAAGATAATAGGAAAAACAATAATGACACGGCTACTATATGATCTACATGTTATTGCAATGTGACGAAGTGTAAATCTTTGAATCAAACACAGTTAATTATAACACTGCCCATATTCACGTAACAAAATTCAGATAGAATGAAGATATCAAATAAGCCCAGTCGCCATAGATCATTGCATGTAAACTGTAATTTGAGTGTCTTAGCAAATGTATCACATTAGAAATTTGTAATTATCCCATAACTGCAAAGCCTCAAATCAAATAAAGTGAATCTCTTGGTGAAGGCATACCCCAATCAGTTTCACTTTGTTGCAGTACATTTAGCTACTTATGAAGGGGAAATGAAAATGTCTTAACACCAGTATCGACCATAAGCAATTGCATATAGTTTACCTAATATGGAATATTTACTCTCCGGATCAAAATATTGCCCTTTCTAATTGGAAATTTTCCAAAAGCCAACATTATCTTTTATACTATACAGTTTACACCTCGTGTTCTATGGAAAATACACACCTTGGATCTTCATAACAAACTTGATAAATTTGAAAGTTTAACTAGACAATCTACTTTAATAAAAAAAGCATAAAAGGGTAACTGGCTATAAGAAAAACTTGGGGGCACATCAATTTTCTCATTCCCTTTTGCCAGATAAACTGCAACTAAGTACTCAAAACCATAGACTGGGCAATTGAATTTTAAAATGTTTATCCTAATAAGTATAATCTATTGGTTTTGTGGGTTCTAAAATAAATAATGGCTAATGGATGCAAAAACGAGAACTTTAATCTACTACTTATTCCTTGGAGGGAGGGGCTCTATCTCAAAATACAATAAAGCAACGTATGTAGCATCCCATATCAACGATGCACATCATGATGATAAACAGATTAAACTCAATGGGTTTTTAGTGATTAAAAGAAGCTAAAGATCATGCTTGGATCCCAACATGATATTTTAGCATTCTGGTATCAGGGAAACAGAGTTTTGGTACATGTTTCGTCTATATAAAAAAATGCAGATATACAGTTTTAATTATTTAATTATAGGTGAATGGTGACCCTTTAGGCACCATAACTACCATCATGATGATTAAAAGAGGTGTGAACTTAACATGTACATTGGTTCGAATAGTTTTCCTATAATACGGACCATTGTGTTGATTAGAATAGAATCATAGATGTGATTGTAACGTTGCGTCTACTTGTGTTTCTTCAATCATAATCACAAACAGATGTGACTGATGCTAACAGCCATGAACCATATTTCTGTTTCTCAAACTCCTAAGAGTCAACCCAAAATCATAATTTTGGCATTAATGCATTATACTTTACCTTTTCATGCAACTTATAAGTAGAAAATTACCCTTTTTTGTACTGAAAGTGGGTCACTTTATTAGACTCCCGATTAAACATTGGCATATAGATTACGCTTTTACTCAATTACCATGTAAATTTCCCATATAGAATCCGAATTGTATGCCAGGTATGACACACTAAAACTTTTCCTGCATTAGTATCCAACTCCAAGTGTAAAGAAAATAAAAGAATCAACTAAAGTCGAGCTACAATCGCATTTTCGAAAACATGATAACTACTCAAGTAACACCGGGATTCAAGTAAAAAAATTCGGCAATACTAACTTTTAATCTAGTATGTATTCAAAGTAGTAAACTTGTATCTGTTTCCAATAATTACAGCTTTAGACGCCATCTCTATGGAGCTTTATTCAAAACCCCTTTGTGCTCTTCAATACAACAACAATACCCAATCCCGTCTGAGCAGGGTAAACCCGAGAGTAGGGAGACTGCTTCCTCCAACAAAAAGATACAATTTATCAAACACTTTTCAAAAAGTGTCTAAATAGGTTTATAATATTAAATAAGAATACAGTCCTAAATGTTAAGAGGGCACGGTGTGGGTGGCTAGAAAACCTTGCACCATCCTATAACCCCAACCAATAACTCGTGTTGGACACCCCAAGGGGTGTCCTATAACGTGAGTGATGGAAGAAGGGTGTTTTTTATTTAAGTTATAGGTTCCAAGTTATAGGGGAAAAGTGCTGAGGTGGCAGTACTTTTTGCTATAACACGAGACGGATAACACCACGACACCTCGTGCTCTAAACGCTAAAACGAACCTATCCCATACAAGGCTCGTAAATAAGTCAAAGTGTAGAACTCGCTCAAAAAACTAGCTTGTAAGAGGAGGGGACACCTAGACTTTATAAACCATCAACAAATCCCATACTTGGCCGATGTGGGATCATAACAAATGCTCAGTTGCCAAACACCCCCTAAACCTAATACATTTCAAAGTCTCTACACTCCACCTAATTCGAGCCGATATCAAACAGTCCATTGCACCAAATTTTAACTCATATATAAACACAATATATAAGCTAAGCTACAATCACATCTCAGTAAACCAAAAAAAAAAGATTAAAAAAAAACATTTACTTACACAATCAATCTTTTCCGCTTAAAAGTAATACGATCATGAAGCGAATCAGACGAATCGTCATCTTCGGAACCGATCGGGAGTGAAAAGATGCCTAAAGCGAGTAAAACTAACAAAACAATTGTGAGCATTAAGAGCATGGACAAAACTAAGGCAAATGTTGATGATCTTTTGCCTGTGTGGTGTCGACCCAATAAGTTTCTGCCTTTCCGCATTGTTTATTTAAGAAACCCTTTATTGATTTTTGTAGGGTTTTGAGGTGAATCTGGTGACCTTTTTTGTTTTTTTTTTTAAGGAAGAAGGAAGCAACTAGAAGTCTTGAAGTGTTTCTGTGTTCTGGTACATGTCCGGTTTCTCCCTTACTTGTGTTTTGTTCGGTTTAATACTAGTTCATCCGTGTGGTCGTATCAAAATCATTGGTTCGTCCCCCGACTATTTTTTGCATGAGCCATCCTTATCTTGAAAGCTTGTAACACCGACGGTTCTTATCGATAGCTAACGTTAATGTGCTCCACTGAAAACTTGTAACACCATCGATAAGGACTGTTGATGTTACAAGTTTTCAAGATAAGGACGGTTCATGCAAAAAATAAAGTCGATGGATGAAACTAGTGATTTTGATATAACCACAGGGATGAACAGTGTAATTTACTCTATTTTTATTTTAAAGAGAAATGCTAAATTATAAAAAATTTACAATGAAATTTTTCATGTGTCATGCATTTATAGAAGAAAGATGGAAATTGAAAAGGGAGAGAAAGAAAAGGTTAAAATGATTTTTATTGCTGACATGTTATTTTGTGGATAATCTTTTGTAAAAGTTTTGTGGATGTATCATTTATCTATATTAAAGTGCAAAATGACGTGAAAGGTCAAAAGCTTACGTTAAACCTTTTTTAGAAAAGTTAAATGTAGATCTAAATTCTTTAAAGACTCAATGAACGAATCATAGGTCATTATTTTTTTATAAAAACAAAAAACTCATTTTCATCATTTTTTTTTTTAAACATTAAATATCTCACAAACCGTTAATCATTACGCGAAAAGAATTATACCATCACGACGAGAAGTAAATCATTTTTCTATAAAGGGGCATTTTTATATACTTTCAACAAACTTCTTTTTCAGGTTTTTTTTTTTTTTTTTTTTTTTTTTTATGTATTAAAATTTGGGCTTGAAAAAATCACATGTGATTTGTTATTTCAAAATTACACGTGATTTTATGAAATCACACATGATTTCGAACAAAGAAATCACATGTGATTTTTTCAGACGCAAATTTTAACACTAAAACAAAACTTGAACAAAAAAGTTCACCGAAAGTATATCGAAGCGCTCGTCTACTGAAAGATAAATAAGAATTATACATTGAAAAGTCTATCCTTGTGTCTATGTTTTAAATACTTTTCTTCATTGTTTTTCATACATTGTCATGGATTAGAGAACTAAACATGTTGATCATATTCATCTTCGTGCACTTGAAACTCATTCTCGTGAAGATTTTGACACACAAAAAGAACTCGAAGAAGCCTCAACGCCAAAGTTGAAATGGGACTTAAGTCCATCCTTGTTAGAACTTATAGGCAAGTTAAGCATTTGGTCTTGAGCTGCAATTTTGTGTGGGACAACTGACCTTGACTTGGCAATAGGTTATAGATATTTCGCTTTCTTTAGTTTACTTTGACTCAGGTTATATTTTATGTTAATACTTATATTCCTTCCATTTGTCTCTTTGTTCAAAAAAAAAAAAAAAAAGAGAAGATAAAATATAAAAATCTGTCTCATTTTCAAAATTTGAATCGGTCATTATGGAAGACTGAAAGTGTTGATACAAAAGTTGGGCGTGCCTTGTTTGGATTCCTGTTCCCGTATCAATTAGATCTTAATGCTTGAGACCTGCGCACTAAGAGAACAAAAAGACACCGTTAGGCTTATCGTGGGATTGTCTCCCACGATTATCCTCCGGCGTGAGAGTAAGTAATCGGTTTTAGGGTTTAGTTGAAGAGTTAGGGTTATTAGATCGTACCTTAATGAGAGCCGAGATGCCCTCTATATATACACACGAAATCCTTGTTGGTTTCGTGTTCCTTACCCTTCGGTGTATCCCACCTAAGTCGGTCGTTTGATACATATCCCATAAATAAGAGATATCCTATATCAAGACCATAAATAACTTCGGGTTTGGGCCTTCGTAAGCCCAAACCGTTATCGTGATAGCCCATTCGTGATGGGCTTGAGTGGTAGTAGCGTCCATTGGTCGGGTTCGTGACCCGAATGCGGACTATACGTCATCATGTCCCCCCAGTCTAGTATGCGCAGTGTACCTACTGCGGATGCTAGACTAACAAATGTAGCAAAAAAGTATTCCGGAATGCGTAGCGGAGAAGTTGCAAGTGTTTCCCGCCTAAAAAAGCAATACGATGAATCTAGTCCAAGTACATCCGTATTTTTTTCGTAAATCGTGAGGGGTGGGTGAAAAAGTGCTTCACCTTTTGGCCTCCCAGCCACACGATTAGGGCAAGTGGGTGACACATGTCAATCATCCATGAGATCTTGTAACCCTATATAAAGTGTCATCTCCATTTCACTGTGCTTATCAAAGTAAAAACGTCCATTGCCGCCATTGTTAAAAACTCTAAACAGCGAACCAGAAATCAACAACTCATAAGGTAATAGCGCGTGCGCTTCAGAATCCATTAAATTCTAACCATGGTTCTTCAATTATCTGACTTTACATCCGATATATCTGAGGACGAACTTCGTCAGTTCACCTCAGATTATTATATCCCTATCGCATTGCACCCGGTGGTTCCGGTGGCGACTGCGTCCATAGCGAACTTCCCGGAAGGGAAAGTAGGAGTTTACACACGCTTCTTCGAATTCGCTAACCAACGTGTGCCCATTTCCCTATTCTTGTGCGATGTGTTAAACCACTATCGTCTCCATATTTCCCAACTGCACTGTATAGGTGCAGCAAAAATAACAAATTTTGAAGTAAACTGTCGCTTGTTGGCGATTAACCCTACAATCCATCTATTCCGCGCGTTTTATCACACGTCGTGGTCAAACGGGTGGGTGTCCTTTTCCAAGCGCGCAGGGCGGCTGCAGTGCTATACGGAAAAGTTAGACGCACTTAGGAACTGGAGGGAGAAATTCTTTTGGGTTGATGATGCATTTTTTCCATGGATTTTTGAGTTCTATACCCAAGAGTCTTTACTGAAGGATGAGCGCCCCATCCCCGGAACGTATAGTGCAGATGATGCGGAGACGATTAATGCCAATCGCATCCCGATCAAAGCGTATCCAGAGGAGTTTTTGGTGCACATGGGCATCAGTCACAATTACTTCGGTAGTCCGGAGGAAGTGCCAACTTTTTTGGACGAGAATAGCCGAGGTGGGTGCTTGTCCTTCCTTCCTCTTCACTTATTAGTTGTAATCGCTCTTCCCTTTGTAGCTTATCTAACTCGTTTTGTGTTTGTTTGTTGTTTGTTGCGCAGAGATGGATCTATTCGGTGTTGTTCGCTTGGCGAGGCCCACGCAGGTGACCGTAGGGGTGCGCCCTTTGAGAGATGGCGAGGAGCCAGTTCTACAGGCTACCGCGGGGCGTACGATGGAGATCGTGCAGGAGGAGCAAGAAGAGACTCCCCCAGCTATTTTAGAGCCAACTCCTATTTGCAGCTTTCCAAATCCTGCTGTACAAGACCCCGTGGTGGAGCCATCGCACACAGACTCATCAGAGAGTGTGAGGATCGATGTGTCTGAAAGTGAGCAAGAAGGCGCTAGCCAAGGGGTGAAGCGCAAGAAAGCTGCTGGGGATGATGGCGTTGGTACGTCCAAAAGAAGGCGCCATCTTATCTCTGGTGAGCAATCATCATCAGAGGAGAATGCGTCGCAGAAGGATACAACTGAAACTCCTCCCCTCAAGTAAGTAATTAGGCTTGTTTTGTCAACATTTTGGTTTATATTTTGCGCTGAGATTACAATAATAACCTTGGGCCCTCGTCATTTACATGCAGTGTTGAAGCTGCTGGGGATGCTGCTCACGCTGGGAAATCGTCATCCAAGGCGAGTCCCTTGCCTACTGATCATCTTGCGCAGGGGAGCCAAGGATCTGGGACAAAGGCTTCTGAAGATGTGCCTACGGACCAGTTGATTGAGGAGTTATGCTTAGCTGCTGCGCATCAAGCCGCATTGGTTGCACAGCTCAAAGCTAGGCATGCGGGTGAAGGTAGCAGCAGTGCGCAGAGGGATGGGGAAATTGCGCTACTGAAGGCGCAGTTAGCTGATGCTCAGGCTGAAGCAGAGTCAACCATTGTGTATGCTCAGAAGCTTGCTGATGAGAGGCTATCATTGTTTGCTCAAGTAAGCCAAGAGCGTGCTAGCTTCAAAGAATACAAGGCTTCTTGTCTTTGGGTTTTGAAATATTTAGAGAATGGGAAGGATGAGTACTTCTCTAGGTTGGAGGAGTTCCGCAAGTCTGTAGAGGGTTTGCTGGAGAAACAGGAGAGCAAGCTGCGCGAGCTCAGCATCGAATACGATGAAGAGTTGTACCCTCACCTGGTGTCAACCATTGCTGAGCGCAGGTGGCTTATCAGCCATGGTTTGCGCCTTGCTGCCTTGAAAACTCTGGAGTCTCAGGAGGTGAAGGACGCCTTTGGGGGTGTTGTTCAGTGTGCGCTGGCACGTGGTAAGGCAGAGGCTGTAGAGGAGCTGTGTGCGAACAAGATCTTGACTGTGCCCGCCGCCCAAGTACCGGGTTACAACAAGAACACTTATGATGATCTTGTTGCTGCTATGGAGAAGTTGAAGCTTTTGGAGCTTCCTCATATTGCTCAACTGGAGCGCGACCAGGATTATCCCATAGGTGTGATTATGGAGGGGTTAACTTTGGCTAGGCACACAGCAGATGACGCTGAGGCACAGCCTGATTATTTTTTGAAGCCTGATGTGTCGCAGCTGCAGGTACCCCTCTTTGCTTGTCCGCGTGATATCCTGAATCCTTTCGCTCTTGAGAAGGAAATTCCTCTGAAGGAGTCCCTAGAGGCCCATGAGATGAGACTTGCGAAGAAGAAGGGTGTGAAGGGGAAAGCCATCCTTTGTGGTCTTGGTGCGGCCCATATTCCGAGGTCTGATGGAGTGCCCGTTAGCGTGCCAACGGTGTCACCCAAGGATGTTGACCTGTTGAAGAAGCTTGAAGAGGCTGGTAGTGCGGCGCGCCAAGTGGGCAGTTCAGGGCTTAAACGCACACATAGTATATAGGCTGCTTAGATGTAGTGATGTTTTGTAATAGGTTCACTTTTTGTTGCCCATGTGCATGTTGAATCTATACTTTATATGAACTCGTAGTCCACAATAAAATGTTGATTTTGAAAAATACGATTGTACGCATATTGTATCAAATGTGATTGTGGTTATAATGTTTGTACTTAGTTATTTTGTCTTTGCGTAAAAGACGTCTACGTTGTGTCTAAGAAGCAAACTGTTGTGTACATACTTAAGAAAATTTATAAGAATCCATAATCGTGTATGAAGTTCATAAAATTTACAAGCGTATAGATTGATATGCAGCGTACTGCAAATATCATATCAAGGAGTTAAGTGTCTTAACTCCTAATTTGTTAAACGCGCACAGTGTGCATTGTTGTGTATCCGTCGTGGGATACACATTGAACTTACTCCAACGTCTTGAGAGTAAGGTGTTTAACAAGGATGCGTGATCCGATGTTGATGGGTTTGCAACCCTCTTACTCAACGAGTTTTTTAGTAGGTTTACTCATCCTTTTACCATCGTGGGTTTTAATAAGTGCATGCACGCCATGTAGGCAGAAAGTAAAGTAACAACAATATTGAGACATAAATAACATGTAAACAATAAAGTGAAATGTGTCGCGGAATTAGCTAGAAACCGCGACATTGAATTAATACTTGCAAGTTTTTATAAAAAGAAAAAACATTTGCCTAAATGAAACAAAATGTAAATACACGGATATTTATTGAGCACTTACTAAAGTGCGGAGGTGTCCGTGTGTGAGGCCGTAGCCTTTCTTAAAGATAGCATCTGTAAAACCCCAAAATTACCACAATCTGAAATGACCAAAATACCCTCTAATTTTGAAATTTTAAGAACTTATAAGATACGCTATAAATTAAAATTTGAGTTTATAACGTGTTATGACTCGAGATCACACAATATGAACCTATAACCTAAGTTCGATAATAAACATTTGACAATTAAAACTATATGTTATAAGTTGGAACTAATATTAAGTTAAACTATATGTTATATGATACTAAGACATTATACGTATTTAACCTAAGTAAACTAAATAAATAAATTTTAACCTTCCTAATTATCTACTCTATACACACGAATTATTTGGTTGTACCTATCACATACACGTTTCTTTTGCCCATTTTAATTTCTACAATTATACGACACACCTAATAGTTTCCAAATCAAAATAGAGGTTGTATAACTAAGATAAGAACTAAACATTGTGTATATCCTAAATGATATCAATTACCTCTTTGCCAGGCATCAATCACACGTCAATCACTCTAAATAATTGATACATATTATATGGTTTCCAAACATAAAACGTTGAAGGTCAAATGTCCGTTTCTATCAAAACGCTCCTATATAATCTGAATAGTAACTTTCAGAATCATACAAAAAAATCATTAGACAAAACTCCAAATGTCAAATACGTTCACGGTGTGTGGTCGTCCAAATTTCGGGTTTGTTTACTCTAGTTCGAGTTTTGTTCGATCTGTGGTTCGCGGTCGGATTTGGTTTGTCTCGTGTGTGGGCTGCAGTTTTAGATCGTGATCGATACGAATAGTTTTCATGCGCACCTGAGTAGACGGTTCGGTCGTATCACTCGCTGTATCTTAGTGTTCGTGTTCGGCTTTGTTTTGATCCATCATCTTGCCGTAGGTATATCTTTAACCCTCATCTAATACAATTATTATACACTACTTATGCATACGTATAATGTCAGATAATCTTAGTTATATGATATACAATAGAACCATAATCGAAATCCTCCATTAACAATGAATCGGTAAGTCGCGGGTTTAAAACATGTTCATTATATGTGAAAATGAAAACTGTTATAACTGGGATATAGTGTTAATAGCTTAATACTCCATGATAAACAAAGCCATGCATGCGCATCATGATTTGCTAGAGCGTTGTACAAAAAAAAAATCATTATATATGAATGAAAAATATTAGTCACACTAGTAGATACATATTGCCCTTAAAATGTTGAAAGAACAGATAAATGCGCATACCCTTATGATTGTTTTCGATCAAGAATTGGACAAAGTTTTTGCATCTGAAATGAAGTAGAGAAATAAGAATATTATCAATTGAACTTGAAGTAAATAATTGATTGGAGTTTAAAAGTGTAGTTTTTCTAAATACTAATATATCAGTGTTTCTAATACTTGAATTCCATGCATGCACACCTATAATATTTAGTACTAGAACATGTTAGGCCTTTTTGATATTAAAGTTACCTTGAGTCAACCTACATTATGAATGAAACTATGTAAATTAAGATGACGATGACCAAGTAATTAGTGTTAAGTCAATTATTGTACTATTTTTTTATTTTTTTTATTTCCAAACAAAACCATATAAATCACTTTCGTTGAGACCTCAAGTTTCATCTAAATGGCTTAAGCCATAAACACATTAAGAATATTAACATAATTGGCCAATAAGAAATATTCCTACATATCATATTATAAAGATATTGAGAACCAGTTAGTAATTTATTATCTAGTATGACACACTAGAAAATAGATAATATTAGCAAATAAGTAGTAACGAATATATAATAAACTACCATATGGATTAGATAAAGTGGAAATCAGTCACGTATAGCAAAATATTAAATGGTTCCCTACTTCGTGTAGATTATTTGCGACGGGAGTGAGCTGTGTTTTTGAGTCGCGTTGATTTGCTTATAAGGTACAGATATTCTGCCCTTCTTTAGTAAGGTGCCTTCGTCTCATTTCTGATTTCTGATTCACTGCCATGTTCTTTGTTTCTGTGAACCTTTGACATTGACCTACTGATACTGAACCTTTCTTATACTGAACCTACTGATATCGACCCTTCTGTTACTGAACCATCTGATATGAACTTTTGGATATACTGAAATGGATATTGACCTATGAAACTAAACTGAATACTGAATACTGATACTTGACCACTGACCCACAGTTTGATACTACGAGCCATAACTAGTCATGAGGGTTTCATGTCCATGTCATTGATGCACCGATGGCATGACTCTAGGGCAGGAGAGTGATGACCTGTTCCGTCCCTTTTCTGTATTTTATTTGGTGTGTTGGGAGGTTTATGGCCACCAGGGGCGTATGGATGCATCCTAGAACTGTTACTGTTACTGATTACTGATTACTGTATTACTGGTGACTGATGGTGTGTGCGATACACGTCTTTCACATACTGGGAGCTGATCACTCCATTTACTGATTGAGGACTCCCCTCATAATTACTGGTTTACTGAGAGGTCTCCCCTCTATATGATTATATGGTTACATGATTATACTGATACTGTTACTGTTACTGGGCTCGTAGTGGATTGCTGTTTTCCTACACCTTATACACTTGTACTCTTCATTACTGTTACCATTTACTTATACCTTATCTCTGACTGATTTCGTACTTCTATTACTATTCATTATTCAGTATTACTGCTTTGTTTCCGTTATATCTGTTCGCTGAGCTCTCGTAGCTCAGCCGCATTTCTTTTCCTGCGGCAGGTTTTAGTGGGAAGCTGGGAATGATTGGAGAGTACCTTGGACTTAGAAGACTTGATAGCCATTCTGGATTAGAAATGATTAGTAGTTATTATTATGTTAGAATTAGAGTTTATTGGAATTCGCTTTGTGGCCTTGTAGTTCTGTATTTCATTTGTAACCTTTGAAAATTCTTGTATTACTATAGATGTATGCTTTGTTTTGATCTGATATGAAACCATTATTGTGATATCTTTACCCTTATCGGGTTGGGGTGTTACAATTTATGGTATCAGAGAGACAGGCTGCGACTCGTAATACATTTACCCTTGACCTGTGAAGTTGGACCACTAAATTTCCACTGTAGGCGCTCATAAGATAACCTGTAAGATTTTGCTTTAGGATTCTCTTATAGGAACTTAAGTTCTGACCGGTGAGGAATGGGTAGACTATAAGACATTTGTTTAAGTAGCATTGCTTCCGCATCACTCTGATTCGTGCCTTGCTTTTGGTTAAAGCTTGTTGAGAACACTTTTGGAAATTGAAAGTTTACGTTTTGCACCACCTAAGATTGAAACCTAAATAAATCTTGAAAGCTTTGAGAATTGCATAGTAATTGCCTGGCACTATTTGATCCTTGTCTTCAGATTCCGACTCCGACCTCTGATCCTTTTGTTAATCATTTTGATGCCTCTTTGGGCATTCTGAGAATCTCCATGACGATGATATACTTGATATATTCTGTTATTTCTCTCTTGCTTTTGATAATCATCTATGAATTTTCTGACACAAATTGATTTCGTCTTAACCATCTTTGTTCCCATGAGAAGCCTTGTGGTGCTTAACCACGAGTGTAAGAATGTTTCCTTTCACTTTTGAACGATAAGACTTGCTTGTCGATCTGTTTTTCCTTGGATAGTTAACTTTAATTTTATTTTGATAAAGGATTGGTTGATTGATCATTCAATATTGACAACTATCCTCCTAGTCTCACCTTTGGCGTTTGAAACAATTTTGAACTTCCTACCATGACTACCGATTGTTAAACTCCTTACCATCACTATTACTCTGGAGACTCGTGTGTTACTTTCACGGTTATGAAGTCTTCCTAGAAACCATTTCATATACCAATGAATGAACCTTATCTTGAGAATTAATTGGCACCCTGAGTTTTCCGAATATGATTCCTGGTTGAACCACCAAGTTTTCCTTCGGAATGTGAAGTAGGATTTGACATGATACCGAGAGATTGTCTAGCCGCCAAGCGAAGATGTCTTTCGGATCATACCAGTTGTTTTGAGCAACCAGAAAGAGCAGCAACCGAAGACCAGGAAGTGAGTTTGCTTAAGTATATCTTCTGGGAGTGTTCCACTACCTGATTGTGATCTTCACTTCCGACTTGTTTGACAAACAGTTTGATACCTCTCCAACCATTCCAAAGGTCATTTAACCCCCAATGTGTTTGACACATCCTATTAATTCATTTCCAGTGCTGGATATAAATGTATCATCTGATACTACTCTGTCTTGCAAAATCCATTACTACTCCTATGAGGACTCTAGTGATTATTAACCATGGATATAGGAAGTTTATTCCCTTCCTTTGAATAATGAATCTTGCCGTCAACTAGTTTCCTTTGGAAGGACATGACGATAATTTTGTCTCGATATGAAATTGTTAACTGAGCTTCTATACACCTCACTTTTGACAATTATACGATGTTCGTATTACCAATGATTCACAACCTACCTGCCACTTATGCTAAATAGCTAAACAAGACTCCAACACCTTGAATTGTTCGCTTATCTATTTCCACACTTTGATGAACTATGTACTTGACCTTGATATATGAACTATCCGTCTGGCTTGGCGACGTGCTCATCTTACTTTTGATATATTCGATTTTGAGGCCTTTAAGTTATGGATTGGCTGGCCCTCATAAGCTGCCAGGGATTACCGTATCTGATATATGACTTCAGAAATCTATTTGCATCCTACTTTTGTTATGATAACCTTTAGCCGCTCAAATCTGTTAAGCTTAACGCTGCTATGGAAACAGTTACCTCGATCTCATTTGATTGTCAAATTTCCCCTGACACCTATTAATATCCACCCTTAGAAAGCTTTGGCATTGGAAGTTCTGTTGTACAAATTTTCTGGTATACTCTGATGAAACTCTTGGGTTTCCCTCCTGTTGGGAAGTAAAATTGACTTTAAACCGATCTCAGTCGACGAATCGTGATGCTATAAAAGTGGAGAGATTGAAGAAGCTGATGGAATATGATTTTGTTCACCTCAGTGTTTCCTTTTGAATACCCCTACTAGTTCATGAAGAAGAAAGAGAAAATTTTGTGTCAGCGTATCGACTATCGTAAACCTAACCGTATCACTACCGTAATCATTTTCATTTCCACGTGTCACTGATTGATTTGTTCTATCTTTGTAAACTCCGTATCAGACGACCTCATTTAACGTTTGAAGGACTAAAGAAGCAACCACAAGAACTTCTAAGGAGGGAGATGACTAACTGAGAGTAACCTCCGTGAAGCATTTCGGTTTATGCATGAAGAGGAAGACAGGTGATGTGAAGTAGATATGAAGTTTTACTGAAACGATTCATGAAGCTGTTTTTGTACTCGTTGTGACCATTATGAGTTTTAAATAATGCCAATTGTATTGGCTAATAAAATCATGTTTTTCGTGAGTAATCGGACAACTGTCATAGTATGACGGTGTGTTTGTGCTCTGAGACGAACGAGGACCACGTAGATCATTTTCGTATTAAATAAAATGACCCTTGTTCTGGAAGAGTAGATTTGATTGGCGTCCAGAGATTGTAGCATAAGACACTACCCCGTATCCTGTGATGACAGCAGCTTGAGTTGGCAAATTTTGAACTGTGCTAGAAGACCTATCAAGACACGCAGTCTTGCTTCTCTATTCATCTAGGTTGTACTAGGATGAATTGAGAGCAGAAGCAGACTCGCGAAGGGAAGATGCACCGTGACCATGCCAGAGATTCACGTTCCACACCACAGTGTCCAGGAGAAGTGTCGAAGGCTTGAGGGACCAGACTCAAGTTTAAAATTCCTTTTCACCCTATGATCATACGACAGACTGCATGGACTTGGAAGAAGTTAAGATCATGTATTTGAATGGATGATAATTCTGAAACGAACGTTGTGGTTGAAGAGATGATTCTGTGAAGGATGAAGCTATGGATGACGTAATTCAGTTCCTCTTAACTTACTTGAATTTCCGTTATCTGATGATAAGATCCTTTGAATGATTTAGGTTCCCTATGAGTAATTCCGTTCTGTGTTCATTCTGCGCACGTTGGATGATGGTTTTTGTTATGCGAATTTTGACGAATTATGGATGATCTGATGCTATTAGCGACGTATCCAATTCTGATAAACATTCTAAATCTGTTCCGTTAACTCTTTCGAGTAGTTTCGTTCTCCTCCTAGTTATGATGTTTGATTTTGATGACCCCTGAGACTATAGAAGGACTAAGTGGATTAAGATAGGTTGTATGTTCGCGACTTGAGATAAAATATGACCATCATGAGGGCATATTTATATGATGCTAGTATTATGACGCCTGATCAACGTGATAATACTTACATCATATAACGTGCACTTATTGTGATTATAGGATATTTCGAGAAGTGCCTTAGGAGCCTTAGAATTTCTGATAGCCGTTTGAGATTATCTGAGTTAGTGAGACTTTAGATTCGTTCTACCTATGTGATTAATCTGCTTTCACCGATATACGATTTGATACGTTTGGATTCTCGACACGCGTTTTGCTGACCTCTGTACTTCCGATAAGAATCTTAGGTTCTGTTGTAGAGCTTTCTGCCGGTTGATGTCATCGAACAATCTGTTTTCTATGCGTTCTCATCTGATTTGTCTAATCAAATTCTATGGACGGCATATCCGTCAAATCCTGCGTATTTCCTGTGCCTCTTCCGAGAGAATACGATTATCATCTGTTACGTTTGGAATATAAACTGCCATTGCCAAGAATTGAACTCAGGTCTGTTGTGAAAACAAGGGAGCTACACACCACTGGACTAAATGCCCTTTGGTATGTCTGTTCTGAGGAACAGAAGCTATTTTGGATCGATAAGATCGAGTCATGAGAAACTAGTCATTTCACATTTCCGTTCACGGTCCATTATGTTTTCCGTTTCGTTTCACTTCAATTTTCGAGGACGAAAATTTTCTTTTAGAGGGGAAGAATTGTAAAACCCCAAAATTACCACAATCTGAAATGACCAAAATACCCTCTAATTTTGAAATTTTAAGAACTTATAAGATACGCTATAAATTAAAATTTGAGTTTATAACGTGTTATGACTCGAGATCACACAATATGAACCTATAACCTAAGTTCGATAATAAACATTTGACAATTAAAACTATATGTTATAAGTTGGAACTAATATTAAGTTAAACTATATGTTATATGATACTAAGACATTATACGTATTTAACCTAAGTAAACTAAATAAATAAATTTTAACCTTCCTAATTATCTACTCTATACACACGAATTATTTGGTTGTACCTATCACATACACGTTTCTTTTGCCCATTTTAATTTCTACAATTATACGACACACCTAATAGTTTCCAAATCAAAATAGAGGTTGTATAACTAAGATAAGAACTAAACATTGTGTATATCCTAAATGATATCAATTACCTCTTTGCCAGGCATCAATCACACGTCAATCACTCTAAATAATTGATACATATTATATGGTTTCCAAACATAAAACGTTGAAGGTCAAATGTCCGTTTCTATCAAAACGCTCCTATATAATCTGAATAGTAACTTTCAGAATCATACAAAAAAATCATTAGACAAAACTCCAAATGTCAAATACGTTCACGGTGTGTGGTCGTCCAAATTTCGGGTTTGTTTACTCTAGTTCGAGTTTTGTTCGAGCTGTGGTTCGCGGTCGGATTTGGTTTGTCTCGTGTGTGGGCTGCAGTTTTAGATCGTGATCGATACGAATAGTTTCATGTGCACCTGAGTAGACGGTTCGGTCGTATCACTCGCTGTATCTTAGTGTTCGTGTTCGGCTTTGTTTTGATCCATCATCTTGCCGTAGGTATATCTTTAACCCTCATCTAATACAATTATTATACACTACCTATGCATACGTATAATGTCAGATAATCTTAGTTATATGATATACAATAGAACCATAATCGAAATCCTCCATTAACAATGAATCGGTAAGTCGCGGGTTTAAAACATGTTCATTATATGTGAAAATGAAAACTGTTATAACTGGGATATAGTGTTAATAGCTTAATACTCCATGATAAACAAAGCCATGCATGCGCATCATGATTTGCTAGAGCGTTGTACAAAAAAAAAATCATTATATATGAATGAAAAATATTAGTCACACTAGTAGATACATATTGCCCTTAAAATGTTGAAAGAACAGATAAATGCGCATACCCTTATGATTGTTTTCGATCAAGAATTGGACAAAGTTTTTGCATCTGAAATGAAGTAGAGAAATAAGAATATTATCAATTGAACTTGAAGTAAATAATTGATTGGAGTTTAAAAGTGTAGTTTTTCTAAATACTAATATATCAGTGTTTCTAATACTTGAATTCCATGCATGCACACCTATAATATTTAGTACTAGAACATGTTAGGCCTTTTTGATATTAAAGTTACCTTGAGTCAACCTACATTATGAATGAAACTATGTAAATTAAGATGACGATGACCAAGTAATTAGTGTTAAGTCAATTATTGTACTATTTTTTTATTTTTTTTTTCAAACAAAACCATATAAATCACTTTCGTTGAGACCTCAAGTTTCATCTAAATGGCTTAAGCCATAAACACATTAAGAATATTAACATAATTGGCCAATAAGAAATATTCCTACATATCATATTATAAAGATATTGAGAACCAGTTAGTAATTTATTATCTAGTATGACACACTAGAAAATAGATAATATTAGTAAATAAGTAGTAACGAATATATAATAAACTACCATATGGATTAGATAAAGTGGAAATCAGTCACGTATAGCAAAATATTAAATGGTTCCCTACTTCGTGTAGATTATTTGCGACGGGAGTGAGCTGTGTTTTTGAGTCGCGTTGATTTGCTTATAAGGTACAGATATTCTGCCCTTCTTTAGTAAGGTGCCTTCGTCTCATTTCTGATTTCTGATTCACTGCCATGTTCTTTGTTTCTGTGAACCTTTGACATTGACCTACTGATACTGAACCTTTCTTATACTGAACCTACTGATATCAACCCTTCTGTTACTGAACCATCTGATATGAACTTTCTGATATACTGAAATGGATATTGACCTATGAAACTAAACTGAATACTGAATACTGATACTTGACCACTGACCCACAGTTTGATACTACGAGCCATAACTAGTCATGAGGGTTTCATGTCCATGTCATTGATGCACCGATGGCATGACTCTAGGGCAGGAGAGTGATGACCTGTTCCGTCCCTTTTCTGTATTTTATTTGGTGTGTTGGGAGGTTTATGGCCACCAGGGGCGTATGGATGCATCCTAGAACTGTTACTGTTACTGATTACTGATTACTGATTACTGTATTACTGGTGACTGATGGTGTGTGCGATACACGTCTTTCACATACTGGGAGCTGATCACTCCATTTACTGATTGAGGACTCCCCTCATAATTACTGGTTTACTGAGAGGTCTCCCCTCTATATGATTATATGGTTACATGATTATACTGATATTGTTACTGTTACTGGGCTCGTAGTGGATTGCTGTTTTCCTACACCTTATACACTTGTACTCTTCATTACTGTTACCATTTACTTATACCTTATCTCTGACTGATTTCGTACTTCTATTACTATTCATTATTCAGTATTACTGCTTTGTTTCCGTTATATCTGTTCGCTGAGCTCTCGTAGCTCACCCGCATTTCTTTTCCTACGGCAGGTTTTAGTGGGAAGCTGGGAATGATTGGAGAGTACCTTGGACTTAGAAGACTTGATAGCCATTCTGGATTAGAAATGATTAGTAGTTATTATTATGTTAGAATTAGAGTTTATTGGAATTCGCTTTGTAGCCTTGTAGTTTCTGTATTTCATTTGTAACCTTTGAAAATTCTTGTATTACTATAGATGTATGCTTTGTTTTGATCTGATATGAAACCATTATTGTGATATCTTTACCCTTATCGGGTTGGGGTGTTACAGCATCTCTTGAGATTGCAAACATTCCATGTGCGTTGCAGCTCACGGCCATCCATGTCACGCAGCTTGTACGCGCCTTTTCCTAGTGCTTCAACGACCTCATAGGGTCCTTCCCACTTTGGTCCAAGTTTACCTGTATCTTCTGCGTGGCTTGCATCATTAGCGCGATATACAAAGTCGCCTGGTCTGAATGAGGTGCTTCGAACTTTAGCATCTTAGTATCCCTTCATTTTTGACTTGGCTTTTGCCTCACGTATGGCTGCGCGTTCACGCCTTTCTTCCAATAGGTCTAAGTCTATACGTCGTTCGTCGTCATTGGTTGCGACATTAACTTCCGCGGTACGAATAGTTGGCATCCCAATTTCAGCTGGTATGACAGCTTCTGTCCCATAGACAAGAGAAAAGGGAGTGTCTCCATTACTAACTTTGATTGTCGTGCGGTGCGCCCATAAGACATGCGACAATTCATCCACCCATCTTCCTTTGTGTTTGTCCAGGCGCGCTTTAATTCCTTCGCCTAGACTACGATTTGCGCGCTCAACCAAACCATTGGTTTGTGGGTGTTTAACTGACGCGAAGTGTTGTGTGATATTTAGTTCTGCGCACCAGTCTTTGAACGGATTATCGCGGAATTGTTTTCCGTTGTCCGAAACGATTTCCCCAGGTAATCCAAAGCGGCATACAATATTTTCCCAAACGAATCGTTTTACTTGATTACCTATGATTGTCGCCACTGCTTTTGCCTCAATCCACTTAGTGAAGTAGTCTATTGCCATAATAAGAAATTTCAGTCCCCCCGCTGCAACAGGGAAGGGACCCGCAATGTCGATACCCCACTTATAGAATGGCCATGGAGAAGTGATAGGCATTAGCTCTTGTTGTGGTCTGCGCGGGATGGGTCTATGAACTTGGCAGTCGCTACATTTTTTTATCACATCACGCGCATCGCGATGCATAGTGGGCCAGTAGTATCCTGACCGCAAGGCTCGTGCTACAACGGACCGTGGTCCTGAATGCATACTGCATGAACCGGCGTGGATCTCTCGGAGTACGTAATCTGCCTGAAGAGGTCCAACGCACCGAAGCCATGGTTGTAGAAATGAGCGCCGATATAGGATACCATCTCGAAGTTCGAACCTCTGCGCTGTTGATCCGTGCTGAATACACTTATAAATAAATGCAGACAGCGAATACACGTGAATAAATACAAATTACCCCTTTGTGAAAAAGGATACTTGCAAAAACTCACGTTCGTGTGTAGTGTGAAACCAGGCAAGTGATTACCCGGATCGTTTTTCAACGAGGTGTGAATGGGCAAACTGTGGAAAGTTAGGATTAGAGTGACTGATGTGATTAGATATTTTGGATTTTGATTTTTATATCTAATTAACAAATGAATAAACAAATATGCACAAGAAATTTAAACGCGAATTAAACTAAACTGAAAAGGCGCAACGGGAAATCTAAAACGGGACAAAAATTGAAATATATGAAATTTAAAACCTAAAAATGTAAAATGACTTAAAACTTATTTTAAAACTAAAATTATATTTTTTACACTTTTTATTTAATTATTATTAATTATTTATTATTTAATTACTTTTTAAACTATTTAAATTTATAAAAAAAAAATACTAAATGAACAAAGAAAAATCTAAAACTTTTTCTATAAATATTATTAAGTAAAAAGAAGCTAAGAAAATTATAAAAATGAAAATTACTTAATTAAAAATTTAAAAAGATAAATTCTATTAAATAGAAGCTATCACTTATTTTCTATTTTGTTTTTCTTAAGGTCTAAAAATATGATTATATTTTTCCTGGATTCTATTTAATAAAAGAAAATTATGAAAATTAAAATTATATTTTTCTGATTATTTTTCTATTTATTATGATTTAATTACTATTAGAAACTAATTAAAAAGATTAAAAATATCAAATGACTTAGAAAAAATCTGAAAAATTCAGGATAAGTCTAAAATAATATTCTTAATATAGGAAAATTAAAATCAAAAGTTTAATAAGCCCTGATAAGCAGATGGGCAGATAAGCAGTTGGGTTAATAAGCTAAAAATAAGCTAATAAGCTCAAAACTCAACCAAATGATCAGGACAAGTTTAATATACTATAAGAAGCACAAAACAACTGAAAAATACAAATAAGCAAAAGAAATTAAGCTGATAAGAAGATTGGCAGATGCAAATCTTAAACAGAAAACTCAGAAAAATGCCAATTTGCAAGGTAAATTAAGCAGTTAAATTAAGCTGATAAGTTGAATATTATGGGGGCAAAAGTGAGCTAGTACTATGAGCTATCTTAAAAACTAAAAAGCATGGCCATAGCTTATCTAGATAAGCCAGAAATCAGGTGAGATCAGCAGCTTAAACACTCAGTATACACTGAGTCTGCTGATGTGCAGAGTTGTGCAGAAGTGCACAACACCAAAGGGCCTGATCCAACTCTTTTGGCTACTCTAAATGGATCACAAGTGACTCAGAAAAGTCAAGAAAAAGGCCAAGAAGAGCTTATAGCTTAAAATGGCTTATTTGGACTAGTTGAGGTCTGAAATTCCCACAGACCCTATAAAACTTGATTTTCTAGCTAAATGGCTAATTAGATCTTCCAAACAGCTTATAATGGCTAAAATAAGCTGATACAAAGTTGGGAGAATGGTAAATGTACAGTGCTAGCTTGTTTGGCCTATGTAACAGCTTAAACCAAACACCCCTTTAGGGACTGTCTGGGGTAATTTTTAACTGCAAATGATTATTTTAAGCTAGGATTTCTAATAAACTATCTCTATTTAACTTATTTAAGTGCTATGAAGTAATAAAAACTAGGTCACAGCTTATAAATAAGCTGTTGCTAATTTTAGTCTAATTTAAGCTATTTGACTGATTTTAAGGTAAAATAAAGACTGAGCTAATTAAAACTTATTTAACTGATGAAATTAACTTAGAAACTAATAATAAGCATAAACTAATAACAATAAGCTATAAATAAGCAGTTTAACAGTAAATTGCAAAATTAAGCTAAGAATTCAAAAAGGCTTACAACTGATTTGCTATGGAACTGAGAGAACAAGGACTAGAACACCCCTAGCTTGTTCACACAAGCTAGAAAACCCAGAAAAACTTCCAAGATCAGCTTATATCACCTAGAACAGCTTATTGGCCACCAGGTTGACTTTCATTGACTTTCTTGAATTTCTTGGTTTAGAACTGATTTAAGCTAAAATAAACTTACAACAAGCTATGATAAGCTTGTATAAGCTTATAGAAACAACTGAGAAGCTGTTCCAATTACTACTTAATTAGGTTTGATTTCTCAGTACAACATGGAAAATTAAAATTATCATTAACTACTGAAATTGTACAAAGATTGATATCAAACAAGCTTAATTTACTTTGTATTGATTACTGAAAGTTGAGATTACAAATTATAACTACTGGAATTGAAATACGATTATGCTACTATTATCTACTTGCTCTTTATGAGCTACATTGTTACCTATATATACAAAATTGAAATGGGAAACCCTTAGTCGACATCTCTGAATCTTTTAGCACCCTTGATTGCTCCTGACATCATCTCTATCGTCCAATCTCCTTTTTGGCGGGAAAACAGGAAAAGTGGGATAAGTCATGGTTTGGTTAGTGAGAGTGGGGAGGAAGCATTAATTGAGTTTGGCATGTTAGGTAGCGTGTTTGAGGAGGGGAATGAGGTGGTGGATTAGAGTAGCCAGCTGGGGGGTGAGGTGGTGGTGATGACTGGTTTTGGCGGTTTAGGGGAAGGGATAAGAGTTTGACTGGGGTCAAACTCTGGGTTAAATAAAAAGGGTTGGGTCGGGTTTTATTTATGGATTGGGCTTGGGTAATATAGTTGGGCTGGGGTATATTATTTGGGTTGGGTTGTTTAATTATAAAGGTCCGGTTGGTTTGTAGAAATAAGCACAAGGACCATTTTTGTATTTTTGGATTTTTAGGGGCTGAAACTGAAACTGTTTCAAAGTTATCACAAAGGGTATTTCCTGCCAAGTGTCAATAGTACAAGGACCATAAAAGACAATTTTCCATTTTAAAACACCCGGGGACCATAAATGTCATTTTTTAAAAGTTGAAGGACCTGTTTTGCAATTTCTTTAAAACTTTCATCCAAGGACCATTATTGTAAAAGTTAAATAGTTCAGGGACCTTGAATGATATTTTTAACACCAGGGACTATTTCTGCCAATTTGTGAAACTTCAGGGACTGAAAATGACAATTATGCAAACTTTGTTCGTTTTTCACTTGTTTTCAATCTTATTGTTCCTGAATCATATAAAAACACATTTTATGATATTTTCTGTATTATTTGACTTTTCAAAGTGTTTTTGGCTGTTTTTGTGGGTTTAAATAATGTAAAATATATGTGTATTTAGACACATATCAAATCCCCCACACTAAACTATTGCTAGTCCCTAGCAATCATTTATGAAGATTTAATGAATTTTATCTCTTTACCAAAAGCCATTACTTCTGGAGTAGCCAATGTTTTAGTATGTAATACTTCGGTACAATGATAACCAAATGATTTTGAGCAAATCATCAGCTGTCAACGGTTTTGATTTGTCTTTACCAAAAGCCGTTTGCTTCTGGACTAGCCAACTCTTAGATAAAATACAGTTATTATCTTTGGTGAGCTGATTACCAATCATGGTTTTCTATTGCCTTAACCACAAGCCATAACCTTGCGGGCTAGCCAACTCTTCACTTATAAAGATATGGTGAGTCGAATACCATACAATTTTCGGCAAATTGTAAGCCATCAACGGATTTGAGACATCTTTACCAAGAGCCGTTTGCTCTCGGATTAGCCAATCCTTATGTGGGTTAGACATGGCGGACTGATAACCATTTATTGCGTTCTAAGTGAGAAAAAATTTTAAAATTTTGGCCAAAAATGGGGGTACTAGATGGTACATTTGATCAAATTTGCTAGAATTCCCCCCCACACTTAGAACTGAATATTGCCCTCAATATTCAAAGTACCGGCTGTTAAACCAACACTTAGAACGTGAAAAGGTAATACTAATAGCCATTATTTTGATATATACACATTTTTTTTTTTTTTTTTTTTTTTTTTTTTTTTTTTAACAATGAACAAAATGTACATATTTACAACATGTGGGGCATCTCCCCCACACTTGGGTGAGACATGGGTGAAAACCCATGTTTTACTACTGTTTTTATTAACCGAGTCGCTAGCTTGACTCGACCCCGAATTCATTTGTTCATGGGGAAGTAAGTGGAAGAAACCATCTCCATCGGACTTTCATTCAAAATGTTTGGATAACCAATTGAACATAAGAAAGTTCCACACCGATGAGATAAATCCGGCATTTAAACCAATGTTAAATGGAAAATGCCGGGGTCAAAAGTAATATCCTCACTCCCGAATGAGTGAAAGATAGGGGAAATCACCGGGTAGGTGAAGGGAAGAAGAGAGATCTGAATAGTAATTAAGATAAGAACTTCCTCCTCAAGAATTGCATAATCCATTGGAAGAGGCAAGTCCTTAAACTTGATCTCAGGAATTTTATCAGTTTTCTCAACTGACTTGACTTTCTCATTATGAAGTTGTTTTGGTGGAAGAGGGGAAGATGAATCTTCGTTTAACAAATTTTCTAGAAAAAGAATGTCCCCCTCAGGATCAAGATAGTTATCATCAACCTCATGCGGAAGTGAACTATCTAGAGTAAGAAAAGCATCGACTTCATCCCAAAAGGGATCACTTCCCTCCACCAGAGTGAGAGAAGGGGAAGAGTCGGCTATGATAAGTTGAGAAGATGTGGTGGGTTCCCCACTCACAGAATTATGAAAATAACCAAGATTTTCTTGAGAGTACTCCTTTGAAGCAACATCAATGACATCGATTCGGTTAACCGATGCAGAATTATAATTTGAGGAGTACCTCGAAGTTTGATCATGGTTAAAGGTAACAGCTTCATTACCCACACGTAATGTGATCTCATGCTTAAATACATCAATAAGAGTATGACCCGTTTTTAGGAATCCTCTTCCAAGAATTAGAGGAACCTTTTGATCTGCGTCGAAGTCAACAACCACAAAGTCAGCTGGAAAATGGAACTTTCCTACTTTCACAAATACATCCTCAGCAATGCCGCAAGGATGAGATATGGTTTGATCTGCAAGCTCAAGAGTCATGCAGGTTAATTCCCCCAGACTAAGCTATTGCAATGTCCTCATGCAATGTTATAAAAACACGTTTTTTGAAACCGAAAATTTCTAATCTCTTTTTACTAACTTTGAGAAGTAGCAAAATTTTCAAAAGAGATCAAGAAATATTAAGTTCTAAAAACTCCCCATTTTTCCTTTTATTCTATTTTTGTATTTTTCTTATTATTCAAGTGACGGCTTTGTTGACAATCATTATCTAACGATAATTTTTAGGGTCATAGAGTAGAAACACAACTCATAGAGGAGTGACCATAAGGATAAAATTCATCGTCCTTGATTTTTCACATGCTCCCAAACTAAGCTTATAAACGAGATCACAACCTACTTAGAAATTAGATGCCAACACTACTCATGGAAGTTACTTGTGTAAGAACCTCTCGCTCCCAAACTTATTTTTGTTTCTACTTATTTTATTTTTGTGAGAGGAATGAATTTCTCCATAAGCTTCTCATTTTCATAATTATTAGTCCGATAAAGATACCAAGTTTAAAACGCTAAGTAGTTTTCCATCTTCTTGCAAGAAAGTTTGCCTTAAAAATGAGGTCCAAATCAAGGTTATTACATACGTCCAAGACTAAAGAACTCATACAAACATGTAGACATTAGTTGTGGAGAAACATCACATGCACCTCATGTGCCCGATCTAGGGTCATTCACATGCACCTCACGTGCCATCAACTTGTCTAACACATTAAGCACAAAATCCATACATCTCAACATACATTTTTTTTTTTTTTTTTTTTTTTTTTTTAACTCAAACTTTTCTTCACTCAATAACTTAATACCACGGAATTACCGGGTGTTTCCAAAACATCATACAATAGTAACCCTTAGAAAACGAACCTTCACGGTTTAAATCCAAGACCTTACCGCCTTTAGAAGTAAGGATCCAAGGTCCGATCTCAATCCGAAATCTAAGAGCACTTTACAACTTATTCACTCAATACGGGACCTTGATGTGTACCCAATTTTTAGAGCAAAAATTCTTTTAAGAAGATGGAGAACTAAATTTCGTTCTAAACCTAAATATCTTTAATTATTTATACAATATATGGGGTGAAACAATTTTACGGGAGCAAAAGGCCACAAGTACCTACGACGAGCTCTAAAGAGAACCAACTACTCCATGTTTGGCATCTAACTTCTAAATAAATTCTATCATTTCTCGCTCTTCGCACATTTAAAAAAAATCTCAAATAATGAAATTGGCGAATACTTAGCCGATAATCAGCCACGCATATATAAAGTCAGTTACAGAAACTTGCAAATTCTTGAAAAGAATTCGCGTTTTCTAGCTCCTTATGTAAAAGACTAGCGAAAGCTTTAAAGCCATGCATGTATAAAGTCAAGTACGGGAACTTACAAAAGAGCAGCTCCTTGTGTACAAAACTAGCACAAGCTTATATGATTATCATTGGTTAAGAGAACAAGCTAGGGCTCAACACGCCCGGTCAAGTCAAAATTTTATTCCTACTCTACCCAGCGGAAAGTCAACAAAATGTCAAAACTTATTATATTTTTGCACAAAATTTTTTAAAATTTTTCTCATTTTTTTTTTTTGGATTTTTTCAATTTTTTGGTGGAAAAACGGGGTTGCATGAGAAAATAGCAAAAATGCAAGGCAAAAATCAAATCGCAAGATTACCCCCCCAGACTAAAACGAGACATTGTCCTCAATGTCTTAAAGGTAAGGGTTCTCCTACATAAATCTAAGGCCGTTTATTAATTATGCCAAAAGATAAATGTAAAACGATAAGATTTTGGATATTGGATAAGCAGCGGATGATGAAACTCGAGTAGCGTGAAGGAACTACGAGCACGAGAGTCTTCATCATCGGGCATTCCTGGACACAGCACAGAAAAACAACGAGACACAAGATATGGAAGAGGATCCCCTCCTCTTTATTAAGAAAATAGAAAGATGATAGATGGATAAGCATGGGGTGCCTCCCACGAAGCGCTTGTTTTTGTTAACCGAGTCACATGAGCTTGACTCGACCCCGAATTTAGTTGTCCATGGGGAAAGTTTGGAGATCCGGGACAACCATGGATGGTACGTCCCCTCCAAAATAGTGCTTCAACCTATGACCATTCACCTTAAAGTTTGGACCGTCATTTTGAGCTAACTCGACGGTTCCATATGGAAAAACTTGAGTGATGGTGAATGGCCCAGACCAGCGGGTTTTGAGTTTGCCCGAGAAAATCTTTAGCCGAGAATTGAAGAGGAGGACTCGATCATCAACATTGAAAATGCGGTTTTTAATCTTAGAGTCATGAATCCTCTTTGTTTTCTCTTTGTAGATCAAAGAGTTCTCGTAGGCTTGATCCCGAAGCTCATTTAATTCATTAATTTGGAGCTTACGGTGATCACCTGCGGTCTTAAGGTCAAAATTGGCATGTTTCAAGGCCCAATATGCCTTATGCTCGAGCTCGATGGGCAGATGACAAGCTTTTCCGTAAACCAGCTTGTAAGGAGTACACCCGATGGGTGTCTTGAAAGCGGTTCGGAAAGCCCATAAAGCATCATCTAATTTGTCGGCCCACGAGGCTCGATTTTCACCAACGGTTCTTTCAAGGATACATTTCAATCCACGATTCGAAACCTCGACTTGTCCGCTTGTTTGCGGGTGATACGCGGTAGAGAGTCGGTGAGTGACACCATACTTGAGCATAACTTTTGCAAATTGATCATTGCAGAAGTGAGTACCACGATCACTGATTATAGCACGAGGAGTTCCGAATCGGGAGAAGAGATTTTTCAAGAACTTAACAACCACTCGGGCGTCATTAGTGGGGAGTGCTTTAGCTTCAACCCATTTTGACAAGTAGTCGACGGCCACGAGGATATACTTATTCCCTCGTGAAGACGGGAATGGCCCCATGAAATCGATGCCCCACACGTCAAAAATCTCACAGACTTGAATTGCATTTTGAGGCATTTCGTCTTTTTGCGAGATTTTTCCTTGACGTTGGCAAGAGTCACAAGACTTTACCAAGTCGTGGGCATCGCGGTAGATTGTCGGCCAATAGAATCCAGAATCAAAGATTTTTTTAGCGGTGTAGCTGGCACCATGATGTCCCCCCGTGGGTCCATTATGGCAAGCGTTGAGTATGTCAACGGCTTCTTGGCCATGCACACACCGTCTTATCACTTGATCGGCACATATCCGGAATAAGTAGGGATCGTCCCAGAAATAATGTTTAACATCTTTGAAAAACTTCTTTTTCTGCTAGGACGACATCCCTTTCACCACAAAATTCCCCGCATGGTAATTTGCGTAATCAGCAAACCATGGGGTACTCGGATCATTCTTTAAAGATATTTTCCCAAGTGTCTCGAGAGGAAATGTCTCGGTGATTTCCTTATTCTCGAGAACACTTTGATGAGGATTTTCCAGTCTGGACAAATGATCAGCGGCTAGATTCTCTGCTCCTTTTTTATCACGAATGATAATGTCAAATTCCTGGAGCAGAAGAATCCACCGAAGTAATCTCGGTTTAGCATCTTGTTTTGCTAAGAGATACTTTAGAGCAGAATGGTCCGTATACACTATGCTTTTTGATAAGACAAGATACGGTCTAAATTTCTCAAAAGCGTAGACAACGGCCAACAACTCTTTCTCAGTAGTAGTGTAATGAGATTGAGCATTGGTCATTGTCTTGCTAGCATAGTGTATCGGTTGGAAGTATTTGGACTTGCGTTGCCCCAGGACTGCACCGATAGCATAATCGCTCGCATCACACATTAGCTCAAAGGGCAAGTCCCAGTCGGGGGCAACCAAGATTGGTGCTTCGGTTAACTTCTTTTTGAGAACCTCGAATGCTTCGATGCATTCGGGAGAGAAGATGAACGGAGCATCTTTTTCAAGAAGATGGGTCAGAGGCCGGGCGATTTTTGAGAAGTCTTGAATAAATCGTCTGTAGAAACCGGCATGACCAAGGAAACTTCGGATTCCTTTAACGGTAGTGGGATGAGGTAGCTTAGCGATAACATCGACTTTAGCTCGATCGACCTCAATCCCAGATTTGGAAATCTTATGGCCGAGGACTATGCCCTCTTTAACCATGAAATGACACTTCTCCCAATTTAGAACGAGATTGGTGCTTTCACACCGTTCAAGCATTTTCTCTAAATGGGAGAGGCACGAGGAGAAAGAATTTCCATAAACCGAGAAGTCATCCATAAAGACCTCCATCGTCGTCTCGATCATATCATGGAATATAGCCATCATGCACCTTTGAAATGTGCCCGGAGCATTACACAAGCCGAAAGGCATGCGTCGGTAGGCAAATGTTCCATAAGGACACGTGAAGGTGGTCTTTTCCTGATCTTGGGGATCAATTGGTATTTGAAAATACCCGGAAAAGCCATCGAGAAAACAATAGAACTCATTTCCCGCCAAACGCTCAAGCATTTGGTCCATAAATGGTAATGGGAAATGGTCTTTACGGGTAGCATCATTGAGTTTTCGGTAATCGATACACACTCTCCATCCGGTGACGAGACGTGTGGGGATTAACTCATTTTCTTCATTTGTTATCACGATCATTCCACCCTTTTTAGGCACACAGTGGACCGGACTAACCCATGAGCTATCGGAGATCGGATAAATCATCCCTGCGTCAAGGAGTTTAATAACTTCCTTTTTTATGACATCATGGATTTTTGGGTTAACCCGTCTCTGTTGCTGGACGGCGGGTTTGAAGTTATCTTCGAGTAAGATCTTATGGGTGCAGAATTTAGGGTCAATACCCTTTATATCAGAGATCTGCCAAGCAATGGCACTTTTATGCTTTTTAAGCACGTCTAAGAGTTTTGTCTTCTCCTCATCTTTGAGAGCTTTTGAAATGATGACGGGAAATGTATCGGAATCTCCCAAGAAAGCATATTCAAGATGAGGAGGTAAATCCTTGAGCTCAAGCTCCGGAGGATTCTCAATAGACGGCTTAATTTCCTTAACGTCGGCCATTTTAAGGTCCATCGGAGGGGAAAAAGGGGTAGGGTCTTCATTCAAAAGTTGTTCAAGCATAAGAATATCCCCCTCCGGATCATAATAAGAATCATCATCTTCCGGTGAAGAAGATGTGTCGGTAGCAAGAAACTCATTGACCTCTTCCAAAAAGAAATCACCTCCCTCAAACGGAGTGAAGGACGGGGAAGAGTCGGAGATGATCGGTGAAGAAATAGTAGACGAAGAAGAATCATCAATAGAGGCAGAAGAAGAATCCAAAGTGGGATTGCCACTAGCAAAACCGAGAATCTCTTGAGCATACTCCTCCGTAGTAACGTCAATAATATCAATACGGTTCACCGACATGCAATTATCGTTGGAGGAGTATCTCGCGGTTTGATCCAAATCGAAAGTCACGGCTTCATTACCAACTCGCAAGGTAATCTCTTCATCATAAACATCAATTAACGCACGCCCGGTTCTTAAGAATCCTCTCCCGAGAATGAGAGGAACTCGTGGATCGGCATCAAAATCGACAATCACAAAGTCGGCCGGAAAATGGAACTTTCCCACATTAACATAGACATCTTCGGCTATGCCAATTGGACGAGTGATTGATCGATCCGCAAGCTCGAGAGTCATGCGGGTCGGAGTGAGAGCGGGGAGAGATAATTTTTCCCAAACGGACTTAGGCATTAGGTTAATGCTAGCGCCAAGATCGGCCAAGGCGAAACATTGAACCATCCCCGGAAAATTGCACGGAATAAGGAACTTTCCGGGATCTCCAAGCTTTTCCGGAAGCTTTTTAAGGAGAACCGCGGAACATTGTTCATTTAACGGGGTTGTTTTTGCCATCTCAAACAATTTATCTTTGTTGCTCAGCAAATTCTTCACCATCGATGCAAACTTCGGCATTAAGAGAGCAGCATCCGCGAAGCTAATTTCGAAACTCATATCTTGAAAGATTTGATAGAATTTCTCCATCTGATGCGTATTCTTATCATGGTGCTTTTGTTCATCAAGTCGCGACGGATACGGAAGTTTTATCTTAACGGGAACCTCTTGTTCAAAATCAACTTTTCCTTTTCCTTTTGACGATTGGACAACCGGAGGTTGGATGTCTTCGGTCCTTCCGTTATTAGTAGGAAGTGCCGTATCCGTTGTCACCTCGGTTTCACGGGCGACTACCTTGGGAGGAAGAGAAGAAGAGGTAGTCGGAGCCGTAGGTCTATCATAAAAGACACCACTACGTGTTGTGATCGCTTTAACGTCTCCCCTCGGGTTTGCGATCGTGTTGCTTGGAAGAGAAGTAGTACCCGAGCCCGAGGGTTGATCATTTAAACGTTTCTTAATCTCACTCATTTCCTTAGTTAACAACTCTTGAGTTCTCATCATATTTTGATTTTGAAGCATTAATTGTCGAAGAATCTCATCCGAGGGTGGCGGATTTGGAACAACATTTTGATTTTGATTAAAATTTTGCCCTCGATTGTTGTTATTGAAACCTTGATTATGAAAATTTCCTTGATTTTGATTCATATTTCCTTGATTAGCATTGAAATTCCCATAAAAATTCCCTTGATTTTGATTTCCTTGAAAACCCCGGTTTTGATTTTGATTATAACCATTGCTTTGAAAACCATTATTTGCACGATTTTGATTATTGTTAACTTGATTACGGTTTTGACCTTGATTTTGATTTTGATTATTGAATCCCGGTGGTGGTCCAAGTGAATTATTTGAACGGTAGCTAAGGAGATTACGATCACCTTGGGGTTGGTAACCATTACCACCCGAATTAGTAGCATACACATTCTCGTGTCCATAAGCCCCGGTGGCCGGACACTCGAAATAAGAATGAGGACCACCACATATTTCACAACCATGGTTAATAACATTGACTTGGTTGGGTGTTTTCTCAATAACAAATGAATCGAATTTCTTATTAAGTGCGGCGAGAGCATTCATAACTTCTTCATTGTTCTTACTACTAGCACTAGATGTTTGAAGCTTGCTCCTTGAATTTCTCACACGGGCTTTGTTTTCAATTATTCCGAACGCCTCTCGAGTATTACGAGCCAATAAGTTTCCACCGGCCGCCGAATTGAGTGAATCTTGATCGGCAAGACTCAAACCATTATAAAAGGTATCGATTTGATGAAGCTCCGAAAAACCGTAGTTCGGACATTTCTCCAACAACTCTTTAAACCGATCCCAAGCCTCGCTGAACGATTCATCAAAGGCTTGTTGGAAACGTAAGATTTGAGCGCGGAGATTAGAAATCTTAGAAGGAGGATAGAAATGGTTCACGAACTTTGAAGCTAGGTCACCCCAAGTATAAATCGAGTTCGGGGGTTCCTTCTCAAGCCAAGTTCGAGCCGCTCCCTTAAGGGAGAAAGGAAATAACTTCATCTTGATCGCATCATATGATACTTGGTTAAGCTTAATGGTCTCAACTATATCCGTGAAGTTCCTAATGTGAATATGAGGATCTTCACTCTCGAACCCGTGGTAAGAGATACTAGTGATGAGGTTCAATAACCCGTGATTGATTTCAAATTGATTAGCAAGTATGTCGGGAATCACAATGGCCCTTCGCACACCATTAAATGGTGTTTGAAGTTGTTCCTCCATCGGACGGAGGTCGGGGCCCGGTTGTGCTCCTTGATTAGGCTCCACCGGAGGAGCTTGATTGTCGTGATTCATTTCCTCAACGTTTGGGAAATGAATACGGTGTGTGTGTCGAATTACCCTTTCGGGATTTGATAATGGAGAAATAAGATTTTGAGAAGATGAGCGGGTGTTCATACACCAAAAAGGAAACAAATAATGAAAATAAAAAATCTTTTTGTATTTTTGGTTGGGAATTATTTTTGGCTTTTTTAATATATTGAAAAACAAAAGACTTTATTTTCTTTTTGGTAACCGTTACGTTAACCGTAACCGTTTCCTTTAAAACTACGCGCAGCGTGGCGGGAAGGCAAAGGTAGCTCCTGATGAGGCGAAAAGTGTACCGCTTTTAAGGGGTCATTTAAGCCCGAAATCGTATTTATTTGATCAAATATTGCCCTAAATCGTTCCTTTTGTCATTTTAGGTACTTTTGAGGAGAAATCTGGAAAAGGAGGCATTTTGGACGTTTTTGGAGCATAAAAGTGAAGAAAACGGCAAAGTCTCAAAATTGTGCTGAAAGTCACCTTTGACGGCGTCAACATTAACTCCAGACGGCGTCATGCTTTGGCAAGAAAAGTTGGATGTGAAATTTACTCATGACGGGCCAGTGAGTTTGCATGAGAATTCTGACGGCGTCACGCTTTAACTAAATCAAGGGCGTCACGGCTTAAATCATAAGGGGACGGCGTCACATTCAGGATCCGACGGCGTCAAGCCTTGATAAGCCAGAATGGATTTTTGAAGAGCTAAAGAGGGACGGCGTCAAGATGGTCATCCGGGAACCCTAAAAGCGGCGAGGTGACGGCGTCACAATGCATAAGGTGACGCCGTCAGATGTCAAAGTCTATATATAGTTTTCTAATTTTTTGTCATTAAGGAGAGCTTAGTGTGTGGAATTTTGGGATAAAACCCTAAGACGATTTTAGCTACTTTTTCAGGGCTTCTTGCCTTGAGATCTTCCATGTTTCATTGAAAGATAAGTTATCAATTAATCATTCAATATGTCTATGTGTTGTTTGATTCTATCTTATGCTTGTCTTTTGTTTAACATGTTAGGCTAATTTTATCTTGTGTTTGCTTAGATCTAATGAAACCTAGCTATTGATTATTGGTTGTTAGTGTGTTATTAGTTGTATTGGATGATTGTTTATCTATGTTAGGCTTAAGAAAACTGGCTAACTTCCTATTCGGTAACTTGCTTGAACGTCTTAAGAAACATGAACCAAACGCGTACTAAAGGTTTTTATGGTTGTATTTAATGCACAAGCGAATTCTAGTGATCCCATGTTAGGAGCTTCCTAGCCGGCTCGACATAGGAGTGAAGTAGGAGCTTGTAGAGTTTGGGGAAGTAAGTACGCCACCCCACGAATGGTATTAAGGAATACACCCGTCATCCACGCGACTAATACACACTAATTAACCGGTAAAAGATAGTTAGGGAGTAAGGAAATCTAAGTAAACACATTTCTCCACACATAAGTTTCTCACCACTTTTCATTTTTGTTATTTTATTTTATTTGCATTTGTAGTAATTTGGGTTAGTTGACTAGCAACTAATTCCGCCCACTCCTTCAAAACCCGAGATTTTACTTGCTTTCATAAAATATAAAAACATAAAAAGAATCTTCCTCAACCCTTAGACCTATTAGAGTAGCTTTTCATACCTAACGAACACTATTCCCTGTGGAGAACGATCAATCCCCCGTACTTACCACTACACTATACTACATCGGTCAGGTACACTGCCTGGTGGGGTTGTAAGCCTCTTGAGATCCCTCGAGAGGTAAAACCTGTTGTAAGGTTGCAAAACCCACGCATCAAGTTTTTGGCGCCGCTGCCGGGGAATAGTTATTGTTTAGGTTGAATTTTTATTTCTATTAGGTCTACTCACTAGATTCCTTTCCAGTGAGATTTTTTTTTTTTTTTTTTTTTTTAGGTTTTTTTTAGTCTATCTATTTTTCTTTGTGTGTTTGTTCGTAATTTCCATTGACTCTTCCGTTCACCATTATGGAGAACGCGAATCCACCATACTACCAACCACGTAATTCACCCACTCCATATGACATCTTGATGTTTAAACAACATAAAGATGAACCTCTCTATGATGCATGGACTCGTTTTAAATATTTACTCCAAAAAGTCCCTCATCATAACTTCGATTTTTGGTCCCTAACTCAAATCTTTTACAATCATGTCGACCGACATGCCCAAAGGTACATTTACCATATTGCCGGCAGGGATATTAGGGAATTAAGTGCTGAGAAAGCATGGGAAGCTATTGAAGAGTGTGCCCAATATTATTATATAGTAGACAACCCAACAAACGTTAGTACAAGTCAATTGACCACAAAATTCGAGGATCATGAAACAAGTTTGTTTGGGGATGAATATGTTAGTGTTGAGATACCTAAGTGGTTGTCATGTAATGCCATAGTACAAAACAAACACATAGGTGACCTTGATGTGATGGAGGATTTAGCCAAACATGATCACATTGATCAAAAAGACCTAGGTTTTATGATCGATGATGATGAATCTCAAGAAACACATGATGAATCTTTTGGGCAATTTGAATATAGCAGTCATAATATTGAGGATGATCCTTATGATTCGGATATAGAAGTTAAGATGCCTAGAGAAGCACTTGAGATACTTGGGAAAATGTTAGGGTTGGATTATAATGAAACACATGTTGAGGATATAGGTGATCTTGATAAGATGGATGATAAAGTAGAAAATCCAAGCCCGCCAAATACCCCACAAGTCCTACCATCATTTGAGGCATACACACCGCCCGTGACTTATTCAGAAGAAGTAGAAGAGACTTTAGGAACCCCAATTGAGGTAGAACCCTTAGACCTATTAGAGTAGCTTTTCATACCTAACGAACACTATTCCCTGTGGAGAACGATCAATCCCCCGTACTTACCACTACACTATACTACATCGGTCAGGTACACTGCCTGGTGGGGTTGTAAGCCTCTTGAGATCCCTCGAGAGGTAAAACCTGTTGTAAGGTTACAAAACCACGCATCAAGTTTTTGGCGCCGCTGCCAGGGAATAGAACTTTGGCTCCAAGTCCAAATCTTCTATGACCATATCAATCTCTCCACGAGGCAAACCATTGACCAATCGGCCGGTGGTAAGCTACGTGATCTAAGTGCGGAACAATCATGGGCTCTCCTAGAGGATCTTGCTCTTTATGACAACGAAAGTTGGAGTGATCCCCGTGATTTGAATAAAACGGTCAAGGCAATATCTTTGCCTTTGAACAATTCAAGCACTTCCGACCGTAGGATCATAGAACTTGAAGACCAAGTCAAGTTTCTCATGAAATCCTACGAGGCTCCTAAACCTTCAAGCCAAGTGAACAAAATCACTTCTTCATGTAAATTATGTAGTGGTCCCCACGACACTCATGATTGCATGGAACTTCCCAAACAGGCTTTCAAAGAATTCGCATCCTCGCGAATCGATAAGGCGGGAGATAAGTGGCTCGCCACTAATTATGGGCCCAAAAATTCCGAAGATGGGTATGAGGCATGGAAGAATAAGCCAAATTTTAGTTGGAACCAAACTCGTAGCGTATCATTCAATGACTCTACCCCGCTCACCTGGTCTGAACATTATCCTCAGCGACACACGCATAAACAACAAAATCGCGAGGAATCACTGCAAAAATTCATTCTCTCTCAAGAAACACAACTTTCCAAACTTGAGAATCAATTCAGACAACAGCAAGTTGATATGAACAACAAGGTTGATAACCTGTTAAAGGTTATCAATGATCGCCTTGCTGGCAGGTCAAATTGTGAGCTGGCACGAGTTAATGAGATCAAATCTGTTACGGTAACCCACCAAACACCCCCTCCTGTAAAAATCAAGCACCCTAGTAAACTTTTCAAATACATATCACAGAACGAAAAAAAAACAGGAGATACTCATACCCCTTCGAAACCTCTCCACTTCGTGAACACCATTACAACAATACCTGTTCCTAAACCAAATCTGGACCAAGCACCACTAGAGCATATAGGTTTGAATACTCATAATGATAACCTTACTCTTAGTTCTAGGGAAGTTCCTAGTTTTGATGAACCGGAGCCTAAACCAAAACCGTTACCTAATCTTCCATCCTTAGATGTGAACTTAGGAATTGAATTAGGTCCCGATCCACCCATCAAACCATGTAGTCCGGGTAATGTTAAGATTAAGGAAGTAGACTCTAGGCCTTGTAGAGAGGAAGCTAACATAGGAGTGAACCATGACCTTACATACTTACATCACCCATTCATGATTGACCGCAAGAAACATTATGGGTTTAAACCGGGTTTATTAGGTCAAGATGGATTCCCAACTAGGAGTCTCTCGAAGTTGATAGAAGATGATCCCTTTTTAGGAGGAAACTCAAAATCACCCATTGACCAAAGTGAACTAGGCAAGGTTATGATGAAAGGAGCACACCCCTTTGAGCATATAATTCATCCACCACTCTTTCCTCACGTGGCATACTCCTACCGAGCTGGTGTGTATCGCTACTATCACCCGCACTTAATCCTAAGTGTAGGGAAAACCTCTCCTTTATCCATTAAATAAGGGTAGAGTCAGGCTCGTGACTCGAACAAAAACAAGCGCTCTTGGGAGGCAGCCCATGGTTTATTTGCTTTGTGTGTTTATTTATTTGTTTGTTTGATTTTATTTGTTTCCGTATGTGTGTTTAATTTTTATTAGTATTGATTCATGTTCAAAACTAATTTGTGAAAATGCTTTATTTTGTTTTTAACTTCGTCTTAACTACATATAAAGGTATTTTGCAAAAGATAAGTGTAAGGGAAATCTAAATCGGTTTATTAGAACACAAATGAACATGAATCATAATAATATTAAATTAACATACATATTCGTATTTGTTTGAGTCAAATGCTTGTATCGAGTCATAATGATGTTTTGCAGGATTTCCAGGAAGTAAGGTAAAGGTTTTTCCAGAAATTTTCCGGAAACTTAAAACGAAAATTTTTGTCAGGTCATTTATGACGGCGTCAGGGGTTATAACCTGACGGCGTCAGATTTAATTTCCAGAAATTTTTGAAAATTTTGTTTTCATAAAAAGTTTTTATTAAAATCTCCAACTTATAATCTCCAGGAATCTGCAAAGTTATCATTCCACAAGCATTATATCCTTATATATAGATTTTATCCCGCCGATGTTATGCAGGTTTTCGTGTTTGTTTTCTCAGGTTCAACAGGTTATTTTGGACAAGGAAATGTTTTGAATCAAGCTTATGGCGATGCATTAGTCATGGAGCTTCAACATTCTCTTTGGAGGAAGATTTAACCGTGTAATTTCATTATCCACCAAGCGAATCAGGGGAGTATTTGATTTCATTCTCTTACTTTTTTCTTTTACATTTGTTATTTGAACATTGGGGACAATGTTCATCTTAAGTGTAAGGGGAGGGTAAAAGTACGATTTTTGAGAATACAATTGCGCTTGATTTTTGTTTGTTTGATGGTAGATGTGTAATAAAACTGAGAGAAATACTTGTTAAGGTAATTTTAGTGCCAAATTTAAAATTTTTTACAACATATAAGAGTGAAACTTTGATCTTAATGAGCGTCTCACGGATAGGAGTTATATGACTAGCACAAAAACCGTACCACTAAAAAATTTTTCCACCCCCAAATATGTGAGGTTCACCCCTAGAATTGGTAGGAAAAGCATTTATGCTATGATGTGTGTACCGGTAGCACTTAGATTCTAGAACTTGCGTTAGGACCATTCCGAGGCCACAAGTGAGACTACATTTGTAGTTAGATTTACTACATGATAAGAGGCATTAGGATTAACCCATTGTTTTACACCTGTGTTTTTGTTATAATTACATTGGCTACATTGGTCAAGTAATTCTCCCACACCCTTTGCGTTGTACTCATTTTTAGTACACGATACCCCTAGTACACCCCTCAGAGCCTATCTTTTCGTTTCGACCTTTAAGCATTTTACTTAAAGGAAGAATTTGTTACACCCCACTTAAATGTACACCCAAATCGCCTTAGCCTACCTTGTATGCACTCATCTTTAGTGCATTATTGTGACAACATTTGTTTAAACCCAAGTTAATTATCTAGTTGATTACATGGTTGCTAAGTCGAGTCATATCCTTGTACATATTGTTTTGGGACGATTGGGACTCATGGGTGAAGTACTAGTGTAATGGAGTAATGGGGAAGAACATCATTTATTACCCCCATATGTGCTAAATATTTTAAAAGTACTCCAAGTGTTTTGATTATCTTAATTCGAGTCATTAGAATAGTAATTTGTAAAGTTATGTAAAAGTTCAAGTGTAAGGGGAATGCAACGCCCCTATGATGTATTATTTTGGATGGTAGGGTAAAAGTGTATGTAACAAAAAAAAAAAAAAAAAAAAAAAAAAAAAAAAAAAAAAAAAATCAAGAAAAATACAAAAAAATGAGAAAAAGAAAAATAGAAAAAACATACGGACTACCATCCCGTTTTATTTTATGTTTATTTTATGTTTATGTTATTTTGTTTCTAGCTTAAGATCGAGTCTAGTCTTGGCTTAGCAACATTGTATAGTACATGTAATTGATCAAGATCTTTAACTCGCCACCAGTAAAATATCCCGTATCCAACAAAACCGTGTTTTCCTTTTCCCTACACCTAACATTATAACCCATTTAAAAGCCCTCTTTTATAGTTTATCTTAGGTGCTTACGCCTAGTGGAGGAGGTTTTCGATCCTTTCCCAAGCCTATGGTAATCTATTTGCTATGACAGGTAGTGAGAGATATTTTCCGTTTTCATTTATGAGATTTATTTTGATGACACTTGAGAGATGTGAGTATCTAAACACTGCTTGTGAGGTGCTAGTATGTAATCTCCGTGCTTATTATGATTGAAGTGGAACGATTATTTGTTGTAATTACTTTTATGTTTGCATTAAATGACCCCTAACTTGTATTTTGATTAGAATAAAAGCGCATTTGCTTGAGGACAAGCAAATCTCAAGTGTAAGGGTATTTGATGAGGCGAAAAGTGTACCGCTTTTAAGGGGTCATTTAAGCCCGAAATCGTATTTATTTGATCAAATATTGCCCTAAATCGTTCCTTTTGTCATTTTAGGTACTTTTGAGGAGAAATCTGGAAAAGGAGGCATTTTGGACGTTTTTGGAGCATAAAAGTGAAGAAAACGGCAAAGTCTCAAAATTGTGCTGAAAGTCACCTTTGACGGCGTCAACATTAACTCCAGACGGCGTCATGCTTTGGCAAGAAAAGTTGGATGTGAAATTTACTCATGACGGGCCAGTGAGTTTGCATGAGAATTCTGACGGCGTCACGCTTTAACTAAATCAAGGGCGTCACGGCTTAAATCATAAGGGGACGGCGTCACATTCAGGATCCGACGGCGTCAAGCCTTGATAAGCCAGAATGGATTTTTGAAGAGCTAAAGAGGGACGGCGTCAAGATGGTCATCCGGGAACCCTAAAAGCGGCGAGGTGACGGCGTCACAATGCATAAGGTGACGCCGTCAGATGTCAAAGTCTATATATAGTTTTCTAATTTTTTGTCATTAAGGAGAGCTTAGTGTGTGGAATTTTGGGATAAAACCCTAAGACGATTTTAGCTACTTTTTCAGGGCTTCTTGCCTTGAGATCTTCCATGTTTCATTGAAAGATAAGTTATCAATTAATCATTCAATATGTCTATGTGTTGTTTGATTCTATCTTATGCTTGTCTTTTGTTTAACATGTTAGGCTAATTTTATCTTGTGTTTGCTTAGATCTAATGAAACCTAGCTATTGATTATTGGTTGTTAGTGTGTTATTAGTTGTATTGGATGATTGTTTATCTATGTTAGGCTTAAGAAAACTGGCTAACTTCCTATTCGGTAACTTGCTTGAACGTCTTAAGAAACATGAACCAAACGCGTACTAAAGGTTTTTATGGTTGTATTTAATGCACAAGCGAATTCTAGTGATCCCATGTTAGGAGCTTCCTAGCCGGCTCGACATAGGAGTGAAGTAGGAGCTTGTAGAGTTTGGGGAAGTAAGTACGCCACCCCACGAATGGTATTAAGGAATACACCCGTCATCCACGCGACTAATACACACTAATTAACCGGTAAAAGATAGTTAGGGAGTAAGGAAATCTAAGTAAACACATTTCTCCACACATAAGTTTCTCACCACTTTTCATTTTTGTTATTTTATTTTATTTGCATTTGTAGTAATTTGGGTTAGTTGACTAGCAACTAATTCCGCCCACTCCTTCAAAACCCGAGATTTTACTTGCTTTCATAAAATATAAAAACATAAAAAGAATCTTCCTCAACCCTTAGACCTATTAGAGTAGCTTTTCATACCTAACGAACACTATTCCCTGTGGAGAACGATCAATCCCCCGTACTTACCACTACACTATACTACATCGGTCAGGTACACTGCCTGGTGGGGTTGTAAGCCTCTTGAGATCCCTCGAGAGGTAAAACCTGTTGTAAGGTTGCAAAACCCACGCATCAGCTCCGAAGATGCTTAAAAACCCGCCTTCTTCAGCTCGACAATTTAATGTCAAGCTTCCTTAAACCCCGTAATTAGGTTGTAGTAATAAAGTAATCCGATAACGATCAATTTCACGATTTGTTTTGTTGTAATTTGGAATGGTTTACAACCGCCCTCCTTCAACGGAAGACCGAGGATGTTTATTAAGATGTATTAATGAAAACACTTTAGGAAAAGTGTTTTATTTATTATATTTTTGTATTTTTTATTTTTTTAAGAAAAACAATAACTTCCAAGGAAGGATCTTCAAATCACAAAAACAACGGACGAAATCGACGCACTCGTTTCAAGCCTTCCCCGGCAGCGGCGCCATTTAATTGATGTAATATATTTTTATTTTTATTTTTGAGTCCAAAGAAATTGTAACGAATACAATTCCCCCGGGTCGTTCTCCCAACGAAGGTTTGACGGCGAATAAGTCGAATCGGAGTCGTGAATATGTGAAGTGAATAAGTGACGTGAAAGATTATTTTTTTTAGTATTGATTACACTAAAATAAGGAAAATTAAAAGCAATCTACGCTATTAAAATAAATGCACACAAAAAGAAATCAAGTAAATGCAAATCCCGGGCTAATCCCGAGATTTATAAAACTAATAGTGAAATTATAAAGCTAAAATGCAAAGATTAAAAGCTAAGGGACTAAAACTGCAATTAAATAAAACTAATTTTTAAAGAAATAAAAAAAATTAAAAGTTTAATAAAAATTAAGGGACTGAAAAAGTAATTTTTGAAACTTATATTTAAACTAAAACTTTTAAAACAAAGACAAGGACTTAAACTGTAATTTCTGAAACTTTAATAAAACTGAAAACGATTTGAAACAAAGACAAGGACTAAACTCGTTAAAACTAAAACTCAAGGACTGAATTGAAAAAAACTTAAAAACTAAAAACGTTTTACACTAAAAAACACACCCAGGTTCGAATCCTGGTAACTACAAATCATCCAAACTATTTTTTTTTTTTTTTTTTTTTCTTCTTTTGCAATTCAAATAACAACTAACAACACTACTTTTTGAAAATTAACGAATTAAAATAAGCTGGAAAACAGCTTTTACACAAATCAGTCACATTCTTTTTAAAACAATCAAAACAGGTTCAAAATTGGACTCGAATAAGCTAATTAAATAAGCTAATAAGAGCAAACCAAAAGCAGAAATACAAAATCAGCTATCTTGTCTAGCTTTTGCCCCAAAAATCTTTCACTTAACTCAATTAGATTGCTAGAAATCAACTTGTGAACTGGGCTAGTGACTGTGGTGCAGGGGAAAATTTATGCAGCCAAGCAACTTTTGAGCTTATGATTAAGTGCTTATAAGAGCTTCTAGATGAACTTATCCTTTTGAAACCTTGAATTTAACCACCAGAGATCACAAAATCCACAATTCAATCTTAATTTTAACAACAAACAAAACCTATGGATCAGCTTAAAAAACTGATCATCCTAAGCAGTTTTGACTTTTTGATCTCTAATTCTAGTTTGACTGATTCCAACTTTGAACTATCCAATTGAACTATTTATGTAATATTAAGCTATGATTGACCTAGATTATGCTACTAACACTAATATGCACCTATGATTATCAATATTCCTACTGATTTACCTGTTTGCAGCAGTTAACTAAATTGAAAACTGAATTTGACTTTTGTGTTTTAAACTACTAAGTAAAATGCTTGAATCAGTCTAATTTTACTCTAAGTGAACTTAATAAACTTTAATTACAACTTACACAAGCCTACAACTCCTTCTAATCAACTAATCCAAACCTCTATAGCTGGCTGCTAGGAAACTGTTTTGAAGTAGCAATTAGAATTAGGTTAAATCTCCATCAAACAAACTGATTTTATGATCATTCAACCTAAATCAATCTCAACAACAAGTTCACAAACCACTAAAATTCACAGATGTTTAGTAAGCAAGTTCGAAGCAGTGTCAAACTATTGATATCAAACTAAATTCAAACTAATGAAGATGGATTAAACTACTGAGATCAAGTAATAAGAGGAACATATAAGCAACAATTAACAGATAAACACTAACAAAAACAAATCTACACTACTCTAAACTACTGATGCAGAATCGAATTAAAGCGAAAAGTTAGAACTTACAAGGAACTTTCCCTCAGCTAAACAGAGGGTTTACTTGAACCTAGCCTATCTTTAGATAGGCCAAAAGCTTCCCAATCTCTGTTTGGCCTATCAAATTCACCACTGGATCATGAATGTCACTTATGATTGACTTTTGTTGACTGCAGTAACACTTGAACTATGGTACTTATATAAACTGAATAACACTCTCACAATAGCTATTAAGCTAATATGAGCTGTATACTACTGCAAATAGCTTGTTTGCAAGCTGAATGAAGAACACTTGTTGTTTTTTTTTTGTACTTTTCTTATTTTCTGATTTTTATAAAAGCTTTTGTAAGAAATGAAAACTAAATTGGAAATGTAAGAGAAAACAGAATGAGATTGACCTGAAATTAAGCTAATAATGAAAAGAGATAAGCTAAACTATAAGTGGTAAATAATAAGCTTGAATTATAAAGGGAAAACTGATTTCATTAAGTAATAAAAGAGTACAATGAATTACACTAATACATTTGAAAAGAAAAATTGGCAGAGCTACGCTATACTACAACTACATCCTCTAATCAGCTACCAAATGCCTCTATTTATAGCAACAATGAGAAGGATCTAGAGGGAGGGGGTCATGGATTGCCAAGCTGGCAATCCGTGTGACCTGTGTTTCTTCAAAGCCTCTCTAAGCCGTATGATCATAATCTAATCATTACCCAATGATGAGCACCCTTGGATCACTGATTGTGACGTGTAGAAACCAATCATTAGCTGCCATCTGTCCCCGTGTGTGCTTGTTTGCTTCTGACACCTCCTGACACGTCTGACACCTTCTAGAAACCCTTTGATTTGACCAATTAGCCCTTAATTGCTGTTAAATTCGGATTGACTCGTGTGAATAGTAACTAGGGTTCATCCTTTCCTGGGTTAAAGGGGTAAAAGGGGCGGGGTGAGTGTGTTTTTATTTTATTTTGTTTGACTGAGAAAGGGTGGGTTGACCGAGTTTTAGTTAATAAGGATGGGGGTGGATCGGGTATAGTAAGAATGAAATGGGCTCGGTTTTTTTTAAGGGAATGGGCCTGTGGGTTTAAAACGTGGGCTGTGGAATGGGTTAATATTTTAAGGTGGGTTGGGTGGGGTGGTTTATTTATAGAACCGGGTTGAGTTAGTATACGGGATTGGGTTAGTTTAATAGGTGGATCCGGGTTATGTATAGAAAAGGTTTAAATGATTTTTAAGTGTAAAATTCTAGGGACTATTCTTGCCAATTCTGGATTTTCAAGGGATCAATGCTGCCATTTTCTCATAGAATGATCTAAGGGTGGATTCTTGACTTTTGATCAAGTATGACTTTGCCGAAACTGGTTCTGAGTCTTTTCCGCATCTCGTGCTCGTTTTCCCGGATTTCTTGTGTCTTTTGCCAATTTTCACGATATCCATCCCTGCACATACAAAAACACAAAAACACAATATCTTTTGGCATTTTGGTCGGGTTTTTGGTTATTTTGGTCCGGTTTTTGGTCAATTAAAGGTATGTGTTTAAGCACATACCACAGGTAGGAGTAAAAGCCGGAAGAGAAAGTTTCTTCCATACTGAATGAGGCATCAGGTTGATGCTTGCACCTAGATCGGCTAAGGCATAGCATTCAACCATTCCCGGAAATACACAAGGTAGTAGAAACTTTCCAGGATCTCCAAGCTTCTCCGGAAGCTTTTTCAAGATAACCGCTGAGCAGTTCTCATTTAATGGAGTTTTAGCCATTTCAATTAGTTTTTCCTTGTTGCTTAACAAGTGTTTGATTGTTGATGCAAACTTGGGCATCAGAATGATAGCATCCGCAAAACTTATGTCAAAATGTAATTCTTTAAAGATTTGAAAGAATTTGTCCATTTGTTGACTAGCCTTCTCACGGAGCTTTTGCTCATTTAAGCGCGATGGGTAAGGAATATAAGGTTTGGATTTAGGGGCAATGTCTTCAGGAGTCTCAACAGATTCAAAGACAACTCCTGGTTTGGATTTATTTTTCGGGACAACCGGAGGATGGACATGTGCTGTACTTTGTGGGATTGGAATTTGCACTTTGCCCGTTGTATCCTCCGTTTCTTTTTTCATTTCAAACAACGGAGGAGGAATAGGACCAGATGGTCCCTCATAAGCAGCACCACTCCGAGTGGTGATAGTTTGACGAAAGTGGTATCTTTATCATCATCACTGTCATCAAGTACACTGACAGGAGCAGCATTGAGCATATCGGAATAAGCTCTAGCTGTCCTTTGCTCACTAAGTTTGGTTGACAAACTTTTAACCGTAAATCGTGATAGAGTAGGATCTATTCTTGACGGTTGGGGAGCAATTGTGGGTGTAGAATTTTGGATGACCGAAGGTTGGATGACCGAAGGTTGGACGTATTTAGCACTTCCATTGTTAGAGGGAAGTACCGGGTCCTTTATCACCTTGAGTCCAACATGAGCTTTACCACTACGTGTACTGACAGCTTTGAGTTCACCCCTAGGGTTGACAACAGTGTTACTTGGGAGACCTCCCGAGGTAGAAGGTAGATCATTTAAAGATTTTTTTATGTCATTTATTTGGGTAACCAACAACTGGTTTGTCTGATATTGAGTTCTATTTGTCTCCTCTTGAGATTTTATGAATTGCCTAAGCAACTCATCTGAGGACGTCTGATTTTGGTTTTGGACATTCCATGGTTTTTGGTTATGATTACCCTGATTCTGACCTCGGTTTTGATTGAAATTTTGGGAATTGTTGAAATTTTGTCCCTGATTTTGAACAAAGCGATTTTGATTATTCTGATTTGGCACGGGTGGAAAACCAGGTGGTACCATAGCATTTGGTGCTCGGTACTGAGTTTCAGCATGCGGACGGTATTGATTTTGGTTTACTGCAGCTACAGGAGCTGGGTAAAGAGAAGCATCGGTTGCTTGACAATCATAATACGCATGTGGGCCACCACAAGTTTCACACACTTTATTTATTGCTTTGATTTTTTCTGGTTTATGAATTTCACTCTTAATTTCTTTCATTTCCTTCATCATACAACGCATTGCGTCTGTTAAAAAGGCTAACTCTGAGGAGTTACCGGATGAAGAAGAAGTAGGAGTGACAGGAACATTCACTTTGTTTCGAGAAATAGGAACTTTTGATTTATTTTCACAAATTTCAACCACCTCTTTAGGTTTACGATTCAAGATATTGCCACCGGCGGCTGCGTTAAGTGCATCTTGATCGTTTTGGTTCAACCCATTATAAAACGTATTTATCTGTTGTAACTCCGTAAAATCGTGATGCGGGCATTTTCTTAGGAGATCTTTAAATCTGTCCCATGCCTCTCCGAAATTTTCATCAAAACCTTGACGAAATCAAGCAATTTCATTTTTTAGATTAGTCGTCTTTGATGGAGGGAAGAAATAATTGACAAATTTCTTTACGAGATCTTCCCAGGTTTCAATGGATCGAGGGGGTTCTTTATCCAGCCAAATTCGGGCTGCCCCTTCGAGTGAGAATGGAAATAGCATCAATTTGATAACTGTTTGCGGCACATTCTTGTAGTTGATTGTAGAGGTCAACTTGTTGAACCAACGAATGTGTGCATATGGATCCTCTCGTTCAAACCCGTGGAATTGGTTTGTGGACACGAGCTGAATCAAATGTGTTTTTAGTTCAAAATGATCAGAATCGATGGCTGGTAAAACGATGGCATCTCCATAACCCTCGGTGGGTGCCTGGAGCATTTCAGCCATTGTGCGTTCGTCTGCCATATTATCAGTGAGAACAGTACGAATCTCGGGTTCGACTATTTGGGCAGCACGTCTACGATTACGTCTTCTCGGAATATCTATGAGTTCACGTAAAGGGCTTGATGACGTGGAAGAACGAGTGCGCATGCACTAAATAAAATATTTTAATTAAATCAAGAACGAATCAAAACACAAGTGAACTTAAACCAATAATCAACAAGCGTACGGTAGCTCTCTAAAAGATAAACGCACAGAGTGGCGGAGAAGCAAAGGTGGGCAATTAATGCTCCTTAAAAACCCGCTTCTTTCAGTCCGACAATTTAATGTCAAACTATCCTTAAACCTCCGTTATAGTTTGTTTATCAATCAAAGGTGAGCCGATATTCGCAAGTGATACAAAGGCAAGTTTTAAATCTGATGTTTGGGAACTTATTATGGTCGTACCCCCAGTTAGGTAGTACTCTGTCTTGGTTCTCGATGGTAAATTTTATTGTTGTTTATTATTTAACAAAGAAAACGGAAAATGTTTTTGGTGTTTTTAATTTTTATATGATAATATATATAGAAAAGAAAAGAAAAATATTTTTGTATTTTAAAATTTTTTATGGGAAATAGGAACTTCTGGAAGAAGGATCTCAAATCACTAATCGCTTAAACTCTACACAATAGTCGCAACACAACCTCCCCGGCAGCGGCGCCAAAATTAGATCCGTGCTGAATACACTTATAAATAAATGCAGACAGCGGATACACGTGAATAAATACAAATTACCCCTTTGTGAAAAAGGATACTTGCAAAAACTCACGTTCGTGTGTAGTGTGAAACCAGGCAAGTGATTACCCGGATCGTTTCCCAACGAGGTGTGAATGGGCAAACTGTGAAAAGTTGGGATTAGAGTGACTGATGTGATTAGATATTTTAGATTTTGATTTTTATATCTAATTAACAAATGAATAAACAAATATGCACAAGAAATTTAAACGCGAATTAAACTAAACTGAAAACGCGCAACGGGAAATCTAAAACGGGACAAAAATTGAAATATATGAAATTTAAAACCTAAAAATGTAAAATGACATAAAACTTATTTTAAAACTAAAATTATATTTTTTACACTTTTTATTTAATTATTATTAATTATTTATTATTTAATTACTTTTTAAACTATTTAAATTTATATAAAAAAAATACTAAATGAACAAAGAAAAATCTAAAACTTTTTCTATAAATATTATTAAGTAAAAAGAAGCTAAGAAAATTATAAAAATGAAAATTACTTAATTAAAAATTTAAAAAGATAAATTCTATTAAATAGAAGCTATCACTTATTTTCTATTTTGTTTTTCTTAAGGTCTAAAAATATGATTATATTTTTCCTGGATTCTATTTAATAAAAGAAAATTATGAAAATTAAAATTATATTTTTCTGATTATTTTTCTATTTATTATGATTTAATTACTATTAGAAACTAATTAAAAAGATTAAAAATATCAAATGACTTAGAAAAAATCTGAAAAATTCAGGATAAGTCTAAAATAATATTCTTAATATAGGAAAATTAAAATCAAAAGTTTAATAAGCCCTGATAAGCAGATGGGCAGATAAGCAGTTGGGCTAATAAGCTAAAAATAAGCTAATAAGCTCAAAACTCAACCAAATGATCAGGACAAGTTTAATATACTATAAGAAGCACAAAACAACTGAAAAATACAAATAAGCACAAGAAATTAAGCTGATAAGAAGATTGGCAGATGCAAATCTTAAACAGAAAACTCAGAAAAATGCCAATTTGCAGGGTAAATTAAGCAGTTAAATTAAGCTGATAAGTTGAATATTATGGGGGCAAAAGTGAGCTAGTACTATGAGCTATCTTAAAAACTAAAAAGCATGGCCATAGCTTATCTAGATAAGCCAGAAATCAGGTGAGATCAGCAGCTTAAACACTCAGTATACACTGAGTCTGCTGATGTGCAGAGTTGTGCAGAAGTGCACAACACCAAAGGGCCTGATCCAACTCTTTTGGCTACTCTAAATGGATCACAAGTGACTCAGAAAAGTCAAGAAAAAGGCCAAGAAGAGCTTATAGCTTAAAATGGCTTATTTGGACTAGTTGAGGTCTGAAATTCCCACAGACCCTATAAAACTTGATTTTCTAGCTAAATGGCTAATTAGATCTTCCAAACAGCTTATAATGGCTAAAATAAGCTGGTACAAAGTTGGGAGAATGGTAAATGTACAGTGCTAGCTTGTTTGGCCTATGTAACAGCTTAAACCAAACACCCCTTTAGGGACTGTCTGGGGTAATTTTTAACTGCAAATGATTATTTTAAGCTAGGATTTCTAATAAACTATCTCTATTTAACTTATTTAAGTGCTATGAAGTAATAAAAACTAGGTCACAGCTTATAAATAAGCTGTTGCTAATTTTAGTCTAATTTAAGCTATTTGACTGATTTTAAGGTAAAATAAAGACTGAGCTAATTAAAACTTATTTAACTGATGAAATTAACTTAGAAACTAATAATAAGCATAAACTAATAACAATAAGCTATAAATAAGCAGTTTAACAGTAAATTGCAAAATTAAGCTAAGAATTCAAAAAGGCTTACAACTGATTTGCTATGGAGCTGAGAGAACAAGGACTAGAACACCCCTAGCTTGTTCACACAAGCTAGAAAACCCAGAAAAACTTCCAAGATCAGCTTATATCACCTAGAACAGCTTATTGGCCACCAGGTTGACTTTCATTGACTTTCTTGAATTTCTTGGTTTAGAACTGATTTAAGCTAAAATAAACTTACAACAAGCTATGATAAGCTTGTATAAGCTTATAGAAACAACTGAGAAGCTGTTCCAATTACTACTTAATTAGGTTTGATTTCTCAGTACAACATGGAAAATTAAAATTATCATTAACTACTGAAATTGTACAAAGATTGATATCAAACAAGCTTAATTTACTTTGTATTGATTACTGAAAGTTGAGATTACAAATTATAACTACTGGAATTGAAATACGATTATGCTACTATTATCTACTTGCTCTTTATGAGCTACATTGTTACCTATATATACAAAATTGAAATGGGAAACCCTTAGTCGACATCTCTGAATCTTTTAGCACCCTTGATTGCTCCTGACATCATCTCTATCGTCCAATCTCCTTTTTGGCGGGAAAACAGGAAAAGTGGGATAAGTCATGGTTTGGTTAGTGAGAGTGGGGAGGAAGCATTAATTGAGTTTGGCATGTTAGGTAGCGTGTTTGAGGAGGGGGAATGAGGTGGTGGATTAGAGTAGCCAGCTGGGGGGTGAGGTGGTGGTGATGACTGGTTTTGGCGGTTTAGGGGAAGGGATAAGAGTTTGACTGGGGTCAAACTCTGGGTTAAATAAAAAGGTTTGGGTCGGGTTTTATTTATGGATTGGGCTTGGGTAATATAGTTGGGCTGGGGTATATTATTTGGGTTGGGTTGTTTAATTATAAAGGTCCGGTTGGTTTGTAGAAATAAGTACAAGGACCATTTTTGTATTTTTGGATTTTTAGGGGCTGAAACTGAAACTGTTTCAAAGTTATCACAAAGGGTATTTCCTGCCAAGTGTCAATAGTACAAGGACCATAAAAGACAATTTTCCATTTTAAAACACCCGGGGACCATAAATGTCATTTTTTAAAAGTTGAAGGACCTGTTTTGCAATTTCTTTAAAACTTTCATCCAAGGACCATTATTGTAAAAGTTAAAGAGTTCAGGGACCTTGAATGATATTTTTAACACCAGGGACTATTTCTGCCAATTTGTGAAACTTCAGGGACTGAAAATGACAATTATGCAAACTTTGTTCGTTTTTCACTTGTTTTCAATCTTATTGTTCCTGAATCATATAAAAACACATTTTATGATATTTTCTGTATTATTTGACTTTTCAAAGTGTTTTTGGCTGTTTTTGTGGGTTTAAATAATGTAAAATATATGTGTATTTAGACACATATCAGCTGTGCGCCGTATCCGTCGAGCATCCTTCTGCTCATGGGGCAATATGCCTTTGCTTATAAATTCTACAATAGGGGTCATCCACGTAGGATTCTCCTCCTCTATTATCGTGGATATCTCCATCTCCGAGATGGATTTATTTTTTAGGATTTCCACCAACACTTGTTTTGACAGGTGCACAAAGCTTGTAGATGCGATCTTGCTTAGCGCATCCGCTTTTTTGTTTTCACCTCTAGGAACTTGCTTAATGGTAAACCTGTCAAAACCTTGGATTAGTGACTTGGTCTTGTCGAGGTATTGAACCATGTTATCCTCTTTAGCCACATATTCGCCCAACACATGGTTGGCTACTAATCGAGAGTCCACATTTGCTTCTAGGTTACGTACACCCATTCGAGTTGCAATGCGTAATCCAGCGATTAGGGCTTCATACTCTGCCTCGTTATTCGTAGCTGTGAATTCAAAGCGCAGTGCGTAAGTGAATTCCATTCCTTCTGGATTGGTGAGGATAAGGCCTGCGCCTGACCCATCCACGCATGAAGATCCATCCGTGAACAGGACCCATGGCTCTTGTAGTTCTACCTCGCTCAGTGGAGGTGCAGCATCGGTGTCTGGTTTTTCGATGATGAAGTCTGCTAGTATTTGCCCCTTAACCGCAGTGCGTGGTCTATAAGAGATGTTATACTCGCCTAGCAATACACTCCACTTTTGTAATCGCCCAGATGCGTCGGGTTTGGAGATAACTTGCTTGATTGGTTGGTCCGTGATCACCGCTATTGGGTGTGCTTGAAAGTATCTGCGCAATCTTTTGGCAACGAATACTAATGCCAAGACCAACTTTTCCATTGGGCTATAGTTAATCTCTGTCTTCTTGAGCACTTTACTTACAAAGTATACCGGTGTTTGTACGGAATTCCTATCTGTCAGTAGCACCGCGCTGACTGCTCCATGAGTCGCAGACAAATACACAATTAACTCCTCCCCTGGTCGGGGTGCGACTAGCTTGGGAAGCGCTGCTATATGTTGCTTAAGCTATGTGAAAGCTTCTTCCGCTTCTGTAGTCCAACGAAAATCTCCCTTTTTGTACACTTCTTGAGTGTTTTAAAGAGGGGGAGTGACTTATCTGCTGATTTAGACAGGAATCTGTTTAACCCGGCTAGTTTTCCATTCAGAGACTGGACTTCTTTCAACGTGCGTGGTGAAGGGAGTTGGATGACAGCCTCTGTTTTTTCTGGGCATGGTTTAATGCCATCAGGTTCGATCAAGTATCCTAGGAACATGCCTTCTGTAGCGCCAAAAGTGCATTTCTTAGGATTTAGCTTCATGTTGATCTTTCGTAGTGTTCTAAATGTTTCTTCAATGTCGCGGACCAATTCGCCTTCGGTATGACTTTTTATGACAAGGTCGTCAACATAGACCTCTAGATTGCGGCCCACTTGCTTTTCAAATGCATTATCTACCAATCGCTGGTAGGTGGCGCCCGCATTCTTTAGGCCAAAAGGCATCTTTGTATAACAATAGACACCTTGGCTTGTATGGAAGGCTGTTTTTTCCTCATCCTCTTTAGCCATTTGGATTTGGTGGTACCCTTTGTATGCGTCTAAAAAACATTTAAAGGGGTATCCGCATAAAGATTCTACCTTCCAGTCTATCTCTGGTAGTGGGTAGCAGTCTTGTGGACATGCTTTGTTGAGATCGGTGAAATCCAAGCACATCCGCCAACTACCATCACTTTTCTTGACCATCACTGGATTGGAGAGCCAGTCATGGTAATAGACCTCTCGCATGATACATGTGTCAACAAGTTTGTGTACTTCCTCTAGAATGGCTTTGCACGCTCTGGAGCCTGGCCGCGCTTTTTCTGCCGTACTGGGGAGTATCCTTGTCGGATTTTCAACTTGTGTTCTGCAATTGAGCGTGTGATGAACTCAAATAAGTACATTTTATTACTATCATTTATCCTATTAATTTGACTTGTTTTACTATATTATGTATGAGGATTGATACTTAATTGTTTACTTTTGTAATTCTCAGGTAAAAACAAGCATTTGGTGAAACTTAGCTATTTTGGACTAATTAAGGAGCAAAACGTGCATAAAGTGAAAGTCTACTGACATGGACAAGATCAAGTCAATTCTGCTCCAGATGCGCCGCATCTCACTCTCAACATGCGCCGCATCTCTATCAAGATATCACCAGATACGATCCAAGATACAAGAGGACATGCGCCGCATCTAATAAAGAGTTACGCCGCATCTTCTGGCGGTGTACGAATATTCCTGAATATTATAATCTTGGACCCCACGCGAAGTTAAGTACATGCGCCGCATCTACTCCTTAGATGCGCCGCATCTTCCCTCAGACAGAAACTATAAATACCCCGTAGACCAGACGAATTAAAGAGTTCCAAAACCCTAACACCGAAGACCGAACAGTAGGAACAAAGGACGAATTCAGTCAAGGAGGCGGCACAAGACACACCCAAATCAAAGATACAAGAGCTGTAAGAAGGTGCTGCATGTATTTAATTCATTAAGTAGTTTTGTTTTATTGTGTTAGCAAACTTTAATTCATCAGGATTGGTGGCTTGTGTAATGTGACAACGGAAAGATTGCACTCCCTTTAATACTTGCTTTCCCATCAATTAAAGTTTATATGTTGATGTCTTTGGTTACTACTTATTAGTGCATTGATAACCTCTGTGTTTATTAGTGGCTTGCGGGCATTTGACTGCGGGACATAATGTGGCTCCCACGGTTGTTTCTAAATTGATCACTTAGGAATAACTTTTAGACATAAGTAATCATTAAGGGTTTACTCGCCGATAAGAATAGGACCAACGAGAAAGGATTAACTACATACACTTCATATAAAGCTATCAATAAAACAAGTGACAATCTACTTAATTATAAGGACAGCCCTCTTATTGTCTCGAGTATCTATCTGTGTACGTGTGTGCTACTTGCTGATTCGTGCCTATTGGTTTATTTTATTATTTTAATTGCAACAAATCGTGCCAGTCTCTCAGGCTGAAACCCCCTTGCGTTAGGATATTAAAATACTGATTAGAATAACTAGATAATACGTTCCACTCTTAGTGATCGACACTCTACTTACCATTATCTTCATACTGACCGGGTACACTGCTCGTTAAGTGTGTGTGTTATTGATAAGTCGGCTAAATATAAATTTAAAACTTGAGTAGGCATTAAAACTGCTAAACCGCAACGACACATCACGCGCATCAAGTTTTTGGCGCCGCTGCCGGGGAGTGAATTGTTATTATCTGTTAATTTGATTAGTATTTTAATTAGGTTTTTCTTTATTAGATTAATTGCATCATTGTACTATTTTGCATATTTGTTGTATTGTGTGTTAATTGTTTTCTTTTATTTTTGTGTGTTTATTTTTGTTTGTGTGTTTAATTTTTTGTTTTTATTTCTCGTATTTTTCTGTTCTGCTATCGTTGTACTGTGCTAAATCAAACGATACGGCGCATCTGATCTCTCAGATACGGCGTATTGCGTTTAATTTTTTTTAATACAACGCGTTTAATTAATTCGATACGACGCATCTTTTCCCCAAGATACGGCGTATCTGTTTTTAATAAGAAAATTTTTCTAAGCTATAAAGTAATACGACGCATCTGCTTTTGCAGATACGGCGTATCTGTTTTTGATAAAAATTTTTCTAAACGTTAACGCCATACGACGCATCTGCTTTAGCAGATACGGCGTATCTATTATTTTAATTAAAAACAGTTTGCGAATTATTAAACAAATACGGCGTATCGATCTCTATCGATACGGCGCATCCTTCTGAATCAAAAATCGATATTTATTTTTAAACGTAACGAAAAATTCGGCGCATTAACTTTTGTTAATACAACGAATATAATTTGATAAATATAGTTGATTTTTGATATTTACTTTGATCGGTCCGCTACTCTCGTGTGCAAGTTGTTTATTTTCAGGATAAATGATGACTCAAGCATCACCAAGAAGGATTACATTCTGAACCAAACCAAGCTCAATCAGACGCTAACTGAAGTAACCAATAGAGCTATAAAACGAATTCTTGAAAAAACGACTGGGTATAATCCTAAAGGGTGGTCTGACAAGTTAAATGATGCTTTATGGGCATTCCGTACAGCCTATAAGACACCAACGGGATGCACTCCATTTCGTCTTGTATACGGAAAAGCATGCCACCTACCGGTCGAAATTGAACAAAGTGCATATTGGGCTTTGACAAATTGTAATATGGATATGGAAGCTGCAACGAAGAACCGTTTCATGGAACTTAATGAACTCTATGAACTAAGAGATGAGGCCTACAAAAATACTAAGATCTACAAAGAAAGAACTAAAAGATGGCATGACTCGAGGTTACGTGGGGATAAAACGTTTGCTATTGGAGAGAAAGTGCTACTATTTAATTCCAGATTAAAGATGTATCCTGGTAAACTTAAATCAAGATGGACGGGACCATTCGTTGTCAAGAAAGTGTATCCATATGGAACTATTGAAATATGCGATAAAAATGGTTATATATTCAAAGTGAACGGGCAACGTGTGAAGAAATACTTTGATAATAGAATCGAGGATAATGAGAATGAGGTGGTGGAGTTTAAACCCGACGTATTGGAATGAAGTGCTGAACGTGAGTCTAACTTGAAGACTCTGGAATAAAGACAAGTGCTTACCGGGAGACAACCCGGATTTATCTTTTATTATTCTGTTTTCTGTGTCGAGTCAGTCCAGGCCGCATGAGGATACGGCGCATCTCAACTCTGAGATGCGACGCATCTCCTGCAATGGTCATATCTTATTTTATTTTTCTGCATTTTTATTTTCGACTTTAAAACTATTTATCAGTTTATTTTAATGCGGCGCATCCCTGGTTAAGGATGCGGCGCATCTTTATTCTGATCCGTATTTATTCCAGGCTCGATACGGCGTATCTTCTTCAATAAGATACGGCGCATCGACTGACCTGATGATTTTCAGTTTTAATTTTTAAGTTTTATTTTTCCTAACTACTAATGTATTATGCAAGTTTGAACCTTTCTTATCTTAGGTGTGTTTTAAAGTGTTGGTGGTATTATAGTTTCCTGGATTTCCTGTGGATACATCAAGTATGAAGCTTTAACGTTCTAATCCACAAGAAGTTGATTTTTGCTTTTATACTAATGGAGGATCATACCGAGCAAATCTCAGGGGAGTTTTTCCGTTCTAATTCTTTTATTTTCCAGTTTTTAACCTTTTATACAAACAACGAGGACGTTGTTTAACTTAAGTGGGGGGATTGGAGAATTAGAACACTTAACACTTACTTGTCCTAAACTTTTTCAAAAATTATGCTTAAAATGTGCTTAATATATCAAACTTAAAAATTTTTTAGCATGTTTTTGTTTAAGATCTAAGTTACATAACTGCACACATGACGTTATTTTCAAAAATTGTGATTTTTCAAAATTCACAAATCTATGAGTGTGCCGGTGACTTGTAAACTTTAGAACTTGGCTTGTATACTATTCGAGACCACCATAATGAGTATTATTTATATAATTGGAATGACTTGTCTAAATTGGTAAAATTCTAGGATTACACCAAATAGCCTTTATATGTTATGTGTTATTAGCTAACTACACTGGTTAGTTAACCCCCGTATAAACCCTTTTGTTACTCTCATTTTTAGAGTAAGATACCCCTAGAAAAACACTCAGAGCCATTCCTTTCGTTTCTTACACCTATGTTTAAAATGTTTCGTTACACCCTTACACCTTAGCCTACCCTGTAGATTAGAATCCGTGGTTGGTTAATTGCTATAGGCAGAGTGTGTTTCCTTACATTACCTGTGTTCGTGTGCGTAATTCATTATCTATGGTTAGGTCGGGAAATTGCACAATGCAAATTGGAGTGAAAGTAAATATTGTATATCTTTGAGTTTATTTTCCGTGTGTTTACTATTTTCACTATTACCATTATTTCTGAAGTATGAAAAGTATGAATAAAAATTATCCGGAAAGAAGTTGTAGTGATGTGGTGAAATTTTACACATCTATGTTTATGTTTAAAGTTTAAAACAAAAAAACAAAACAAAAAAAAAAAAAAAAAAAAAAAAAATCGAAAAAATAAGAAAAGAAAAAGAAAAAGAAAGAAAAGTTGGATGCTTATTTTAACCAACTTATGTAAAGTTATGTAAGTGGTCGATATCACCACTATTTGTTGTATTATATCTATGGATTGAATGGGAATTGGCAGTTATGGGAACGCCAGTTAAGGTTTATTCTTTGATTAAGATTTTGTTGAGTATAATTCGTGTCTACCTAAAGCGTGTGTTTCAAGTGTTAAAGCGTGAGTTATTCAATGATATGAGTCTTATTCATGGGATGGTTGAGATAGTGATTAACCACACTTAGGATTTTAATTTATTTGTTTTGTTTATTTTTCATTTTACACCAATTTATATCCCAAATGTTATCCATGCCCTATATTATTCTTTATCCAACCGAACCTTTGATTTATTGAGATTAGGGATTTGAGCAATCTTAAGTATCGTAGTCGTGGATTCGGCTATGTATTTATGATTTTGTCGCCCTTTTTGATATATTATTATTGGTGAAGTTTGGACCTATCTTTAGCCTATTCGAGTTAAGGATTTGAGCAATTGCAAGTATCGTGTTCGTGGATTCGATCATGTATTTGTGATTTTGTCGCCTTTTCTGGAATTTGAGATCGATAGTGATTAAGAATAATTAACCCTTAAGCCTAAAAACCCTTTTTACCGCTTTAGACTTGTTATTCCTTAGCTTTAGTGGTGGAGATGTGTATACTTGCCAAGCTTATGAAAGAATATTCGTCGCGACTGGACAGTTAAACGATTAGATTTGATTTTATCGACTTATTTTATTTTACCTCTAATTCGTTAAGTGTTTAGTTGTGTGATTATGAGTTAAACGAATACATGCTTAAATATAAAAATAAATCCTAACATCTTTTAGGATACATTTTCATAAATGAAATTCTAAGGTTTACTTGGGGACAAGTAAAGTTCAAGTGGGGGGATATTTGATGAACTCAAATAAGTACATTTTATTACTATCATTTATCCTATTAATTTGACTTGTTTTACTATATTATGTATGAGGATTGATACTTAATTGTTTACTTTTGTAATTCTCAGGTAAAAACAAGCATTTGGTGAAACTTAGCTATTTTGGACTAATTAAGGAGCAAAACGTGCATAAAGTGAAAGTCTACTGACATGGACAAGATCAAGTCAATTCTGCTCCAGATGCGCCGCATCTCACTCTCAACATGCGCCGCATCTCTATCAAGATATCACCAGATACGATCCAAGATACAAGAGGACATGCGCCGCATCTAATAAAGAGTTACGCCGCATCTTCTGGCGGTGTACGAATATTCCTGAATATTATAATCTTGGACCCCACGCGAAGTTAAGTACATGCGCCGCATCTACTCTTTAGATGCGCCGCATCTTCCCTCAGACAGAAACTATAAATACCCCGTAGACCAGACGAATTAAAGAGTTCCAAAACCCTAACACCGAAGACCGAACAGTAGGAACAAAGGACGAATTCAGTCAAGGAGGCGGCACAAGACACACCCAAATCAAAGATACAAGAGCTGTAAGAAGGTGCTGCATGTATTTAATTCATTAAGTAGTTTTGTTTTATTGTGTTAGCAAACTTTAATTCATCAGGATTGGTGGCTTGTGTAATGTGACAACGGAAAGATTGCACTCCCTTTAATACTTGCTTTCCCATCAATTAAAGTTTATATGTTGATGTCTTTGGTTACTACTTATTAGTGCATTGATAACCTCTGTGTTTATTAGTGGCTTGCGGGCATTTGACTGCGGGACATAATGTGGCTCCCACGGTTGTTTCTAAATTGATCACTTAGGAATAACTTTTAGACATAAGTAATCATTAAGGGTTTACTCGCCGATAAGAATAGGACCAACGAGAAAGGATTAACTACATACACTTCATATAAAGCTATCAATAAAACAAGTGACAATCTACTTAATTATAAGGACAGCCCTCTTATTGTCTCGAGTATCTATCTGTGTACGTGTGTGCTACTTGCTGATTCGTGCCTATTGGTTTATTTTATTATTTTAATTGCAACAAATCGTGCCAGTCTCTCAGGCTAAAACCCCCTTGCGTTAGGATATTAAAATACTGATTAGAATAACTAGATAATACGTTCCACTCTTAGTGATCGACACTCTACTTACCATTATCTTCATACTGACTGGGTACACTGCTCGTTAAGTGTGTGTGTTATTGATAAGTCGGCTAAATATAAATTTAAAACTTGAGTAGGCATTAAAACTGCTAAACCGCAACGACACATCACGCGCATCAGCGTGGCACACCAGTCATGTGCTTTGGTTCCCATGCGAAGATATCCAGATTCTTTTGCAAGAGTGCGCACACTGCAGCTCTGCCTTTATCAGACAGCGATCCCCCGATCGATACTTCTTGTTCCGGGTAATCAGGATGAATTGCGACCTTCAGATTTGGTACTTTAGCTGCGCTCTATTCTGGGGTGTGCGTCGTCTCACATGTAATCGTGTTACACTCTCTTGGTGGCGCAGCGTTATTGTAGACGGTGACAATGCCGCCTTCTACCGGGAATTTGAGCATCCCATGTGCTGTGGACGGTACTGCGCGTATTGTCGAAATTCCTGGTCTTCCGATAATGCCATTGTATGGCGAAGGAGATCTGATCACCATAAAATTCATCCATGCTGTCGTGGAGTGTTCCTTATTACCAACAACGACTAGTAGTCGTAGTTGCCCCATGGGCCATATCTTTTCTCCTGTGAAGCCAGTCAACGACGTCGTGGCTGGGCTTAACTGTCTTTGTATCTCAGGTCGCAATCTCTTGAAACAATGCTCATACATTATGTCTGCTGATGCTCCTCCATCAACATACATGCGGTGGATATCGTGACCCCCCGCATTTATCTCGATGGTGAGTGGTTCCGCCACTGCGTTGTCCGCAGCCAAGGTGGGAAAAGAGATTTCGCTTCCATGAGAAAATTTCTGGCTGACCTTTTGCCTAGTCTTTCGCTGCCATGACTGTATCATGTAGATTGTGTCAGCCTTGTCCTTAGGTGCTTCTTTCTTGCCCCCGGTTTTATGTTTGTCTTTCCCATCCTTAATGTTCTTAACTAGATGGTCCAATCTGCCTTCTTTTACTAGCTTCTCAATTAATTGGCGCAATTGGACACACTCATTGGTTGTGTGGCCCTTCTGTCCATGATACTCGCAGTATCCGTTCCCTACGCGCCGATCTTCTGGGGTGCGCATCGGTGGGGGTCTCGGAAAGTTCGCGCCTTCCGTCGCAAATATCTCCTTTGGAGTCTTCGTTAGTGGGGTATACTTGTCATTCTCTCGTCCGCCCCCCTGACTGCGGTAGCTTTTGTTGCGATTGCTACTCTGGTCATTGGATTGTCTCCTTGGCTGTTCTTGTGACCTATAGTTTGAGTAGCCTTTCTTGCTATCCGCAGCGGCGGCTTCTCCTTGGATGAAGGACCTCGTGCGCTTCATAAGTTCGTCAAAGGTTTGGGGAACCCTATCATTTAACTTTTTGATAAGTTCTGGGTTATTGATTCCGTTCATAAACCCTGAGATCTTTAGTATTTCGGGGCATGCTTTGACATGTATGCATTCGTCCTTATAGCGCTCCATAAAAGCGCTTGTGGATTCCCCTTGGCGCTGTTTTACCCTAGCGAGTTCGACAGGGTTCTTGGCGCACTTCTTCCTCTGAGTAAAGTTCAAACGAAACGCCTTCCGCAACTCTTCAAACCCATCGATGCTTCTACATGGAAGCTTACTGAACCAGTTTCGCGCATTCCCTACTAAAGTAGAATTAAACATGTGGCACCACACAGGTTGTGGCCAATTTTCGATGGTTGCTGCTGATTCGAAAATTTTTAGGTGGTCATCAGGATCACCTGTCCCATCATAAGTTTTAACATTAGCGGGCATGCGCCTTCTCTTATCTTCTGAAAAATCACTGATGCGCCGAGTGAATGCGTCAACCTTTTAGCGGCGCCAGGGACAATACATATCTTCGTCTTCCCGGTCGCGGGATTTTCTCCTGGACTTCCAGTGTCCTGTTTCTTCGTCCTCGTTGTCCGAGGAGTCACTTGAGGATGAGCTTACTCTTTTGCGGCGCTTGCGCCGACTATCCTCGGAGTTCGAGCTTGAAGGGCTTTCGCTTGGGGAGACCCGTCGCCCAAGTCTATCGTGAATCCTGCGACTACCAAGCCTAGTGTGGACATTGGTGCGCCGTCCATTGTCATCCTGTTCCTCCAGATACTGAAAGTCGGTTGTTTCATCCTCCACAACTTTCCTTCCGATCCTAGTAAACACTGGGTGTCGGCGGCTATCCTTCTCGCGCCTTTCCTTTCGGTAGCGCGGTGGGGATGCTTCACGCTCAGGGTCGAAGTTGAGCCGGGCTTGCAGGCTCTGGCTTGACCTCTTTTTTGCTTCCTCTCGCATAAGCGCAACCAAGGTTTCATAGTTTTGAGACACGAAATCACTTGGCGCTAGTTCAGGTGTGACTCCTTCTAGCGCGAGGATGTCTGTTTCCGAATCAGGACCCTTGTTTCGGATAGGCGCATTTGGCGGTTTAGTAAGGTCTAATTCTGGCATGGTGAAAGGAGTGCGCTGTAGATCTTCTGCGCTAGTGGTTGTTGTAGTAGCATGGGTAATCCTTGTGGGCGGTTCTACTGCAGTAAAGACCAGATCTGAGTATGATCCTCGGTTTTTGGGCGCACTGGTTGTTCCAGAGGCCTGCTTAGTGGCTGAATCAGTTTGCTGCTTATCCCCCTGTAGGTCACCATGCGTTTTCTTCGCCTGCGGAGTCCGCAGGTTTGGGTTTCCGTGCTTTGTCATTCTAGTTCTTCGTAAAGTTCTTAGTGTAGGGTCCCACGGATGGCGCCACTTGTTGATACAAAAGTTGGGCGTGCCTTGTTTGGATTCCTGTTCCCGTATCAATTAGATCTTAATGCTTGAGACCTGCGCACTAAGAGAACAAAAAGACACCGTTAGGCTTATCGTGGGATTGTCTCCCACGATTATCCTCCGGCGTGAGAGTAAGTAATCGGTTTTAGGGTTTAGTTGAAGAGTTAGGGTTATTAGATCGTACCTTAATGAGAGCCGAGATGCCCTCTATATATACACACGAAATCCTTGTTGGTTTCGTGTTCCTTACCCTTCGGTGTATCCCGCCTAAGTCGGTCGTTTGATACATATCCCATAAATAAGAGATATCATATATCAAGACCATAAATAACTTCGGGTTTGGGCCTTCGTAAGCCCAAACCGTTATCGTGATAGCCCATTCGTGATGGGCTTGAGTGGTAGTAGCGTCCATTGGTGGGGTTCGTGACCCGAATGCGGACTATACGTCATCAGAAAGCAACCCATGTACGTCCCATTACTGTAAAGTGTTAACTATAAAACAAGTGAGCGTTAATCACTTTGTGATCAATCAAGATGAGTGCTCCTTTATCATTTCTTCTCGCTACTTGTGCTCACTTGTTGTTGTGGCCTTGGTTGGTGTATGCTTATCAGATCAAAACCTTGATGATGTATTATGCATCAAACAAGAGAGAAAAGCACTTCTCCAGCTCAAACACCGTCTCATTGATGAAGCCGACCGACTTTCTTCTTGGGTTGATGAGGAGAACGATTGCTGCAAATGGGCTGGGATTGTTTGTGATAACATGACTGGTCATGTTATTCAGATTCATCTTCGTGCACTTGATGGTCATCATCCTAGAACTTTTGACACATCCAAAGAACTTGAAGAAGCCTCAAAGCAACAGTTGAAAGGGAATTTAAGTCCATCCTTGTTGGACTTGAAGCAACTCGAGCATTTGGACTTGAGCTGCAATAATTTTGGATCGATCCAAGTTCCTGAATTCATTGGTTCTCTTGGAAACTTGAGGTATCTTAACCTCTCGAGTTCCAATTTTGGTGGAATTATCCCTCCTCAGTTGGGAAATCTTTCGGTCTTGCACACCCTTTGTCTAGGAAGTTTTCAAGATGGGTGGCATGAAAGTACAAGCGTCGTGAATATGGAGTGGTTGTCAAATCTCCGTTTGTTGCGTCACCTGGATATGAGTAACATAGACCTCAGCAAAGCAATGGACTGGTTTCAGGTTATAAACACCCTCCCTTCTTTGGCCGAACTTCATTTTTTTCACAGTTATCTCTTGGATGTACATCCCCATGTTCCTACTCTTAATACCACTTCCCTTTTGTTGCTTGATCTTTCTGGAAACTATTTTACTAATAGTCTCGTGCCACAATGGATATTCAGTATAACTAGTCTAGTTTCTTTGGATTTAAGTAAGTTTGTTTTTGATGACCATATTCCTAGTAGTAGTGCTCATAGCTTCGGTAACTTGACTTCTCTTAAGTGGCTTCACATCTCTGGGAACACTTTCATGAATTCTTCATTAGTATTGAAAGAGTTGTCTAGTGGCATTGGTAGCAATCTAATTTCGTTAGATATTAGTGATTGTGATATATCGAGTACAACTCTTGATTCCCTTCACAACTTGACCTCTCTTCTTAGCCTTGACCTGTCATGGAATCAGCTCACCAACATAATACCTAAATCATTGGGTAACTTTTGTAATTTGAGAGATATTGATATGTCATATAACTCTCTTCAAAACATTGGTGTAACATCTCTTCTTGAAAGTTTTACTGAATGCAAAACACCTCATTTGGAATCATTATGGATTTACGCATCAGGACTTTCTGGTACAATTCCAGATTCCATAGGGCGATTATCTTTTCTCAGGACCTTAATGTTTGAGAGAAATCGAATATCTAGTCCTATTCCATTCTCGATTGGAAGATTATCAGTGTTGGAGGTTTTATATCTATATGATAACCAATTAAATGGCAGTCTTCCTGACTCAATTGGACGATTGTCATTGTTGAAAAGGTTGGATCTTTCATATAACCAATTTAATGGCAGCCTTCTTAATAGCCTTGGTCAACTTTCAAAGTTGGAAGAATTAGATTTTTCTTCCAATTTTCTGACAGGTGTCGTAACAGAAACCCACTTTGACAAACTAGTACACCTGAAATATCTGATTGGAAGCAGAAACAACTTAATCCTAAGACCTCGCCTTGCAAACTGGATTCCCCCTTTCCAGTTGCAGAGATTATTTTTGAACTCTTGGAGTTTAGGGCCTCAATTTCCATCATGGCTTATATCGCAGAGGGATTTAGAATATTTGGAAATAAGCAACACAAACATTTCTTCACCCGTGCCTAAGTCATTTTGGAGATCATTCCCTAATCTATATTATTTAGATATGTCAAAAAATCAGATGCAAGGTACGTTAAATCTGTCGGGAAATTACCTTAGGGTCCTCGACTTGAGCTCTAACAGGTTTTACAGGAAATTACATATCTTAAATGGTTTAAGAATATGGGATTTGGACCTATCAGATAATGTATTTGTTGGTTCGTTACATCATTTAATGTGTTTGGAAGGTGTGAAAGTGATACGTTTGCTTAATTTAGGATATAACAGTTTGTCGGGTGTCATTCCTGAGTGCGGGGAAAAGTGGAAGTTTTTGTCATACTTAAACTTGGAAAATAATAATTTTTCCGGTGGGATTCCAAGAACATTGGGCCGTATGCGTGAAATAATATCATTGAACATGTGTGGAAACAAGCTAGAAGGGAAATTACCTGCTTCTCTAATGAACCTGACCCACTTAGAGATCCTCGAACTTAGTGGAAATGAACTTGCTGGAACCATTCCATCTTGGGTTGGGACAAAACTTTCTTTTTTGAGACTTCTCAACCTTAGATCCAACAAGTTTGTTGGAAAGATTCCTCACGAGGTTTGTTATCTTACACATATTCAAATATTGGATCTTTCCAATAACAAGCTGATGGGCGATATTCCAAAATGTTTCAACAACTTTAGCGTCCTTTCTGGGAAAGAAACTATCTCAGATGATCCATTTAGCATTTTTACAACTACCAAAATGGTTTTCGTTAGCGTTCCATTGGTGATGAAGGGACACGAGTACATGTACTACAGAATTCTTAAACTCATGAGGTTGTTAGACCTTTCGAATAACAAACTTGTTGGCCACATTCCAAGTGAGCTAACAACCCTCGTCAAGTTAAAATCGTTGAATTTATCGAGGAATCATTTGACTGGAAGGATCCCAGAGAAGATTGGAGACTTGAAAGAAATTGAATCTTTTGATTTGTCACTGAACAAGCTTTCAGGGGAACTTCCTATGAGCTTGTCAAGCTTGAACTCGCTGAGTAGCTTTAACGTGTCTTACAACAAGTTGACTGGAAAAATCCCATCAAGTACTCAAATTCAGAGCTTAAATGAGTCGTGCTTTGTTGGCAACAAACTCTGTGGAGATCCCCTCAGCGAGCCTTGTTTAAGAGTTAAAACACCTGATACAGATCATGAAGAAGACGATGGGTCACATGGAGTGGATTGGGGCTTGATTATTAGCGTCGTCTCTGGATTCATTGTTGGTTTTTGGGTCATCGTGGCTCCTCTGATAGGGAGCAGGTCATGGAGGATCGCATATTTCCGTTTCTTGAGTGAACTCAGGTACATGGTTTATGATGTTAAGCATAAAATGTTTTCCAGGTGATCAAAAGTGTGGTCATGTTGTAATGTGTTTTATTATGAAAAATTATAAACACCTGTTGCATAGGACTATCATTATTTTGAATATTTATTCTCATCGTTATAAGGTTGAGATAAAACCGAAGATCAGATGTTAGTTAGGCTGAACACAGTCAACCGAAAAGAATCGGTCGGTCGGTTCCAAATTCACAAACCGACCGAATGTTTGGTCGGTCACATGGGTTGGCAAGGATCGGTCGGTTCTTGTGGTTTGTGAATATCAATCGGTTAATCGACCGAGTATTTATCACTTGCCAAAAATCAAACCGTTGCACCCTCTTAAAAAAAAAAAAAAAAAAAAAAAAAAAACTTTTTCAATCTTATAAATACTCACCTGAAACACACATCTAAACACACAATTTCAAACATAATTCATATTCAACTTCTCATCCATAACCTACTTCTCATCATGTCAAAGAAAAACACTCCCACATCAAAAGACCGACGATCCCGACTACCTCAAAATGTCCCGAAAAATACAATTTAGCTTAAGGCAGAAATCAAAGAAAAATACAATTTAGCTGATTAGTTTACGTTTTTTTTTTTTTTTTTTTTTTTTTTTTTTTTTTTTTTTTTTTTAGTAATGTTTTTAATTCAGTATTGTAATGTTTTTATTATTAATGAATTTTAAGTTTATTTTAAATGTTTGATTAAAAAAAAAAAAAGTCGGTCATCGACTGTGCAGGTCGGTCGCTTCTGGTCGCCAGAGAGAGAAAGCTGACGTAGCAGCCGGTGACCCAGGTTGCTTGGGTCACCGACTGTGTCCGGCCTTAGAACCAGTTGCCACAAGTCCAATCGATGTATCATGAGAGTTTATCCATACTAGTATGATATTAATTAGTCACCAAGTTGCATCATTTAACGACATGTTTGGTGGTTCATTTTGGGTTAGTGTGTCATAAAAGTATCTGTGAAATATTTATTTACTTGGGACTTATGTTCTGATCACTATATAGATGAATTCAATGTTCACAGGTGTAAAACGATAAAATAGTGCACTTTATCTCTCGAAATCTGAAATGTACTGTGGGTATGCACAGCGATACCCGTCCTAGTACAATTATAGACCAGCCTCAAAGGGTAACTCATCCAGTTGTCAACAGGTTGTGAAAGAAGTGATATACCATGAATTATAAACCAGCTCTAAAGGATAAGTCATCCAGTGATTTTTTTAATTTCCTTTTCTTTTTACATGTAGATACTAGTTCAGGTTCAACTCCTTTCACAGACACTAAAACTTCACTTCTAAACATCTACCCAAAACTACACTTCCTATATGTATAGAAGTCGAACAGAAAAGAAAAAAACTACTACCCAGTACCCACCGATAGCCAGCAGCAGCTTGTCACAAACATCTTAATTATGCTATGTCAAGATCTGAAAGAAAACAATAACATTTGTAATTAACCATATGAAAACATTTTTTCCCCAAAATAGGCATATAGACCTTTACAAAATCATTTTCCTGCCGACATATATGGTCCCCAAAGAGGCATGTCGACCTTTACAGCATTGTTTTCCTGTGAACATGAAGGTGTGAAACAGTAAGAGTTAGGCAAAAAAGGAGGTGGCAGCAATTTTAATTGATACAATAATACATGGGTTGATCCGAGTTGTGTTATACTAGTATATAGTACTATATTTTACAACAATATTCAACCTCTCAATTACTCTATCTTCGTACTTTATTTACCACTAATATCTCATTATCAAATCAGTTTATATCATTTAATTATTTGGGCAAACAAAGTTTCATGCCAACCCAACCCGACCTATACAAAAAATGACATGTTTTGACCCGTTACCCAACCTCCTCATTTCCGGACAATAGTCCGTTAAGCATAGCTAGCAGTTGTTATAGCATTATTCAGTTGCCATCTGACAAATTAATCATCAAAAGTGGGTGTGACAACATGAAATGAAACAACAATTCAGGAACAATAAACGAGTACAAATTGTACAGTTAGCAAAGCATCATCTGGCAAAAATAATCATGCACCAAACCGACCCGCCCATTTTGCCACTAATAGTGGAGACAGAAAGATGATACTGAACTCAGAAAAAATGTTTGGTATGTGCACAGTCAAAGCATTTAATAGTAAAAAAATTTCATTGAATTCTGTAAACTTTGGACAGCTTGGAACATAAAACTTTGACAGTTATCAGTAAAATACAACCTAAGTTGACCAAATTTAACTTCATTAACGGGTTGAAATTGCCTCCTTTATCTATGCCATCCCATACTACCAGATTAATATGCCATAAAAAGAATTATCGAACATGTTGGATATCCAATAGTGATAGCTCATATACATTCTTACAAAAATTTCTAATTCTTACTCGTATCAACGACGATCACGATCTGCTTGTTCCTTAGCAACTTGCTGCCTCTGCTTTTCAACTAGCTTATCAAGAGCAGCCTGCACAGCATCATGTCCACCAAGAAGCAAACGAGTGATAACTTCTGGATCTTTCTCAAATCGAGCCTCCTCGAACTCCTTCCGGGCATTTGCTCGGAGCACATCACGCCACACTTCACCACGTGAATCAGCCCACATAAAGAAACGAGTTGCACGAATTATGTCACGGTAGAGACTGAGCACCTCGCGGCGAGTGGTGGTTAGTCTTTGACGAGTCAATCTCTCATCTTCATCGTCATCATAACTCTTCTGTTTCTTGACTACATGTCGATCCAATAGCTCCTCTACAGTGTCCGGACCATTATTCAAGAAATAACGACGGTGGAGGTGCTGAAAACACATGTCGGGCTGAAGGGATATTGCAAGGGTCCGACATTTCCTAATACTAGCAGCCATTCCCTCTTTCCCACTATATAACCTAACTTTTTCTCTAAACAACGAGACGCCACTCTTGAAGTTATTGTAGTTCTGTGTCATAAGGTATAGTGTAAGAGAACTAAGTTTAATAATTCACCAATTAACAGGACTATCAGATCAGATGGTCTAAAATTCCTAATTATTATGGATAAGCAAGAAACTTATAATGAAAGCGATGTATGTGTAACAGTAAGAATTTATCACTTGCTAAGAATCCATCTTAAGCTATGATATAAGGGTTCGTGGTCATACTAGACGTAAGTAGTTTATCTAGGAGTTTTTCATAAGATTGGTTTGTCATTCTTATGATAGGTTTGGTTTGAAGCACAAGCGGCCCGTTTGTTTTTTCGCCTATGTAACGGGCTGAGATGTGATACTTAACTGTTTTTTGGAGTAATAAATTTACTAGGTGTAACAACCTTTTACCCAAAAAAAAATCTTAAGCTATAAATTCGGTAAGAGTGGTCAGCTGAGTTCATTATAAGTTTTGCTTAAGAGGGTGTTTGAAATAATTGGATGCGAGATATAAAAACAGATTATCTAAATATTGCAATTTGAAGTAGTAGCAATCACCAAGTTTAGTGGCTCGATAGAGCAATTCTAATTCTGCTTATTTAGGGACGTAACACTCAGTTTCAAACCACTCTTTTTACCTTAGGATAGATTATTACATTTCGATTTCCGATATTTAAAGTGATTACAACAGCTTCAAAAAGCAGAAACACATCTTCACAGAGTCTATTATACTATGTATTATCGGATTCTGATGTTTACGGATAAAAAAATTGAGGTTTTCCCTGTTTAAGTTAGGGGGTGTTTGTTTAAGCTTATATGTGGGCTTATGAGCTTATTTTGTTTCGGGTTTTATTTCATAAGCCCTAATTTTCTGGCTTATTTTAAGACTTATGGGCTTATATAAGCCCATAACCCTCAAAAAGCCAGAAAATTAGAGCTTATGAAATAAAAGCCGAAATCAAATACACTGATAAGCCCACATATAAGCTTGAACAAACACCCCCTTACCCCGGGAAGGGTGAGTCTTTGACTCAGATGTACGCGGCCTGACAAGAGTATCCCGTGACCGTTTCCATCCCTTTCCCAGGCCACCCCCAAATGAGTACATCAGGTGCAATAATCATTTCATATATAATCGCGAATAATCATATTTGATATATAACATAATAATACAGCAATTGATTAAAAGCAAACAATCCATGTAAATAATGAAAATGAAATTAACCTTGTAAAACCGTGGCGATCAAGATTTCTTCTTGTCGTCAGTTGTAATTTGGGTGTTTGGTTACATATTCTGTTAATAACTTTATAATTTGTATTTGGGGGTGTTTGTTTAAGCACGGTCCCAGATGGGCAATAGTTACTTTTGCCATACATACCCTAAGCTTACTTCTGATTTATGAGCTTATTTGTTTTTCGTTTTATATTTGATAAGCTTTAATTTTTCGGTTTATTTTGATACTTTTCGGCTTATATAAGTAATATAAGCCCATAAATTTCAAAATAAGCTAGAAAACAAGGACTTATGAAATATAACTCGAAATTAAATAGTCTCATAAGCCTATATATAAGCTTAAACAAATACCAATTGCTCAACAATACATATCATATGTGTGCTTTTAAAATGCACTATTTGAAAAAAAAAAAAAAAAAAAAAAAAAAAAAAAAGATTCAAATTGGTAAATATCAAAATTATCTTTTTGACTTTATTTTTTGTCAATTACATATATACCCACTAAAACTTGTATATTTGCATATATACCTAAAACATGCTTAAACATCATTGTACATTGTTTATTAAAAACTTGTATTTTGTAGAAATATGCAAATGTTCATGTTTTAGTTGGTATATATGCAATTCCCCCTTATTTTAACTTGTCAAACACTTTATCTATCCAACTTCATTATTAGAGAGCTCGATATGGTAACCGAACAACACTTATTGGACAAAAAAGGGACGAATAACAGCGTCTGTGTACTGTTGCACGCGTCATTCATGCGCCATAGGGCATTTAGCCATTGGAATCACTAGTACTTTTTTTTTTTTTTTTTTTTTTTTTGATTGGGTGGGTATTTTTTGTGGGGGTTTTGTGGGACCCAATAAGTGTTATTGGTTTTTTTTTGGAAGAGGGTTTTAATTGTTGGTGTGTTAATGGAAAGGGATGACGTGGCGATGAGGGGGAAGACGAATAACCACACCTAGTAGTCTTATAAGCATATCATTCTCTTTCTAATGGTATATTTAACACTTTATTCAAGAATCATATGCATTAACTAAATATCATGTGTAAAAATGAAAATACAGTTAAGCCATCGAAAACTGTGACAACCGGTAAATTTTTGGGGATTATTTTAATGCCGCATTTTGGTTTAAAATGAATATTAATATATGGGCACCGTTTGGGAACGTATTGGGAATTTGTTTTGGAAAATAAGGAATTTTGTTGGAATAATGTTACGTGATATATGAAGTTTCCCCATAGAAACTTGAGATTTAGCACAACGTGAGTCGGCACAGTCTAACCTAATAATACGAGAAATATCGATTTTCGACGCATTTAACGAGTATAGACATATTTATAATCATTTTTAACGGAAAAACAAATTTAAAAATAATGGCGCAACTTAAAACGTCTCACGAATAATTTTGCTACGCTAAACAAGCCCGAGAAACGTTGTGATAAAAGTTTAGTAAAATTGCATTTATGGTCCTTGCGTCTAATTTTAGTCCGCGACCCTCAAATATCCCCGTTTGGCAGACTTGGTCCCTTGGGTTAATAAAACCCCACCCACTCCCTCACTTTCATTCTCACCAAAACCTTAATCGCATCTCTTCTCTCTCTCCCTCTTGATAGCAGTCGCCGCCCCCTGATCTACCATCACCACCGTTCACCGCCAACCACCACCATCAAAACAACATCAAAACACACTTAGCACACCATCTCCACCACAAATCTGAGGTGCACGCGCCGTTTCACCAACCACGCCACCATTACGCCGCCGTCTTTGTCGTTATTCTTTCAAGAACATGTAGATTCGAAGGTAAGAAGGTGAGAAACACCGGTTTCACACTTGTGTGACGCGGTGTGAATTCGTAACTCGTGCAAACGAGTTAGTTTTTGCGTTTAACAATTGGGTTTTGGCAAGAAACGAATGGATAACGGTTTAAACAAGATAAAAACTAGTGAAACATGTCTTTGGTATCATCTTTGTGGTCACGGGTTTTTTTTTTGGTTTTGTTGTCACGCTTACGAAACGGAATAAGCTCGACCCGAGCTTATTCAAGCTTATTTATTATTTTGGTCTTGGTTGTGTTTTATTATTTTGGTCTGTTTGATAATTGGTGGCTCACAGTAAATGTGTTAGCCGAGACCTTCTTGGTCTTGGCAAGGTTTTGGTTTTTGATCCATTTGGTAATATTGACTCGCGGTGTGGAAATGTTAGCCGAGACCTTTGGTCTCGGCAAGGTAATATTTATTTTGGTCCGATTGATATGGCTCACGGTTGGTTTTAGCCAAGACCTTTTGGTCTCGGCGAGGCATTTATTTTTTATCCGATATTGTTATTATTAATTGTGAACTTGAGGTTGATTGTGAACTTGGGAACACTCGAGCCGTAGGTTAGTTTGGCCGAGAATGGATATTGATTACTTGATGCTTGGAACTTGGAATTTGATCATGATGTTATGGCTACGAGTGTTAGCTGAGACCTTGTGGTCTCGGTGCGATCTCGACGTGCCCAAATTATTATTAATTGGACTTGTTGATACATTAGATATGTTGACTAGTTGATCCGGCTTATAGCCGCGAGACTTGATGGAAATGTGACTTGAGGCGTTTAGTAACTTTCGTGACATGTTGAAAACGCAAAAACAAAAAGAATAACTAAAAAGGATAAAGGAATAACAAGGAAACTTGATAACGCTCATTTTGAACATGTTTTTATAGCATTATTCTTATGATTATGCATGTTATTTGGTTGTATTTATGAACATATTACACTTAAAAGGTGCAAAAGATGTGTTTAGGTTCAGGTACAACTATGTCGAAGGAAATAGAGGAAAAGATGAAGAAAAGTCAACAAAATCAAGTATATATGCGCGAAGTAAAGTTTTCCGTTCAAGACAAAGATTCATGCTATGATTATGTTCAAGTTCAAGAGAAAGATGTGAAAATGAAGTCAAGAATTAGTGCCAAGAAGTGTGTCACAAGTGGGAATTATATGCTAGCTTTGAGTTGAAAGTTATGTTCAAGACTTGGTCTATACCCAAGGTTTCAGTTTCTATACCCGAGGTTTCAAGAAGGAGAGCTCATACCTGAGGTATTAGAATTCCTGCCTGAGGTATAGCCATCCATACCCAGGGTCTACATTTTCATACCTGAGGTATGCAGAGAAAATGATATGAAGAGTTGCATTTATTCTTCATTTTATGCATCATTAACACCAAGGCCAATCATTAACTTCTAATTACTAAAGTTCTTGCATCATTATGACACTTGGAGCCCAAGTTGTTTCCTTGTTGGCTAAAGGGAAGTCTCCATATATACATGAAGAAAGAAACATAGAGAAGACACAATCAAGATACAACAAACTACCACAAAAAAAAAAAAAAAAAAAAAAAATCTGTCACATTTATCTCTTATAAGTGGGCGACAAGAGGAGGAAAACGCAGGAACAAGAAGGCTAAAATCTCATCAATCATTACTTCAATTACTTACGGATCGTTGTTGATTATTTCACAAGTGTTCTTCATTATTTGTAATCATCATTACAACATTTTGTAAGACTATTCAATCATGTTTACTAGTTATCAATTTCTTATGATTCTTACTTTGTTTACCATGAGTGGCTAAGTGCCTTATGCACTTGCCTAGATGATGTTTGAATTATGGTTCACTTGATTGGTTATGACTTATTGGTTCTAATATAAAAGAAAAGTTAACACTAAGAACGAATTGTGCTATCTTAAGTTTTCTCCACCAAATAGTTATTAAGTTTGGGTAATTTCTAATGATGTATTGGGTTGAAAAAGACATTGTTAGTAAGTTGGTTGTAAACCTTTGTCTATGAGAGTTTTACCTTATGTATTGACCATTTCATAAGAAAATTAATTTAACTTGGAAAGCTAAATAGTGTGGTTGTTAATTATTTGTGAAACGAAAGTGAATCGGGTAATTGAGTTGTGTTAATCTTGGATTGATCAATTTTGAAATATTGTTTTTTTATAATCTCTAAATCTTGACGAGGATTGAAAGTGTGGGAAACAATATAATTAGTACACCACTAATCAAATTAGAACACCATCTAATTTGTTGGTCATAATCAAATGGAACCAATGTCATAATCATGTCAAAGGAATTGTGCAAACTAGTCTAGGCAAGTGTAGTCTTTAAATTATTGAATTTACATCATCTTTATTTGCTTGCTAATTAGTATTGCTAGTTGGATTGCTATTTATTTGCAAAAATTCACATCACACAAACAAAACAAATCCTAGTGAACGACCTCGGCTTACCTCAATTATCTCTTACTACATACAGACGAGTATACTTGCTCGTATGTGTTTCGTTTGAATCTTTGGTAAATCGTGTTATAAATTTTAAAACTTGGACTCCTAACGGGTATATCCCTTGAAACACATCAAGTTTTTGGCGCCGCTGCCGGGGATTTGAATCTCGTTTGAGTGAGTTTTGCTTATAATAATTCATTAGTTTTAATCTTGCTAGTATTGTTACTCTTCAGCGTATTCTTTAGGTTCTCTCTAAAAAAAAAATTTCCTACATTTTTCTTCCATACCGCCGGTATAAATCAAAACCGGGCGGTATAATCTTTCTGTCTCAAATTTCCTTTTCGAAGTTGTCCATACCGCCGGCCCGTCCATAAATTTTTTTTTTTTTTTTTTTTTTTTTTTTTTTTTTTTTAGTTTTTAAATCCTTTTCGATAGGCTCGTTTTTCTCGTGTATGACCACTCGTTCTTCTAACGAAGAATTAAGTTCACCATTGTCTAATCCCGAACGTTTATTTCGTAAAAAGAAAAATCCATTCATTCCACCCGATCAAAGAATTCCAAAAACCAAAAATCCACCATTTGAAAACCTTTCCGAAGTTCATCCAATCGTTAATCTTTTTCAAGAAATACCATTTCCAATGGCTGATGATCAACCCATGTGGGGTACCAATAGGGTAGTAGCTCCTACGCCCGAAGCCGCAATTATTCCCGTGAATCTAGGAGAAAATTTTACTATCAAAGGTCATCATCTCTCTATGATTAAAGACAACCAATTTGATGGTAGAGTTAAATCTGATCCACATAAACATATTGCCGATTTCCTTGAAATTTGTGACATGTTTCGTTATGGAACTACCGATCCAAATTCAATCCGACTTAAACTTTTTCCATCGTCTCTCACCGGGGAAGCCAAAATTTGGTATAATGAATTAAGCCCCGGAGTGATCACAACTTGGGACCAAATGAGAAGAGCGTTTGTTGGACGTTTCTTTCCACCAGCCATGTTTGATCGACTCTTGGATGAAATTCATAGTTTTATTCAAAAAAAAGGAGAAAGTCTTGTTGAAGCTTGGCTTCGAATGAAAAACATGCTCCGAAGTTGTCATGGGCATGGATTGTCTCATGGTAATATTATCCAAATCTTTTACCATGGTCTAGATGACGCAACTCAAGGCATACTTGATGCCGGAGGAATTTTCCTTTATAAGACTCCTAATGAAGCTTACAATTTACTAGAAGACCGTGTACTTCTTAAGCTTGATTGGTCTAAAGATGCCAAAACTAAACCTCAACGAAAAACGGTTGCATTTGCCGAAGCAACAAATGAAAATTCTAAAATCTTGGATATGATGAAAGATTTTACCTCTAAAATTGATTCCAAATTCGAAAGTATCCAAAAAGAAATCAAAGAAATTCGTGAGGGATGTGCTCATTGTGGTGGAAATCACTCCTCATCCGAGTGTGATGATAAACCCATTGGAGGTCCCGAAGCAGAAGCCAATTATGTTTCTGGAGGATATCGAGGAGGAGGATATCGTGGAAACTACTACGGTAGGAATTCTAGAGATTGGCAAGATCGTCCATCAAGGGATGATAACCGTTCCCAAACTCGTGATGAAAACCGTCAAACATCTTTTCATGATGAAAATCGTTCTCGTGAAACAAAAAACGAAGAATCTGAATTCGAAAAAACCATGCGTGAATTTGTGCCTGCTCAAAAACAAACGAACGAATTTATGAAAAATCAATTCTTTATGCTCAAAAGCAAGGTTGAACAAGGTCAAAAGAATCATCAAGCTTCTATCCAAGATCTTGAGACCAAATTTGGTCGTCTTTCTGATCAATTCGCTGCAAGACCATCTGGTACTTTGCCAAGTAATACTCAAACCAATCCAAAACCATCATCATCTGGAAATTATCGTCCACCTCAAACAAGAAATGAGCATGTGAATGCTATATATACTCGTAGTGGTCTATCTTATGATACACCACCCAACCCAACCCAAACAACTCCTGTTGTCCAAAATGAAAGTGGGGATGAGGTAGAAAAAGAATCTGAAGAAAATGAACCGAAATCTACACCAGTTGATAAACCTACTCCAATACTCAAACCATATAAACCAAGAATTCCATATCCTCAACGTTTGAGGAAGGAAAAAATGGAAGAACAATATGGGAAGTTCATCGACTTACTAAAAGAAGTTAGAATCAACATTCCTCTTGTTGATGTTCTAGCTGGAATGCCCAATTACGGGAAGTTTTTGAAAGAACTTGTTAATAATAAAAGTAAAATGGAAAACATTTATGCTACTTTCTTAAATGAAGATTGCTCTGCAATAATTGAGAATAAATTACCAAAGAAACTCGGTGATCCAGGAAGTTTTCTTATTCCATGTACCTTGGGAAATTCAATCACTTGTGATGCTTTAGCCGATCTCGGTGCAAGTATCAATCTTATGCCATACTCGTTGTATGCGAAACTTTCAATCAAAACATTGAAACCAACAAGAATGAGTATACGATTAGCCAACCATACTATCCAGTATCCTGTTGGAGTAGCTGAAAATATGCTTGTTCAAGTTGGGAAATTTGTTTTTCCTATTGATTTTGTGATCCTTGAGATGGAGGAAGATAGCAAAGTTCCATTAATTCTTGGAAGACCTTTCCTAAATACAGCTGATGCGTGGGTTTGCGACCTTACAACAGGTTTTACCTCTCGAGGGATCTCAAGAGGCTTACAACCCCACCAGGCAGTGTACCTGACCGATGTAGTATAGTGTAGTGGTAAGTACGGGGGATTGATCGTTCTCCACAGGGAATAGTGTTCGTTAGGTATGAAAAACTACTCTAATTAGGTCTAAGGGTGAAGGAAGATTATTTTTTTTGTATTTTTATATTTTTATGAAAGCAAGTAAAATCTCGGGTTTGAAGGAGTGGGCGGAATTAGTTGCTAGTCAACTAACCCAAATAACTACAATTGCAAATAAAATAAAATACTGAAAATGAAAATGTTGTGAAACTTATGTGGAGAGAAATGTGTTTACTTAGATTTCCTTACTCCCTAACTATCTTTTACCGGTTGATTAGTGTGTATTAATTGCGTGGATGACGGGTGTATTCCTTAATACCAATCGTGGGGTGGCGTACGTACTTCCCCAACTCTACAAGCTCCTACTTCACTCCTATGTCGAGCCGGCTAGGAAGCTCCTAACATGGGATCACTAGAATTCGCTCATGCATTAAATACAACCATAAAAACCTAGTACGCATTGGTTCATGTTTCTTAAGACATTCAAGCAAATTACCGTATAGGAGGTTAGCCAGTTTTCTTAAGCCTAACATCGATAAACAATCATCCAATACAATTAATAACACACTAATAACCGATAATCAATAGTTAGGTTTCATTAGATCTAAGCAAACACAAGATAAATCTAGCCTAGCATGTTAATCAAAAGACAAGAACAAGATATAATCAAACAACACATAGACATATTGATTGATTAAGTGATTACTTATCTTCAATTAAACATGGGAGATCCAAGGGTATGAAAACCCTTAAAAATGGCAGAAATTCGTCTTAGGGTTTCTCCTCACAAAGTTGCACACTAATGACAAAAAATTGCAAAACTATATATAGAGTTTAAGGGCTGACGGCGTCACGTTGTAGATCTTGACGCCGTCACCTCGCCGTGTCTAGGGTTCCCGGATGGTCTTCTTGACGCCGTCCCGCTTTAGTGCTCCAAAATCCGCTCTGGCCTATCAAAGGTTGACGCCGTCAGAAATGAGCTTGACGCCGTCTCTCTTTAGCTTAAACCGTGATGGCCTTGATCACCTTAAAGGGTGACGCCGTCAGACTTCCTTTGTAAAACTCCTTGGCTTATCATGTGTATTTTTCATCTCCACCTCTTTTGCCAAGCCTTGACGCCGTCTGGAACAATCCCTGACGCCGTCAAAGGTACTTTTCCAGCCGATTTTGAGACTTTGTTGTTTTCTTCACTTTTATGCTCCAAAAACGTCCAAAATGCTTCCTTTTCCAGATTTCTTCTCCAAAGTACCTAAAATGACAAAAGGAACGATTTAGGGCAATATTTGATCAAATAAATACGATTTAGGGCTTAAATGACCCCCTAAAAGCGGTACACTTTTTGCTTCATCAACAGCAGATGTTATCATTCGAATAAAAAATAAAGAACTCAACCTTGGAGTTGGGGATGAAAGAATTTCTTTTTCGATTAATCAGGCAATGAAATATTCTCATGCAAATGATGACACTTGTTATAGCATTGATGTTATCGATGATATAACAGAAGAAACATTCGATGAGTTGCTTGATGAAAGAATTCAGACTCATCAAACATCTGGTCAAATCAGTGATGAAGATCTCGATAGAGAATTTGCTGAATTTATGCAGATTGACACCGAAGAAATTTCGGAGGAAGAAAATACTAACTTTGAAGAGTTAGAATTCAATAATGATATGAGAATCACAACCTCAATTGATGAACCGCCGGTAGATCTAGTTTTGAAACCTCTCCCTAATCATTTGGAATATGCATTTTTGGAAGGAAATTCTCTTCTTCCAGTTGTCATATCTTCAAAACTTAAACCTGATGAAAAGGAATGACTAGTTTCTATAATCAAAAAGCATAAAGAAGCTTTTGCTTGGAAAACTTCTGATATTCCTGGAATAAGTCCAAACTTTTGCAAACACAAAATAAATCTCGAAACTGATTCTAAACCAGTTGTTCAAAGACAACGAAGACTCAATCCAAATATGAAGGAAGTAGTTAAGAAAGAAATAATCAAACTTCTTGACGCTGGAATTATTTATCCTATTAAGGATAGCTCATGGGTGAGTCCTGTTCACTGTGTTCCTAAGAAAGGAGGAACAACTGTCGTAACTAATGAACGTAATGAACTTGTTCCTACAAGAACTATCACTGGTTGGCGGGTATGCATTGATTATAGAAAATTAAATGATGCCACCAGAAAAGATCATTTTCCATTACCGTTCATGGATCAAATGTTGGAAAGACTTGCGGGGAACAAATACTTTTGTTTTCTCGATGGATTTTCCGGTTACTTTCAAATTCCAATTGATCCAGCTGATCAAGAAAAAACCACATTCACGTGTCCGTTCGGCACATATGCTTATAGGCGTATGCCTTTTGGTCTTTGTAACGCACCAGCAACATTTCAAAGATGCATGATTGCTATTTTTCAAGATATACTTGAAACCTCTATGGAAGTATTCATGGATGATTTTTCAGTATTTGGAGAATCATTTGAGTCGTGCCTTAACAATCTTGATAAAATGCTTGAAAGATGCAAAACTTCTCATCTCGTACTTAATTGGGAAAAATGTCATTTTATGGTGACGGAAGGAATTGTCCTTGGTCACAAGATTTCGAGTAAAGGGATCGAAGTTGACAAAGCGAAAATTGATGCTATTGCTAAGTTACCACCCCAACTAACGTTAAAGGCGTTAGAAGTTTTTTAGGACACGCGGGATTTTACCATCGATTCATTAAAGATTTTTCAAAAATATCTCGTCCAATGACGAAATTGCTTGAAAAAGATTCAGTCTTTGACTTCAATGAAGAGTGCATCAAGGCATTCGAAACGTTAAAAAACAAGCTAACAAATGCACCAATCATGGTTTCACCAGATTGGTCGTTGCCGTTTGAACTCATGTGCGATGCAAGTGATTATGCTGTTGGAGCAGTATTAGGACAGCGAGATGGTAAACATTTTTGTCCTATATATTTTGCTAGCAAAACCTTGAATAATGCCCAACAAAACTACACAGTGACTGAAAAAGAACTGTTGGCTGTAGTTTTTGCATTCGACAAGTTTCGTTCCTATCTTGTTTTATCAAAAACAATTGTATTCACCGATCATTCAGCTCTGAAATATCTGTTTGCTAAACAAGATGCAAAACCACGTCTTATCCGATGGATTTTATTGCTTTAAGAGTTTGACATTGAAATCCAGAATAAGAAGGGTGCAGAAAATGTGGCGGCAGATCATTTATCTAGATTAGAAAATCCAAATTTAGAGGAATTCGGTGCAAACGAGATTGATGATTACTTTCCCGATGAAACTCTTATGGGAATTGAAGATGAAGAAATTCCATGGTTTGCTGATTATGCAAATTATTTAGCTGGAGGAATATTACAAAAAGGTCTATCTCATGCTGAGCGTAGTAAATTCTTTGCAGACTTAAAATATTATTTTTGGGATGAACCGTATCTATTCAAAATGTGCCCCGATGGTATAATAAGAAGATGCGTGTATGGTTCCGAAACTCGAAAAATTCTTGATGAATGTCATCATGGCCCAACAGGAGGACATGATGGACCATCCACCACCGCTAAAAAAGTTTTTGATGCGGGATTTTATTGGCCAACGATTTTTAAAGAAGCACATACACTTGTGCAGAATTGTGATGCATGTCAAAAATCTGGTAGTCTTTCTCGTAGAGACGAAATGCCACAAAAAAGTATCCAAGTCTCTGAAATATTTGATATTTGGGGAATTGACTTCATGGGACCTTTTCCTAAATCTCATAAATTCGAATACATCCTCGTTGCAATAGATTATGTTTCCAAATGGGCGGAAGCAGAAGCCCTACCAACTAACGATGCTCGAGTAGTTGTGAATTTTCTGAAAAAGCTTTTCTCTCGATTCGGAATTCCAAAAGCTTTGATAAGCGATAGAGGAACTCATTTTTGCAACCATCAAATGGAAAAAGCTATGAAAAGATATGGGGTCCACCACCGTTTCTCAACAGCATACCATCCTCAGACTAGTGGTCAAGTCGAAAACACCAATAGAGCTTTAAAAAGAATACTTGAAAAAACAGTTAAGGATAATCCTTCTGTTTGGTCAAGGAAACTCGATGATGCACTATGGGCGTTTAGAACCGCATATAAAACTCCAATTGGTACAACTCCATACAGACTTATATATGGAAAGAATTGTCATTTACCATTTGAAATTGAACATCGTGCTTACTGGGCATTGAGGCAATGTAATCCTGATTTAAAAATCGCTGGAGAAAAACGATTTTTACAATTACATGAACTCGATGAATTGAGACTCCAAGCATATGAAAACTCAAAATTATACAAAGCTCGAACAAAAGCTTATCATGATAGGAAGCTAAGAATCCGTAAAAAATTCAAGGCTGGAGACAAAGTTCTTTTGTTCAATTCAAAGTATAAATTCAAAGCTCCTAAACTCAGAACCAAATGGTTTGGTCCATTCGTGGTAAAACATGGTTTTCCATCCGGATATGTTGAACTATATGATAAGAAGGGTGGAACTTTCATTGTTAATGGACATCGAATCAAACTATATCATGATGAGGAGCAATTAAATGAAATGTCAAGTGAGGAAATACCACTTGAAATGCTTGATGAAAAGAAATATACTGCTATTCCTTTCATGGCACCTTTTCCAGCCGATTATAAAAAAGTAATACAATGGGCTGCGGAAACTGGTTACATCTGGGATGTTCTTCCTAGAACTTGCAACACCGCGACATTACATGATATTGATAAAACTGGAAAAGGAATAGTAAAAGGAAATGTGGTATATATTCCAAAGAAATTAGGAAAGAATCCTAAACACAATCCACCAAAGTAAGAAAGATTGAGTCAGGCTGATGACTCATTAATAAATTTAGCGCTTCTCGGGAGGCAACCCGTGTGTTTGTTTTTATGCCCCGATGGTTTTACCATAAGTGTGGGGGCCTTAATATTATGAATAATGCAATAAAAAATATATATTTTGCATTTTTGTGTGTTTTTGTTTTGATGATTATGCAGGTTAGGATGCTTGATCTTGAAATCAAATGAAATCCTCCTATTTCTTATGCTTAGGCAATATCATTTCTCTTATGTTTCATTTCCCTATTTTTCATGATTTATTGTTCTTAACATTGAGGACAATGTCAAACTTAAGTGTGGGGGGAGGAAATAGGAAATGATCTTGAATTTTTCTATAAATTTGAGCCTATTTTTAAATTTGTTTGCCCCATTGATCTAGTTGTTTTCGCACGTTGAGAATATTGATAAAGAATAACTAGATTTATCCACTAATAAAACATGTAATTTTTGAAAATTTGAGATGTGTCCTGATTGGCATTGCAATCCATTTTTGGATTGATAACATTGATAGCACAACTATAACCCATTCAACTAAATATGTGAGGATTTGAAGCCTATTCTTATATAGCATATATCTTTTATGCTCTAATCTTCTTGCTATGAGTGTGCCAGTGATCTTATTTATTCTAGAACTTGTGCTTGCAAATCATTACCAGACCGTAGTGAGATCACATTCGTGTGATATAAATGTATTCGCGTGATAAGAGGCTACCTTAGGAATTAAACCAAATGGCCTTCCATTTCACACATATTGATATATTAGCTAGCCACATTGGTTGGTTAACCTCTTCCATGGACCCATTTGTTAGCACTCATTTTAAGTGCTAGATTCCATTAGTACACCCTCCGAGCCAGTCTTTTCATTTTGTTACACCAGAAAAATATAAAAATATTTCTCACCTTTAGCCTTAACCTTACCCTTAGTCAAGTCTTGGTTGGTTACTAGCTACTTGGAAAGATGGTTGTTATGTGGGAATCCTTGAAAATGAGAAAGTTGCGAACTTCATGATAATCTCATGGATTATATATTCTTATGATTGAAAAAAAAAATAGAATAAGTAGCCAATGAGCTATGAATGTATGATATCAAGGAAGAATCTCAAGTTCAAAGGAAAGTGGTTGATGTAGCTAGTAGCACTTGGTTGGAGACTTTGGCTATTTGTAAAGTTTTTCAATATTAAAACCAAATATATATATCCCATGTCTTATCCTTACCCCTTTTGACTTTGTGAAGTTATCAAGTGTAATGACATGTGGTGACCATCCGATTTCTTGAGGAATGAGATAGCGTTGTTAGCGATCTAAGGTTATCCTTAGTGACCATCCGTTATTTGATAATTCGAGACTTCATTGTTAGCGAGCTATTATGTTTTACATGAGATAGTGACACAATAGTCTTATATCACCCTTGAAACCTTAAACCCGAATAAAAGTCCTCTTAGATGTTTACATTTGGTGCTTACGCCACGTCGGTTGAGTTTTGTTTCTTGTACAAGCCTATGGTAATATTTGGATTATATCTGCGCAATGAGTGTGATTATATTATATTTTCCAATCGCTACAAATGAGTGTTGAGTGAATCATACTTCATATTCCTTTCGTGAGGTGTCTTAATATGTTATCAGGCAAGAGAATCGTTAAGGTATTGTCAAACATCTCATCTTTTCATTTATAAGCCTATATAGATGGATCTTATCTTGTACTTGTGCTAGATAGATTTGCATCTCGTTTTTATCATATGGATTTTCTTAAAATCTAGATTTGCTTGGGGGCAATCAAAGTGTAAGTGTGGGGATTTGATAACGCTCATTTTGAACATGTTTTTATAGCATTATTCTTATGATTATGCATGTTATTTGGTTGTATTTATGAACATATTACACTTAAAAGGTGCAAAAGATGTGTTTAGGTTCAGGTACAACTATGTCGAATGAAATAGAGGAAAAGATGAAGAAAAGTCGACAAAATCAAGTAAATATGCGCGAAGTAAAGTTTTCCGTTCAAGACAAAGATTCATGCTATGATTATGTTCAAGTTCAAGAGAAAGATGTGGAAATGAAGTCAAGAATTAGTGCCAAGAAGTGTGTCACAAGTGGGAATTATATGCTAGCTTTGAGTTGAAAGTTATGTTCAAGACTTGGTCTATACCCAAGGTTTCAGTTTCTATACCCGAGGTTTCAAGAAGGAGAGCTCATACCTGAGGTATTAGAATTCCTGCCTGAGGTATAGCCATCCATACCCAGGGTCTACATTTTCATACCTGAGGTATGCAGAGAAAATGATATGAAGAGTTGCATTTATTCTTCATTTTATGCATCATTAACACCAAGGCCAATCATTAACTTCTAATTACTAAAGTTCCTGCATCATTATGACACTTGGAGCCCAAGTTGTTTCCTTGTTGGCTAAGGGGAAGTCTCCATATATACATGAAGAAAGAAACATAGAGGACACACAATCAAGATACAACAAACTACCACAAAAAAAAAACCTGTCACATTTATCTCTTATAAGTGGGCGACAAGAGGAGGAAAACGCAGGAACAAGAAGGCTAAAATCTCATCAATCATTACTTCAATTACTTACGGATCGTTGTTGATTATTTCACAAGTGTTCTTCATTATTTGTAATCATCATTACAACATTTTGTAAGACTATTCAATCATGTTTACTAGTTATCAATTTCTTATGATTATTACTTTGTTTACCATGAGTGGCTAAGTGCCTTATGCACTTGCCTAGATGATGTTTGAATTATGGTTCACTTGATTGGTTATGACTTATTGGTTCTAATATAAAAGAAAAGTTAACACTAAGAACGAATTGTGCTATCTTTAGTTTTCTCCACCAAAGAGTTATTAAGTTTGGGTAATTTCTAATGATGTATTGGGTTGAAAAAGACATTGTTAGTAAGTTGGTTGTAAACCTTTGTCTATGAGGGTTTTACCTTATGTATTGACCATTTCATAAGAAAATTAATTTAACTTGGAAAGCTAAATAGTGTGGTTGTTAATTATTTGTGAAACGAAAGTGAATCGGGTAATTGAGTAGTGTTAATCTTGGATTGATCAATTTTGAAATATTGTTTTTTTATAATCTCTAAATCTTGACGAGGATTGAAAGTGTGGGAAACAATATAATTAGTACACCACTAATCGAATTAGAACACCATCTAATTTGTTGGTCATAATCAAATGGAACCAATGTCATAATCATGTCAAAGGAATTGTGCAAACTAGTCTAGGCAAGTGTAGTCTTTAAATTATTGAATTTACATCATCTTTATTTGCTTGCTAATTAGTATTGCTTGTTGGATTGCTATTTATTTGCAAAAATTCACATCACACAAACAAAACAAATCCTAGTGAACGACCTCGGCTTACCTCAATTATCTCTTACTACATATGGACGAGTATACTTGCTCGTATGTGTTTCGTTTGAATCTTTGGTAAATAGTGTTATAAATTTTAAAACTTGGACTCCTAACGGGTATATCCCTTGAAACACATCAAAACTTGTTATGAGTATTAAATATATAGTGGGATATTTAACTTGGATGATGACAGAAAAACACGAAGTTACGGAACGTATCGAGGCACACATCATTATTGTTATTATGGGAATTATTTGTTGGATTATCTATTTATTTGGTCGTTGATTGGTAATCGGTATAATTTGGAATCTTTGCAACACCGGAACTTGAAATATATATGTGACTATCGATGGATTTGGAATATTATCGGACTTTGGACATTATTAGATATTTGGGACACGAAACGACTACAATACATTAGACTCGAAATGAATTTAATGTATTTGAGCCGTAACGGACGAACAATATGGAAATAATGTCTAACGAACAATAATATTTATAATCCCTTATTAACTAAACGTGTTTGGAAAATAATAAAATCAATTGACTTGGAGCGTTCTATGAACGAATAAGTCATGACGAATTTTTGCTTAAATATATAAAACATGTATGTTTTATAAAACTTAATGAGATTATAACCGACGACTACCAATCTTTTCAACTATTTGATGTGTTTATTATGTGTGATTTCTTTGAGTTATCTCCGTCGTCTTTTCTTGACTTCTCGTCATCCGTTCCGCGACGATCCCGTTATTGTCACTCTTTTGGCGTGTGTACACTTGAGTCAGCGTCTTTTCACCGCTACACAAACGATGATACCAAACTCTAATAAACGGATAAAACAAGATTATTTTGGAAATGAAATTGGATTATATTTGGAAATAGAATTGGATTATTTTGGGAATAGAAATGATTGATTTTGGAAATGAAAATAGATAAGTTTTGGAAACCCTTGCGCATTTGATTTATGAAATGTATTTTGAGACAAGTATTTATATTATTAGATCGTGCCGAGTCCGTTGTGCCGTGTTGTCATAGTTGCCGTTGTGATATACTACTCTTGAGCTGTTGTGTTGGGCTACTGTTTGGTTTATTGTGGTGTTCTACCCACTAATATTGTTGTGATATTGTATTGCTGGACTGAGGTGAGTTCATGGCCCCTACTTTTACCGGTTTTATAACTATTTTGGGGAGAATACATGCTCGTTTTTAACTAAACTCAATGACTATTTATTTGGAATATGCGAACTGTTTACTCAAGATTTGACTGTTTAGCTGAAATATTTGATTTGGTTATTTGAAGGCGTTATGTGATTAACTGATATGCATGTGAGTTTCACAGCCCCACTTTTACTTGTGAACTGTTTATTGAAACCTTGGGGTGAGGAAACATGCAAAACCGTTTTGCATGGACCTAACTATTGTTTTATGATTTGTTATAACGTGTTGACTGGATAAGGTTAGATATTTACAACATATATTTGTCTTAGACCAGGGTAGCAAATAACCCGGATACCTTTTGCTATAACGTGTTGCCTGACTAAGGTCAAATATATCCTAGGGCCCTACTGTGACTGACAATATGAGAGAGGGCTATTGTGACCTATCATATTGTTACTGGATTGTTTTTGATTGCTGATATAAGTGGAAATTGTGATTTATATCTATCTTTGTCCAGTGTAGCAAATCACTCATCTTGGTCCACTGTTATACTTTTGCTTAAACCTATGAACTCACCAGCGTAAGCTGACCTTTTAGCATGTATTCTCAGGTGACTGATGCAACTATTGTTGAATGCTTAACTTGGAGGCTTGGCAAATGGCACGGTTCATGGATCAATTTCGAATATGATAACTAAATTGGGGACCTACCTTATGTTTTACTTTGGGCTTACTTCCGCACTTTTGAATAAATGTAAATACTAAATATTTGGTTGGAATGTTTTGATTAATACTAATGACGTAATTCCGTTTTCTTATGCCTGTGTTGTATACCAATCCCCGTAGCACCCCGAAAGCTTGATTAGTCTTCCGCTGTACCAAAATTTAGGGGTGTTACAGATTGGTATCAGAGCTCAAGGTTATAGAGAACTGGGTACTTATAAAAAACCTAGACTATAACCATTTTTCAAAATTGATCCTACGACCGTCACGTGTCTGCCTGCCAAGCCAAAGCCTCTAGTATTGACATGATGAGCTGATTAACTGTTTGATATGAGATTGGAATATTTGGGAAACTAGGATGAGAATTATGCGATATTTGACTTGTGAACATGTCTAGAATCATGCGGAAATTGTTCTGGTAATATATTTGGAATGATGCGATATTTGATTTGGGAATATGTTTAGGATGATGCGAAACCTGTTATTACTGTTTTGGAAGAGTTTATGTTATGTTGGGTGTTAATACAAATATCGTCCTAAAAACGTTATTTATATTTTACGATATTTACTTAGTTTTGTTAATGACAATTACAAAGTATATCTTTAAGCAAATTATAAATACTAGCTAAAGTCTCTTTAGAACACATTTTACATTTCACAAGTTTACTTGGAAATACATTTCATACATCTACATGTTTATTTCCTTAAAAGGAAACTTTATTTCTAAAATGATACAATGACATCATGGCATGCATCATACATGTAATCTTGGTAAGATCTTGTAATATCTTGGATAGATCTTCAAGTAAGATAGTTGACATTGGAAGATCTTGATATGACAACACTAAGATATGGAAAGATTGGAGAGATTTGGAAAATCTCTTAGCTGTCTTACCTCTGGCATACCCACGGATCCCTTCGACATAAAGGACGGATCCCTTTTAAGGGATCCGCCGAGTGTTTATCAGCTTGCCTATAAATAGCAAGCTGATCACTTGGCCTTATCATCACTCATATAGCTTAAGTACATACTCATTCATATTACTAACATCATTCATTCATATCATTTGATCTATCTTTTGTAGCAAAGAAGATTAAGCATCAAGGTTCAACACAGACGTGTAAACCTTTAGTATAGTTACTGTGTGATCTTTGTGTAATTCACACATCATTATTTGTATTATTTATCTCAGTGAGTGTGGTTAGTGTTTTAGTCCTCAAAACACAAAGAGTGTAGGGAGTGGTTGTACCCTTGTGAAAGAACTCGACATCTAGCTTAGTGTCGGTAATTGTATAGGCGACGTTGGGTTGGTTCTGCCCTGAAGTAGAACTCGGTGTTTAGCTTAGTACCGGAAAAGGAAGTAAGCAACGTGTAAAGGTTTTCTCCACCTAGAAGAGAGTTTGTTTCTTAGTGAAGGATAACTCTCGAGTTAGAGGCTCGAGGAGTGGAGTAGGGCAAGGAAGAGAGTCCTTGTAGCCGAACCACTATAAACATCCGTGTTGTGTGGTTTGATCTTTCCTCTCTTTACTTTTCATATATATTGTGTGAATACTTGTTTGTGTTTGTTTCCTTTGAATTAACATAGAATAACAAAGCGAATTAATATTAATCGGTAAAACTATTCAACCCCCCCTTCTAGTTTTCCACATTGGGGTTACGGGTCGGTCTAACGTTAATAGACCCGACCGACACAGTTATCGGACTTATTGGGTTGACAAATCCAATAAGGGTCTGGTAAGTGTGTTGGCAGGAATTTATTAGTGTATGACCCACCCTTAAGACTTACCAATTGTTGTGATATTTTGGATTGTGGTAACTATTTACTACCGTTTTCACAGACCATGTCTCCTCCCTATCTAGTCCTCACCCACTCATACTGTTTTGTGGTAACATTTCTGTGTGTTTCTGTTATGTTCACGAACTTCCTCCATGTAGCCTCACAAATTAACTCCAGGACTGGACATTCGTGCTATTACTGAATATGATAAAGCCTATAAAACAACGAGCTACTATCATTTCTTCATTATAGATTGAGATGGTGAAGCTCGCCATATCGAACGACGCGGCTCCATACCCTTAGGTTAGGTATGGAGCAAGCTCTTGTTGAATTGGATTTTTTTGTTTTTTGGGGAGGCGGCTTTCTGAAACACCCATTTTATCACCGTTTATAAACCCGCCTCAAAACGCTTACACTGGAGACACATTTTTAGTGCGTCCCACTTCTCCTTTTGTATTCTGGAAAGAACATGTGGTCTGGTAGACCTAGAAGTTACCGTGAGAGCTACGCCGAGTACGCGAATAGTTATGGATTTGTTTGTTGTGAACTCTAAACCAGGAAGTTCTCAGTTAGAGACTTTAGTCCTTTATCATGTACCGTTGCCATTCATTGCCATCAATCACCGTTTACATCTACCGCTGTTGAATTTTTGAGAATATTGTACCGAATCTTGACGTTTTGATGAATTCGAATACCTGGTTAATATGTGGAGCTGGAACTCGCTATCGTTGATTGGAATAGTGTTCACGTTATGGTGATTGATGTTCATTCCAGTATTCTAATGGTGATGATAAAAAATTCTTGTGCGATGTTATTCCGATATCCGAAATCATATAACTCGTTGATGTCTATGGGACAGATCAACGGCTCCGAAACGAAACTTAGTTAGGACCACGCGGACACAACCTGCTGCTGCTATTAACACAGGTCGTCGTGGTCAGCCTCTAGTCACTCTAAACTGAACTACAAACAACCCGGTCCCACCAAGACATGCTATGGTGAATCAAACTTTGATTGATCAGTTAGTGGCCCAACGAGTGGCCGAGATACTAGCCGAGTCGAATCACTCAAACCGTATTCTGAATTGGTAATCCAAGGTGAAGTATGCCTTGTTCACTCTGTGGGATGAAGCTTTGACTTGGTGGAACATTTACCTCCAATCTGCCAGTATTGATGTGGCTTATTCAATGCCTTGAGAAGAGTCTAAGGCGATGATGCTTAGGAACTACCGTACCTGTTGAAGCGAGAAAGATGGAATTTGAATTATGGAATAGTAAGGTGAAAGACACCGAAATGCCAACCCAGACCTGTCGTTTCCAGAAACTGTCACTATCATGCTCTGAGATGGTTCGTACCGGAGCACTCAAGATAGGGCACTATACTAATGGATTGTCCCCATCTATCAAGAATGACGTGATTACTTGGTGACCAGCCACTCTTTGAGATACCGTTGAGTTAACTCGCCGTCTGAAGGACGTAGTGATTCGGGACGCAACTGAGAAAGTAGTTGACAACAAGAGGAAGTAGGAGGAAACCCGGAATAAAATGTGATGTCAAGGAATGACTGTCCTATGTAACGAGACCTAGCGCTGCACTTTTCACTTTCGCCATTATCTAACAAATTACTTGACGTCATCTCCCGATTGTCTGTACTCCCAACATAAACCAGCTGTCTACGTTACTATCTCATTAATATTCCGTAAACCCACAAAAGTTTTATTATCTACTCCTAGTAACTAAACATGGCATTACATCATTGGACCTTAATTATACAAAGACTGGCCACCTATGTATAATTCAGGTAGGAATCATGTTATGCTAGGAATGGTTGCTTAAACCTCCACCGAGAATTAAATTTCTCATTCCATGTTTGAAAGATCGCTACCCGATCAATTCTATCTCTTCCGTTCCATGAATCCAGCCTTATCTGGCGTCATACTCTAATCCGAAAGGATACGTTACGTCATCTACTGTCATAGAACGATCCCGTTGCATAATGTTTCACGTTACTCTACCTCTTCCTGTTCTGAGAACCTTTGTGTCGATTTAACAAATTTTTGAGTTGGACAACTACCTGATGATTCATAACCTCACGTGTGACTGAGACATATACTGCTTAAGGCATATATGCAAACCACTAAGACGGTTATATTCAGGTCCCTAATCAAAGTCATACCTGCTACACTAGAAGGTTACCGATTCGACCGACCGATTGCTAGTAGCAATCAACACAGATCTTCTAGATTCTATTTTTCACGTTAAGAAGTAAGTATACCATTGAGACTAGTCGACTGTTAGTAGGAACCGATGTACACCTGCTTAGTTTGATGGAGGAGCCAATGGAAATCTTGTATCAACTACTCTTAGACCTCCAGTTGACAAGACTCAAACTGCTTAGACCTAGTATATGACAATGAGCCGACCACTGTGAAGAACCGATGCCTCTACAGAGAACCGATAATCTTTCGATTAGCTCCAAGGTTCGAGCATCTAGTTGAGGATCAATCCGGGATCCGGATACTACCATCAGAAATGGTTCAGGAAGAGAAAAATCCCGAAGGCTGCGTTTACACTTGTGGTGACTGTTATGAACCCCTAGTTAGGCATGTTGGTTAGCCGACACCCCGAACGCCTTCATGAATCTCATGAACTGCGTGTGTAAGCTCTAATTGGACAAGTTGTGATAGTATTCGACAACAATATCCTAAACTACTCGAAAGAGTAAGGAGGAACACGACGAACATCTGAGATTAACCTTAGGGTTGCTTGAGAAGGAACAACGATAGACCAACTTCTCTGAGTACGAATTTTGAACGCCGACAGTGTGATTTCTTGGTCATGTGAATTGTATTCACATAGATCTCGCCAAGATTGAGCCCATTAAGGATTGGGCTACCCCTGTAACTCCGACCAACGTACGTCAATTATTATGACTTGCTAGATATTACCGGAGATTTATCAAAGGCTTTCCAAGATAGCGAAGCCTTTAACCAAATTGACTCAAAGGATGTGAAGTGTAACTAAGGAGAAAACGGAGAGGAAGCATTGTAACTTTTGAAGTAGGAACGGTGTAGTACGCCTATCCTAGCTGTACCAGAAGGAAGTGTAGATGTTGTTGCAAATTGCGATGTTTCGTATAAAGGTTTGTGAGATGTTTTGATGTGAATGGAGAAGGAAGTAGCTTACGCCTCTCGTCAATTTGAGACATACGAGAAAAGCTACACCACTCATGAGTTAGAATTGGGTGCAGTTGTACTTGCACTCGGAATCTGGGGACATTATCTGCATCACACGAAGTGTATAGTACACACAAAGCATAAGAGTAGCAGCATGTCCCAGACCAGAAGGAACTGAACATGAGGCAACGTCGTGGTGATTATGACTGCAAAATTTGCTATGATCCGGGTAAAGAAAACGTTGTTGCTGACGCTCTTAGTCGAGCAGAAAGAGCACAACCATTGAGAGTCCGAACTTTAGGGATGACTAGCGGTTTGCCTGTACAGACTCAAATGCTCGAAGCTCAAGCTGAAGCTGTCAAAGGAGAAAATCGACATTGTGGGAACCTCTATGGTATGTTAGAAAATGAAAACGGCTTCGTAAAGCTTTCCGATGGGAACTTCATGCTTTGGAGATGAAAACTGAATATCACCCCACGGGGGTATTCGTGATCTGATTATGCATGAGTCGCATAAATCAAAATACTCCACTCACCCCGGATCTGATGAGACGTATCAAGATCAGGAGAAACGATATTGATGACCGAGCATGGATGCTGACATTGCAATATATGTCGGCAAATGCTTAGCATGTCGAAAAACGATAGCCGAACACCAGAAACCATCAGATATATTGGAACAACCCGAAATCAAAAAGAATCACCGTGGGTATATCACCAGATTTCCAAGAACAGATAGTGGTTGTAATACCATCTGGGTAATTGTGATCGTCTTACCGAACCTGTTCATTACCCCATTATCATTGGAAGCGATAGTATGGACAACTTGACCCTCTATACTTAGAAGAAATTACCTCCCCGGCATGTAGTGCCGATGCCTATCATCTCCGATCGAGACAGATGTCTCACGACAAACCCATGGAAATCACTCTGGACGACCTTGGGGACGGATCTCGACATGAGTACTGCATAACATCCCCAAACAGATGGTCAGAGTGAGAGAACCATTCAAACGTTGGAAGATATGCTTCTAGCCTGTGTTATTAACTTTGGAAAAAGGCTGGGAGAGACATCCGCCTTTGCCCAAACTTTCCTAAGATAATAGAAATCCTACCAGCGTCAGGGCTGTACCGCTTTAGGCACTTTGTGGTCGAAAGTGCCGACTCTTTACCTGTTGGACCGAAATTGGAAACAGCCAACCCACTGATACTGAACTCATCCATGAAACCGCTGGAAAGATCGTTTAGATCACAAGAGAAAGGCGAATTGCTCCCGATCATTAGAGGAGTTATACTAACGAACACCGTGAAACTCATGAATTCCGAGTGAGGGCAAGGTGATGCTCAAGATATCACCATGTAATGGTGTGGCCCGTTTAGTAAACGTGGGAAGTTTGACCCTCGCTATACTACTCCTTTACAATATTCTTACTAAAAATGGACCGGTAGCTCACAAGACTTGTACTACCACCGGGACTTGGCGAAGTCCACAATACCCTTGACGTACATAATCTGAAGAAACATTTTCGGAAGAAACTGCCGCTCTAATCCATGGATTTTATCCAGCTTGATGAAAGTTGAATCTTGTTGAGGAACCTATTGAAATCTTGAATCGTGAAACCTACCTAAGCCAAGTCACATTCCTGTCGTTAGAACTTGTTGGAAAACTTGAAACAATCCCGAACTCACGTGGAAATGTGAGGATGAAATCGAGCGAATCTGTTCTCATCTCTTTTCAACCTTAACGGGTAACTTGAACTAAAACCTGGGACGGGTTTCTTCTGAGGCTGGGAGGCTGTGACAACTGGTAAATTTTTGGGGATTATTTTAATGCCGCATTTTGGTTTAAAACGAATATTAATATATGGGCACCGTTTTGGGAACGTATTGGGAATTTGTTTTGGAAAATAAGGAATTTTGTTGGAATAATGTTACGTGATATATGAAGTTTCCCCATAGAAACTTGAGATTTAGCAAAACGTGAGTCGGCACAGTCTAACCTAATAATACGAGAAATATCGATTTTCGACGCATTTAACGAGTATAGACATATTTATAATCATTTTTAACGGAAAAACAAGTTTAAAAATAATGGCGCAACTTAAAACGTTTCACGAATAATTTTTCTACGCTAAACAAGCCCGAGAAACGTTGTGATAAAAGTTTAGTAAAACTGCATTTATGGTCCTTGCGTCTAATTTTAGTCCGTGACCCTCAAATATCCCCGTTTGGCAGACTTGGTCCCTCGGATTAATAAAACCCCACCCACTCCCTCACTTTCATTCTCACCAAAACCCTAATCCCATCTCTTCTCTCTCTCCCTCTTGATAGCAGCCGCCGCCCCGTTTCACCAACTACACCACCATTACACATCGTCTTTATCGTTATTCTTTCAAGAACGTGTAGATCCGAAGGTAAGAAGGTGAGACACACCGGTTTCACACTTGTGTGATGCAGTGTGAATTCGTAACTCGTGCAAACGAGTTAGTTTTTGCGTTTAACGATTGGGTTTTGGCAAGAAACGAATGGATAACAGTTTTAACAAGATAAAAACTAGTGAAACATGTATTTGGTATCATCTTTGTGGTCACGGGTTTGTTTTTGGTTTTGTTGTCACGCGTACGAAACGGAATAAGCTCGACCCGAGCTTATTCAAGCTTATTAATTATTTTGGTCTTGGTTGTGTTTTATTATTTTAGTCCGTTTGATACTTGGTGGCTCACAGTAAATGTGTTAGCCGTGACCTTCTTGGTCTCGGCAAGGTTTTGGTTTTTGATCAATTTGGTAATATTGACTCGCGGTGTGGAAATGTTAGCCGAGACCTTTGGTCTCGGTAAGGTAATATTTCTTTTGGTTCAATTGATATGGCTCACGGTTGGTTTTAGCTAAGACCTTTTGGTCTCGGCGAGGCATTTATTTTTTATCCGATATTGTTATTATTAATTGTGAACTTGAGGTTGATTGTGAACTTAGGAACACTCGAGCCGTAGGTTAGTTTGGCCGAGAATGGATATTTATTACTTGATGCTTGGAACTTGAATTCGATCGTGATGTTATGGCTACGAGTGTTAGCCGAGACCTTGTAGTCTCGGTGCGACCTCGACGTGCCCAAATTATTATTACTTGGACTTGTTGATACATTAGATATGTTGACTAGTTGATCCGGCTTATAGCCGCGAGACTTGAAGGAAATGTGACTTGAGGTGTTTAGTAACTTTCGTGACGTGTTGAAAACGCAAAAACAAAAAGAATAACTAAAAAGGATAAAGGAATAACAAGGAAACTTGTTATGAGTATTAAATATATAGTGGGATATTTAACTTGGATGATGACAGAAAAACACGAAGTTACGGAACTTATCGAGGCACATTTGCACTAGTACATCATTATTGTTATTATGGGAATTATTTGTTGGATTATCTATTTATTTGGTCGTTGATTGGTAGTCGGTATACTTTGGAATCTTTGCAACACCGGAACTTGAAATACATATGTGACTATCGATGGATTTGGAATATTATCGGACTTTGGACATTATTAGACATTTGGGACACGAAACGACTACAGTACATTAGACTCAAAATGAATTTAATGTATTTGAGCCGTAACGAACGAACAATATGGAAATAATGTCTAACGAACAATAATATTTATAACCCCTTATTAACTAAACGTGTTTGGAAAATAATAAAATCACTTGACTTGGAGCGTTCGACGAACGAATAAGTCATGACGAATTTTTGCTTAAATATATAAAACATGTATGTTTTATTAAACTTAATGGGATTATAACTGACGACTACCAAAATTTGGGGGTGTTACAAAAGCCAAACGAAAAACCGAGCTGAACCGGTTCAACCAAAGCCGAATCGACACTTGTTAGTTCGGTTTTTGGTTTTATATATTTACAGTTTCCGGTTAAGGTTCGGTTCGAGCCGAAACCGAGAGAAACACACCTAAACCGATTTTCGGTTTCGGTTTGGTTACCAAGACCAAGTCCTATACTCCTATGTCATTATGAGACCTGATTTACATTGACTTAACCACACTTCGCACCTCTTGAACCGACCGACACAAAACGGAAACCGACCGAGTCATTTCGGTTATGTTTTTAGTTAATGTTTTTCAAGAGTTTTATCGGTAGTGATAGATTAGGTTGCTGAAAAAAAAAAGTTTGATTGATAACAATTAAAGTTATAGTAGATAATACAAAAAGTGATAAGAAATATGAAAATGATAGAAGAGAGAGAAATATTGATTTTTATCATTTTTTACTATAAAATATGAAAGATAAATAAAAATTAATAGAGAGGAAAGGAAAAATATAGGAAATAAAGGAGAGATAAAACTATGTATTATCGTTTTATATCGTATAAGCTGTAAAAGTAGGGAGAGGGGAAAAAATGTCGGGAAAGTAGGAGAGACAAAATCTTATCGTCTTTTTTTGGGTTAAGATTATTAAACATAAACGAACTTATCAAAATTTTCAGTTATCAGAAACGTACTCATTTTACTCCATTGTCATCATTGTAAGTTGTTGTAACTTGTTATAAGAGAGTATGGTACAGTGCACCAATAACGGTTATAGGTGCCAAAATGGCACCTATGATACCACTATAACATGTTATATTGCAGTGCATGTTGGTGTTATAGGTGCTATTTCGGTTGGCTTCACATTTGTTATCCATATTTTTTTTGTGAGCGAGAGGGGTATTTTGGTGGTGTGGTATTGAAATGTTATTAAGGAGGGTGTTTATGTAATAGCAGTGTTATATGATACATATTAACGTGGCGGCATATAGAAAATTTAGAGGTGCCCACTGCACCTTGCTTTCTAAGTAAAATTATTACGAGACCACGGCACTAAAAACATCCCACATATTTTAATTTTTTTTTACATCTATACTTCTTTTTAATAAATGTTAAATGACTAAAATACCCATTTTTCTTTCTCCACCAAATCAAAATTTCCAGACACACCCATTCCATACCAAATCAACCACCATCCATATAAAACTCATCCACCTCACATAATCGCCTCACATAATAACTAGCTGACAAATTCTTCTTTTCACATACACCCTAACCTAAAATATAACGACCCAAAATCAAATCTAAGCTTATTATAAATAAAGACTATGTTATGTATTTCTTTAAATCAATAAGTGTAAGATTTGTATAAAAGATAGTACGATGAGCTGGCAATTTGTGCCTAAAATAAAAAAATGGCTAATTTGAGAACATTTAGCCTCATCATTTTTTTTTAAAATGAGCATATATTGTCCATTTAAAAGTTAAATGGGCACAAATGAGAACATATTTTCTATCAATTAGAGGACATTACAATTGTTTTTAAAGAATAACTCATAGATATAAAGGAGGAAACATTTTGAATTCTAGCATTCTATTACATAGATTAGAGTTCCTAGCTCGTAGTCTTTGATTCTTCAAAGTCATTAATCTTTGTGCTTTTAGCAGTTAACTTTTGATGATTGTTCTTTTGTCTTGATTGATCTTTGATGATTCTTTGAGGTCATCATCCAACATACGTCTTCAAGTCATCTTTCTGCAGTATCGTCTCCATGTGACGTTGTGATATTTGGACCAACATGCTCACACCTTTTCTGGATCATGATTTTCAGCATTAGAGTTGCGAAAGCAGTGTTGAAGGCATTTCAATTATCATGATTTCTTTGTTTATGATGGGGAAGTGTGAGCATGGGGTGATGGATCGGCATCTTTTCGGCAATCAGCTGCAACCGCCAAGGATTCCTGCATACGACAGTTAGTAATAAAAAGTCTGGTACTTATAGGTTTGGACTTCGAGATTGTTATCAGCATATTGTGAAAACTTTCTCTAATCCTTACCAAGGCCGTTCCTAAATCGGATACCCCCGAGAGGGCTTATAAGATCTACCGAAGTACATCAACTATTAGGTGAGTCGCTGGAGTTCACTCCACGACTGTAGACCGTTTGAAACCGCCGCGACCACTAAGCATAATTCACAAGGAATTACCGAAGTGACCTGCTTTCAGGGCTGTTTGATGTTGACCCTGGCAGGAATTTCCATTCAATCACTGAGAATTACATTTGTAAGTTCCCTCATAAATGTTCTGGCAGATTGCTAAGATCTGCGTAGGACTCATTAGTTTACAACTGGTGTCCTTAATGTTGAACAACCAGTGTAGAAGTAACACGTGTTCCTATGAGATCTTTTGATGTATCTTGCGGCTCTAGACTCGATAAGTGCAATTTTTGGTAGTCGGAGACTGAAGCGGTGTCTCCTGTTACAATATCAACATAACTCGTAATGAGCGATCGATAGATTATGCAGGGTTCCCCGTGAGAATGAAACAAGTCCTTTTAAGAGAACTTGAGTGGCTAGAAGGTTTAGTGCAGTGCGTCACTGGGTCCATGACGTCTTGTCTTCAATACCGGTGTTACCTTAGTAACCACCAGTAGCATATGAATTGAACCCGGTTTCTGCCCTAAGGTTGAATACATGGAGGGCTATTTCTTTTCACCCTTTCTCATTATATATATATTTTTTTTAATTCTTCAACCCTTTCTTTCTCCTTTCTCATATTACTCCTTTTTTCATAATCATACATAGTACTTTCTAATACTAACTATTCGGTATTGTCCTTGGGAAGATCCTTACGACGCTTTTCCTAACCTTAGTCACCTTATAACTTCATGACTATCCTATGTTGCCGTCAACCAAATCTTTGAAAAATTTCTCAAAGTGTTTATAATTATAAAACACATTTTGCTAACACTTTGAGAGTTTTGTATTTTTCAAATACTCCCCCTTAACATGTGCTCATATGTTTTAATTTTAAATTTGCACATGTTGGGTAGAGTTTCCACTTTTTGAATTGATCCACTTTCAGTGAACATGACCGATTTGAGACACGCTGTGACAAATAGTAATTTCAGGTCATTTTCCAAACCTCGACAATTTACTATTCATGGATTACTATTCATCATTCACTATTTATCATTTTTGAAGTCAGTTTGCGACTTTGAGATGTTTTCAAAATTTTTAGTATTCATGAAATACTATTCATCCCCGTTGGGAGATCACTATTCATGTTCATCATTCATCAGTTCGTAAACTAGGTTTACGGGTATTCAAAATTCGCGTAACCATTATGGCTTAGCTGCGTAATCATGAAACATCATTAAGGACACATCATATAGACTAGAGTAGTCTACATATCATCAGTAACATCATCTGCATGTTAGGTCATTCGCGGGTTTGCGTAATTTCAACTAACGTATGGTTATTTATTAAATAAACGTTACCACTCAGTCTTTTACTACAAACAATATACCCGACACTCCAGACTATGGTCCTAATATATTTTCACATTCACTATAATGATATAAAAGTTATATTATTAGTTTACCCGGAGTTTTGAAATCATTTACTATATATATCGTCAAAAGCTTATAACTACGACGGTTTGCGAAATTTCAACACGATAACTATTTGAACACCCGATTCTTGCAAGGAATGTGATTTTATAATTTTTACAACTTCGTCATACTTTATTTTGTTCCGTCAAGATTTATTTCTAGCTAACTCGGTACCCGGTAACACCTAATACACAACTTAAACTAACTAAATCTTATCATCCATGGGACAAGACTATTAATGAGCACACACACTTTTTTTCTCCCTTGTTTGCCGCCCCTTGCCCCCCCTAGGTCCAATTTTACTTGATTACTTTGACCCTAAAAATCTATAACTAGTTTTAATACTTATCATATTTCATTTACACATTCTTATAACAAAATCAACTAGCAATTTTCTCTCTTCCTCTCCTTTCTTATATGATCGGCCAAGAACACAAGACAAGAAGAAGTTCACCAAAATTTTCAAGATTTAGTATTTCAAGTCCAATTAGTATCCTAGTTAAGGTTTTGAAATAAAAACCTCAAGGATAATTAAGTGTTTTGCTCCAAAACTTCAAGTAAGTGTCTAAATAAATTTTCTACTCTTTTATACTTTCATTTAATCTATTTTGATGTTCTAATAGCAAATCATGCAAATGTACATATGTTATATACCACTTAACACTAATTTTTGTCACTAAAATGAGTTTAATGAATTTTATGAGTAATCTTATGAGATCCACTGGTATAGTCGAATAAAGTCTAAGGAATTGCACAAGAAATATGCAAAACCCGAGTCGTTTGTCCCGACGAAGATTGAATGGAATATGTGATTCGGGATCGTGATTCGTGTAGTGAATGTGAATAAGAGTGATTGATTTTGAATTACACTACTAATATTAAAATAGCAATCAAGATTAACAATTAAACTAAGCTAATAGAACAATTAAACTAAACATTTAAACGAAAATTGAATTTTAAAAACGAACGCGACGTAATTTAAAAACGTAAATAAAAGTGATTTTCTAAAATTTAAACCCTAAAAATGCAAATTAATTTTTCCTATATTAAAAATGATAAAAGAAAATTTTTGGAAAAAGAAAAATATTTTTTTTGACTTTTTAATAATTTTTTATGAATTTAAAACTAGTTAAAACTAATTAAATGATTTAAAAATATTAAAACTAACTGGAAAAATCTGAAAATTTCTGAGTAATTTTAAAATCAAAGAAGCAATCTAGGAAAAATAAAATCAGAACCAGAATAAGCTAAAATAAGCTAAACAGCCTAATAAGCACTTAATGAATAAGCTTAAAATAAGCAAAACTTGGCCAGAAATTATCAAAAGCTCAAAGACTGATCTCCTAACTATAATAAGCCCAAATCAACAGAAAATGATCAAATAAGCAGATGGTATAAGCAGAAAATCAGCAGATCAGATCAGGTGCTAATGGCTTATTTGCAGACCTTGTATAAGCTGTCTAATAAGTACAAAATTCCAATCCCAGATAATGGGCTTAATGCTTGTTATTCTAACTACCTAAAAACCAAATTTGAGGACCTGAGCTTAACTAGATAAGCCACAAGAGGGCTGAGATCAGCACCTAGAAATGCTGTTCTGCATCAGCATATGCTGATCATGGAGCAGACAGATTTTTGGCGCTAACTTTGGTAAAACTACTTTAAATCAAACAACCCTTTGCAAACTTGTTTTAACACTTGAAAAGAACCTAGAGAGGCCAAAATGGGACTTACAATAATCTTGGCTTATGCTGAGCTTGTTCTAGGCAGTTTGGATTTCAAAGCTATCACTAATCAACCATATTCATCAAAAATGCTCAAATCTACTTAATCTCTGTCAACAACAGCTTATACAACCTACCTTATTCAAGATCAAAGTATCTAGATAGGCAAAACTATAGTGACCAAGCTTATTTACCCCTAACAGTTACTAATCCAAACACCCTTTATCCTACCTTAAAACAAGCAAACTCAGATTCAGGCTTAACCAATCATTAACAAGCATCAAACATCACTTACTAACCTCAATGGATCTCAGAATAGCAGCTAACAACAACAAAACTTATCAAACTCTTAGGTCCATAGATATGAGCAAATCAGAAACTATATTGAGACAAATTCAACTACTATATCAACTAATGATCAAACAAGTTTAACTACTATTAGATCTAGCAGACAAACATCAAATAACTAACATCAAATAAAAATTAAACTAGCAGCAAAATTAATCTATAAAAGTTGAGTGGAACCGTAAATAATAAAGAACTTACAAAGTAACTCTCCCTCAGCACAAAATTGAGGGAGTTCACTAAGCTTGCCTGTCTTTAGACAGGCTAGAGGCATCCATTTCCCCTCCTAGACCATCACTCCAAACAGCCATCACCATGGAAATTGAGACAGTTGACCACAGTTGACTTTTTGAACTTTTTAACAATAGGACAGAATTGATCCTACTAAAAGCTTACAGTAAGCTACTTAGCTTGTATAAGCTTATAATACTCAGAAATACAGCTAATGGAAGCTGTGATAAGTATATATTTTTTTTATTTTTGAACTTTTTTCAATATTTTGGAATTTCTTTGAGATAACTTGAATAACTATGAAATATAAAGCTGAAATTAGTAAGATAAGCTACTGAAAGAACAAGTAAGCTAATATGAAATTGAAAACTTGAACAGGACAGAATCAAACAATACTAAATTTAAAATTTCATTAATCAAACGTTAAAATTACAATAGGAAATAAAAACTACAATTCAGAAAAGTATTTTAGCAGCATAACAATAAACTAAAAATTACATGAACAACAATGAAGAGTGATCCTCTATTTATAGCCGACGCAGGAAGGATCTAGGAGCTTTAGCCATGTCATCAATCCGTGTGCTCATGAGTCCTTTACCACCCTTAGATCAAATCCTATCATCCACAGCCGTTTGATCAAGAATTGTGAGGTGTTCGGTCCAATAGCATGCTGCCACGTAGCCATGCGTGCGCTTCTTCTGACATCTGACACTCTGGCATCTTCTAGAACCCCAATGATTGGACCAATCTACCCTTAATTATGGTAATTTTGAGGGGTGGGGTAATTAGGGTTTATCCTGGTAATAATTGGGGAAGAACAGATGAGAGCGGGTTTTATTTTTTTTATCTTTGTTTGACCGAAAAGTGTTGACCGGGGTGGGTTATTTGACGGGTTGTGGTGATTTGGGTAGTGGATCCGAGTTTTAGGTTTAGAGAACATGATGGGCCGTGGGTTTGTATAACTTGGGTTGGATGTTGGACTAAATATTGGATTGGTTTTGTATTATTGAATCCTATTGGTGTAAAAGGATTAGGATTTAAGTGTTTTATAAATTTCAAGGACCAAAAGGTAAATTCTGAAATCCAAGGGGCTGAAATTGTTAAAATTCCAAAGTTGGTCTAAGGGTGGTTTTTGTCTTTTTGTGAAACTCTAAGGGCTAATTTTGACTTCTGAGCAAAAATATCTCTCCCGGCTTCGGTTCTGAGTCTTTCCCATATCCCGTGCTCGTTTTCCCGGATTTCTTGTGTCTTTTGTCAATTTTCACGATATCCATCCCTGCACATACAAAAACACAAAAACACAATATCTTTTGGCATTTTGGTCGGGTTTTTGGTTATTTTGGTCCGGTTTTGGTCAAGAAAAGGTATGTGAATAAGCACATACCATCCACCATTTTTGGTGAAGATTAGGAACCCATGACACTCTAATAAGGTGTATGGTAGGCTTAGAATAGTTTTGGTATTGATTGGAAGGAACATATACAAGTCTTGAACTAGAAAAATTGTTTTTAACAAAGTATAGATGAGGTGCTGTCCATTTTTGTGAATTCCGGAAAAATCAGTAGACCATGGACTATTTTGGCTTAAATATTTAGAAAATACACTTAAAAATGAAACCGTGGCCGCCGGAATGAGTAAAAACGAGCTTACGACGAGAAAGATACGTTAATTTTAAGTTTGACGACGAAAACTATTTTCTGAAAATAAGTGTGCTGTTGCCTTTATTAGAAGTCTACAACATCAGCTGCGAACTGGCAAGATGTAGAAAACTTTTTATGGATTTGGATTATTATTATACATTATCATATTTATTAATTATTCGTGTTGCCAAACCCCAAGTCCTACGGCTTTTATAACAATCCCAACATCGGTTGCGAGCCGGCAAGATGGAATAGTCTATTACACCGTAACACTGACAGTACCTTGATATGTACCCAACTTTCATAAGAAAGAATTCTCTAAGGAAGAAATAAAAACTAATTATCGCCAAAACCAAAATACCTTTAATTATTCCTAGATTTCTATTTTTTTAGTGAAACAAGCTTATGGGAACAAAAAGCCACAAATAACTTCGATGAGCTCTAAAGAGATCCAACTACTCCACGTTTAGCAATCTAACTTCTAAACAACTCTATCATTTCTCGTTCTTCGCAAATTTAAAATCTTAAATAATAAGATCCGCGAATGCTTAGCCAAATAATCAAGCCATGCATATATAAAGTCAAATACGGGAACTTGCAAATTCTTAAAAAGAATTCGCGTTTTATAGCTCCTTGTGTAAAAGACTAGCACAAGCTTATAGATTATAAATGGTTAAGGGAACAAGCTAGGGCTCAACACGCCCGGTCAAGTCAGAATTTTATTCCTACTCTCACCAGCGGAAAGTCAACAAAAATGTCAAAACTTATTATATTTTTGCAAAAATTTTTAAATTTTTCTCATTTTTTTTTAATTTTTGGAGGAAAAACGGGGTTGCATGAGAAAACGGCAAAAATGCAAGGCAAAAATCAAATCGAAAGATTACCCCCCCAGACTAAAACGAGACATTGTCCTCAATGTCTTAAAGGTAAGGGTTCTCCTACATAAATCTAAGGCCGTTTATTAATTATGCCAAAAGATAGATGTAAAACGATAAGATTTAGGATATCGGATAAGCAGCGAATGATGAAACTCGAGTAGCGTGAAGGAAACTACAAGCACGAGAGTCTTCATCATCGGGCATTCCTGGACATACCACAGAAAACAACGAGACACAAGATATGGAAGAGGGGACCCTCCTCACGTCACTTATTAGAAAAGAGATAAGAAGATAGATGGATAAGCATGGGGTGCCTCCCACGAAGCGCTTGTTTTTGGTAACCGAGTCACATGAGCTTGACTCGACCCCGAATTTATTTGTCCTTAGGGGAGCATGTGGAAAAGATAATCTCAATCGGACTTTCGTTCAAGATGTTTGGATAAACATTGAAGCATACGAAAGTTCCACTCCGATTGAGATACCCACGGCTTTAGAAGATAAAAGCGGTGATGCCGGGGTCAAAAACTTTGTCTTCGTTTCCGGCTGGAAACGATAGTAAAGTTTCAAGCAGAAATGACTCCGGGCAGAACGGGAGTTCTTGATCAGAAATGAGTAGCAGAGGAAAATCACTTTTCTCTAGAATTAAAAGTTCCTTAGATGAGGCGGGAAACTTTAAATTCTTATCAAGAGTTAATTTCATCAAAGGATGAATTTCACCATCATCGAGTATGACTGGATTAAACACTTTGTTTTCACAAGAAAACTCAGCAGGGTACTCAATGGAGGACTCAATGGAGAAAAGGAAATCATCCTTGGGAGAATGAGGAGATAAGTCATGAGAAACAATTGAAGCATTGTTGGGCTATAAAAGTCAAAGTACTGCTACTCAAGTCAAAGTACTGCTATTCAATGAAAGTACTGCTGCTCGTTAAAGGACTGCCATGCAAAATAGTTAAAGGTCTAATGTGTAAATCTAGAATATTCGTATTAGATTAGAGTTATAATTAGAATTTACTTGTCGTTCAAGTATTGTAAACCGACTAGGGTTTTCCTTGTGCCTATAAAAGGATCCCTAGGTTGGCATTAGAGATATATGTGTTTTTAGAGAGACAAGATATAGTCGATTAGTGATATACGATTATTAGAGTTTAGAGTTTGTTAGTGAATCTGTGTAAGAAAGCAGGTTCAAGGTTTTAATAATATTCAAGTTCGTTTATTAAATTCTTCTTAGCTTTGTTGAAGTAGATTCCGCATACTTAGCAAAGTATATCAGTGTTTCACTATTAATAGGTTTGAATTTATTCAAAGCTGTTAAACCGTAGACAAGCTACAAGTTAGTTTGGTCAGAGTATAATCGATCCAACAAGTGGTATCAGAGCTTGTGTGGAGACTCTGATTAAGAAGAAACCCTTAAAACCGATTCATCAACAAACCCTCAACTATGACGACTGAAGCTGCACCTATCCCATCCATCACCTCACTCAGAATTCCTATCATCAAGAAGGGAGAATATGATCTCTGGAGTATGAAGATGAGGCAGTACCTTGCTATTACTGACCATGCTTTATGGGATGTAATTGTCAATGGTAATGTTGTTCTTGATGAACCTCTACAAGTTGAAGGACAACCCAAACCACCTCAACAACCCTACCAGCAGCTACAAAGAGAAATCAAGATAAGGCTCTCAACATACTGCTGTCTGCTATTCCTGATGGACACCTATTGAAGTTTCATGATGCTAAGGATGCAAAACAATTATGGGCTGCTATCAAGACAAGATTTGGAGGTAATGATGCTTCAAAGAAGATGCATAGAAACTTATTGAAGCAGCAATTTGAAACCTTCACTGTTGGTGAAAGAGAAAGTCTTGATGCTGCCTATGACAGATTCCAAAACCTACTTAGTATGCTAGAACTATATGGAGCAGAGGTATCTGTTGAAGATGCAAATTTGAAGTTCTTAAGGAGTTTGCCATCTGTCTGGCATGTGGTTGCTACTATGATTAGAGGACAACCTGGATTGGAGTCTATGGACTTTGATGATCTATACAACAATCTGAAAGTGTACGAGCAAGAGATGAATGGTCACAGTTCTCAGAAAACTCACAACATAGCTTTTGTATCTTCTGAAAACAGAAGCAGTACTTCCACTAAAAGTACTGCTTATCCTTCTCAAAGTACTGTTGGTGATTCACAGCATGTTTGCACAACCACAACTACCCCCAACCCATCACCAACAAACAACACCAATTCTGATGAAATTGTATGTTCCTTCTTTGCACAACAAGCCACTTTACCTGTTACCTATCAAGAAGACTTGTTGCAGATTGAAGAAGATGCTTTAGAAGAGATTGACATAAGATGGCAAGTAGCTATGATCACTGCTAGAATCAAGAAGTTCATGAACAAGACAGGAAGGGGAATTGATTTCAAAGCCAAACAAGGTATCACTTTTGACAAATCTAAGATTGAATGTTTCAATTGTCAAAAGCTTGGACACTTTGCAAGGGAATGCAAGTTTGCAAAATATCAGGCAAACAGGATGATTGAACAACCCAAGGTTGAAAGAAAGGAGGTTCCTATTACTGAATCACAACCAAAAGCTTTGGTGGCTCAAGAAAATTTAGCAGAGATTGACTGGAGTGCTGAATTTGATGATGAACCTGTAACCTATTCTATGGTTGCAATGGAAGAGTTTGATTGGGGCACAGCTTTTGATGAGGAACCTGGATATGCTGCTTTGGAATCAAGAGATGGTCTTGGAAGCTTTGACTGGAGCATGGAGGATGAAGATGAACCTGTTCAGATTGCTATGGTAGCCACTTCACCAAGTTTATCCAATGTCTCTGAGGTATGCTCTAAGTGTAATAATGTTTATCAAAAGTTGCTTAAAGATTATGTGACTGAAAGAGATAATTGTAGAACAGCTAGGTCTGAGGTAGCTGGTTATCAATTAACTTTAGAGTCAATGGAAGCCAAAATATTAACACATGAAAATAATGAAGTGGCTTGGGCAGAAAAATATGAGCAACAGGATTATCAATTGAAATTAAGTGAATGGAAGTTAGGATGTAAAGTGTCTGAATTAGAAAAGATTACTAAGGAAAGAGATACTTTGTTAGAAAGACTTGGTAGTATTAAACAGGCTGGTCTATCACATGTTCAATTTGTTGAAAAACAAAGAGTAATAAACAGTAGGGCTGGACTAGGTTATGATGAAGCTAGTAGTTCAGATGAGACCTCACCTAGTGATAAGGAAGAAACTCCACCTACTGCTAAGGAAGAGATTCCACCTAGTGATGAGGACCTTACAAGCTCAGAAGAAAATACATCTAGGAATGAGGAACCAATTAGTGAATCACCTCCTGAGTTTAAGAAAGATAAGAAGTACCATTCAGTTCCTCCACCTACTGGTCAGTTTCAACCTGCTAGGACAGATGTTTCTCGTTATGGTGTAGACAACCTAGAGTTTAGGAAGAAGCTTAATGGTAGAATTAGTTCTGAAAAACCTAAGAATGATTTTCAAAGGGGTAATGATCAAAAGTTTCCTACAGCCTTTCGAAAACAAGCAGTACCTCCAAAAACTTTTCAAAGTACTGCTGGACATTCAGCAGTACCTCCAAGAGAAACTTTTCAAAATACTGCTTACTACAGGAAACCTTTTAATCATAGAAGAGGATTTGGGAATATGGAGAGGAAGTTATGTTATGTATGCTATAGTCCTGATCACTTGATTAAGCACTGTGACTTTCACTCAGAATACTTAAGTCAGTTTCCAAAGAATAGACCTCCCACCCATAAGTCAAGAGAGACTAGACCAGTTTGGAATCACTCAAATAGGGTCAACCATAGTAACTTCTCAAAAGACTATAGGTACCCTCACCAGAAAAGAATGTTTTCCAAATCACCAGTACCTTCACAATCTGATAAGTCTCAAGAAGTACCTTCACCAAGGACTGATAAGTTTTCACCCACTCATGGTACTGCTCATACTTTTTCACATAGAAGACCTAAGAGATTCAATTCATATAAAAAGTCTTCCACCTCAAGCAGAGTAACTAGCTCAGAGAAACCTAAGGTCAAACGAAATTGGGTTAAGAAAGAAAGTACTGATGGAGAACAAGAAGTACTTTCATCAGATAAGGGTGAAACAGGGAGTGTTGTTGAAATTGCAACACAGGACATGGGACCAACTCAAATAATCATTGACCATGCCTTTAAAACCAGTGGAGATTACATACTGAAGGAATTCAAGTATGTCACTCCACAAGGGGAACACAAGTCAGTAATGGCTTGGGTTCCTAAAAGAAACTAACCCTTTTCTTTTATGTGCAGGGCAACCCAGAGGAGGAGCTTAAAGATCATATTATTGTTGATAGTGGTTGCTCTGGCAGCATGACAGGGGACAAGGAGATCCTGTCAGACTTTAAGGCATATTATGGAGGAAGAGTTGCATTTGGTAATGATCCTGATGGAGGAAGAATCACTGGCAAAGGAACAATCAAGGCTGGATGTATTGATTTTGAGAATGTTAGATATGTAAAGGAACTCAAATTCAACCTATTGTCAGTATCTCAAATTTGTGACAAGAAGTATCCAATTCTGTTTACTGATACAGAATGTCTCATTCTCTCACCTGAGTTCAAATTTGTTGATGATCATTTGGTAACATTGAGAGTACCAAGAACCAATGATGTATACAGTTTAGACTTAAAGAGTCTCAATTCTGCTGGAAGAGCAACATGTTTAGTAGCAAAGGCATCATTGGAAGAAGCACATCTGTGGCACAGAAGATTAGGTCATGTTAATTTTAAGAACATCAACAAGCTGGTCAAAGGAAATTTAGTTAAAGGTTTACCTTCCAAAACATTCAAGGCTAATCATTCATGTTTGGCTTGCAAGAAGGGTAAACAACATAAAGCTTCATGTAAGAAGCTTGGGGAAAGAGATATTAGAGAACCTTTGGAGTTGCTACACATGGATCTGTTTGGACCAGTTTCAGTAGAGAGTTTAAACAAGAAGAAGTACTGCTTGGTTGTGACAGATGATTGTAGCAGATTTAGTTGGGTCTTTTTCTTGGGATTTAAAGATGAAACCTTTGATGCTATCCATGACCTGATAGTAGCCCTTGAAAATCAATTAAGACTCAAGGTAAGAGGTATTAGATGTGATAATGGAACAGATTTCAAGAACAAGCATATGGATGAATTCTGTGCCAAGAAAGGGATCAAGAGAGAGTTTAGCATTGCTAGAACACCACAGCAGAATGGTGTTGCAGAAAGAAAGAACAGGACTTTGATAGAAGCAGCTAGAACAATGCTTGCAGATTCCAAATTACCTATTCTCTTTTGGGCTGAAGCCATAAGTACTGCTTGCTATGTGTTGAATAGAGTCTCAGTAACTAAACCTCAGATGAAGACACCTTATGAGTTACTCATGGGAAAGAAACCAAATATACGTTTTCTAAAACCTTTTGGCTGCTCTCTGACTATTTTGAATACCATTGATTCTCTGGGTAAATTTGATGGTAAGTCAGATGAAGGATATTTATTGGGTTATTGTACAAATAGCAAAGGATTTAGAGTTTATAACAGGAATACAAGAAAGGTACAAGATTGTCTTCATGTTGAATTTTTAGAAGATAAGGAAACTCAGAAAGGTAAAGGTCCTGATTGGATGTTTGATCTTGATCTCAAATTCACACCATCTATGAATTATGTCCCTGTTAGAGAAGATAATCAGGCTAATTCCAAAGAAGATGATTCACAGTACATTGTTCATGGAGTTAATGGTACACCAGAAGAAGTTCCTGACAAAGAACCTGAAGTTGCTATTGAGGACCAAGGTACTGCTCAGCCAACTCATACAGTATCTGATGAAGATCAAGCCATACAAGATGAACTTAATAGGATGCTTTTTCAAGAAACTATAGCACAATCCTATGAAGATGAACAAAGGAAGGCTTATGAGGCTGCAAAGAAAAAGAGTAAATTTCAAGATACTGCCCACAGTACTTTAGATCAAAGTACTGATGATGCTTTTGACAGAACTTCTGATGTATTCGAGCAATCACATTGGAACAATGCTGATGATTCCAATGTTGATAATGATGATTTAGTTAATGCTAACATTCCTGGATTAGAAGAAGTTGATGATGAGCTTAATCCAGAAGGTATTTTCTCCAATGAAGGAATTGATTTTACTAACTTAGAGTCTGCTCTTTCAGTACCACCAACTCCTACATTGAGAGTTCATAAAGCTCATCCTCAAAGTAATATTATTGGATCACCCTCTTCAGGAGTGGTTACAAGGAACAAAGTTAAAGTCCTTTCTAAGCAACATACTGCTTTACTTAGCTTTGTTTACAAACAAAACAGGATGAATCACAAGGATCAACAAACATGCCTGTTTGCTTGCTTTCTATCTCAAGAAGAACCCAAGAAGGTAGCTCAAGCTTTAGCTGATGAAAGTTGGGTTGAAGCTATGCAAGAGGAGCTTCTACAATTCAAGCTTCAAGAAGTCTGGGTATTATGTGATCTACCAGATGGCAAAAGAGTCATTGGTACAAGATGGGTTTTTAGAATTAAAAGAGATGAAAGAGGGAATGTTATCAAAAATAAAGCTAGATTGGTTGCACAAGGATATCGCCAAGAAGAAGGAGTGGATTATGATGAAGTATTTGCTCCTGTTGCAAGGATAGAGGCAATAAGGTTATTTCTTGCCTTTGCATCATACATGGGATTTCCTGTCTACCAAATGGATGTGAAAAGTGCTTTTCTTTATGGCACAATTTCTGAGGAAGTTTATGTTAAACAACCTCCTGGTTTTGAAGATCCTGCACATCCAAACAAAGTCTACAAAGTGATCAAGGCACTTTATGGCCTTCATCAAGCTCCCAGAGCTTGGTATGAGAGACTCTCAAATTTTCTATTCCAACATGGCTATAGGAGAGGAGTAATTGATAAGACTTTGTTCATCAAGAGGGATAAGAAAGATATTATGTTAGTCCAAGTATATGTGGATGATATTATATTTGGAGCTACAAAGAAGTCTATGGTAAAAGAATTTGAAGATCTTATGCAGAAGGAGTTTCAAATGAGTTCTATGGGAGAATTAACTTTCTTTTTGGGTCTTCAAGTTAGACAAACAAGAGATGGAATCTTCATTAACCAAGAAAAGTATGTTGCAGACATACTTAAAAGATTTGATCTTCCAAATCTAAGGCCTGCCACCACACCCATTGATAAAAATAAACCTCTAGGCAAGGATGAAGATGGACAAGCTGTGGATGTCAAGCTTTACAGATCTATGATTGGTTGTCTTATGTACTTAACTGCATCCAGACCTGACATCATGTTTGCTGTTTGCTTATGTGCAAGATTTCAGGTTACACCCAAGGTTTCTCATATGTATGCAGTCAAGAGGATTTTTAGATATCTCAAGCATCAACCAAAGTTAGGATTATGGTATCCTAAGGAGTCACCTTTTCACTTAGAAGCCTTTTCAGATAGTGACTATGCAGGGGATAACTATGATAGAAGATCAACTTCAGGAGGATGTCAATATCTTGGTAGAAGATTAGTCTCCTGGCAATGTAAGAAGCAAACCATTGCTGCCACCTCCTCTACTGAAGCAGAATATGTTGCTGCTGCAAGCTGTTGTGGACAAGTTTTGTGGATGCAAAATCAACTCTTGGATTATGGATTCAATTTCAAGAATACTCCTATCAACATTGATAATGAGAGTACAATTTGCATTGTGAAGAATCCTGTCTATCACTCCAAGACCAAGCATATTCAGATTAGGCATCATTTTATTCGGGATTGTTATGAGCACAGGCTTATAAATGTGGTTAAGGTTCACACAGATGATAATGTAGCTGATCTACTCACTAAGGGATTCGATGTTTCAAGATTCAACCACTTAGTTGTGAGCATTGGGATGATTAACTACTAGGCTACATTTGAGGGGAGGCTTTAGTATTAGTTAGAATACTTTTTATTCAGTTTTAATAAAAGTATTGGTTATTAGTTTAGCCTATATGTTGTATTTGAGGGGAGGCAACATTAGCTATTAGTTGGAACTAAAGCATGAACCTTTTACAAGTTCTTGGTTTTAGTTGGCATATTGATTGTGGATAACATGATGGAACGTACTGCTTTATTGCCTAAAGTACTGCTTCACCAACGTACTGCTTCAACGTACTGCTTACGTGGACGTACTGTTCCAACGGTCAAAAATTAGTGGGGCTACGGTTAATTAATTCCTTACGGCGGAGATAATAAGTTAATCCAAACGGTAACTTTATTATTAAGAGTTTGATTTATTTTCATCCTATTTAAAGAAACTCACTCCTATTTCCCCGCCTTTTACCGTACTAAAGATCCCTCATTCGCTTTTACACCACAATCTTTATATCAAAACACACATTCAAAGCGAATTCTTCTCTACCAAATCATCATGGCTAATCGCCTTACTGTTAGCAAACATAATATGATCGCTAATTTGGACAAGACAAGGGATAATCTTGATTTTCTACAAAGATTTCTAAGAAGAAAAAGTCTAAGAAGCAATCTTCATTCCAAATGGGGAGGAATTTAGAGAATTTGAATGAAGATGATGCTGATTTTGAACAAGATGCTGGATTTATGGATGATACTCAGAGGACACCACCAAAAGATATTCCTCAAGATAATGTTGAAAGGAAAAGTGATGAAACAGAGCAAATAAATTTGGAAGAAGCTACTGTTGAAGTGAGAAGTGGTGATACTGAGGAAATAAACTTAGAAGGAGCTGAAGTTGAAAGAACTGCTCAAGAAAGTACTGCTCAACAAGGTACTGAGAGACAATTCATTGTTACACCTAGAACCTTAGATTTTGAAGAGGATATTGGTCCTTCAAATCAAGTTCAAGAGGAAGTAGGTCCTTCTAAACCAGCTCAGGAAGAAGATGATATAGCTCAGACTAACAGTGATGATGAAACAATTGCTGATATCATGCTTAATATGTCAAGTCAAAGAGGTATTAGTATTCATGAGATTGAACAACATCATACTTCTTCTCAACCTGCACAAGAGATAGATCCAAAAGATAAAGGCAAAGGGATCTTGATAGAAAAGAAGAAGAAGAAAATGACATTGGCACAGTTAAGACAAATTGAGATTGCCAAAAATGAGGAAGCAGCAAGAATATTACAAGCAGAGATAGATGCTGAAGAATCAAGGAAGAATGTTCAATCAAGAAGGCCAATTAGTAAAGCTAGAGAAAGGAATGATATGATGACTTATTTGAAAGGTCAAGGATACACAGGATTAGTTAGATTGACATATACAGAGATGAAGGATCTGTATGATGCTGTTAGAGAAGCTATTCAAAGAGATGTTGCAGGCATTATTTCTTTTGAAGATGACAAGCCTGAAGATAAAAGAAAGGAAAGAGCTGCTACTAGAAGCTCAAAGAGGAAAAGAGTCACTGATGAACAGCCATCAAAGAAGTTCAAGGAAGCTGTTGAATTAAGAACAGACACAGTTGATGAGCTCAGAAATTATCTTAGAGTTGTTGACTTTGAAAATCCAAAACTGAAAGAAGATTCTGATAAGAAGTCCAAGATATCTACTTTTTCAGTTGTAGAATCTAAAGAAGGAGATTATCTAATCTTTCATAGACAAGATGGAAGTTTTAGAGTGTTTAATTCATTGTGGGATATTCTACATCTGATTGATAGAGATGATATGCTTCAGTTATATCTCCAAGTGCAAACTTATTTTGAACATATTCCACCACAAGGAGTAGGTTTGGTATTGTTAGGGGATCTCACAACAATCTGGGACACAGAGGAGTCTAAGGACAGTGCTTTGTGGGAAAATCAAGACAACTGGGAGATTAATAGATGGAGATTCTTTGGATCAGTTGGGATACATGTTTTAGAGTTAGAAGATGGCACTATGATTCATATGCTAGCAGAAAAGAGATATCCACTCACAAGAGATCTGATGATCAGAATGCTAGAGCATGGAATGGAAGTGGAACTAGAGGATGAAGTAGCATTGATGGTCATAAAATTATTCATCAAGTGGACTACAGAAACTGAAGATTAGTGCATAACTACTGGTATGGTTTAAATATTATATAAATCTTTTGAAAAATAAAGTACTTTCTTCAAAGTACTGCTGGTCAGACAGTACTTTCACAAAGTACTGCTTGCAGCATAAAACCAGTAAAATCTTTTGGTAAAATTAGTAATTTTTGATAAGTGCAAAAACATTTTGAAGCACAAAGATTAAAACAGCAACAAATGGTTTTGAAAGCAACAAGCATGGTGTTAGTACTTGTACTACACAATAAATGGTAATCAACTCACCATGTTTAATAAACAAGAAAGAGTTTGACTCATCATGAGGGTACGGCTCTGATGTGATTATCAAATCCGTTTTTAGTTGGCAATTTACTAAAAATTGTATGGTTTTCAACTCACCATATCTATATTAGTGAAGAGTTGGCTAGCCCACAAGATAATGGCTTTGTGGTAAAGGCTGTGGAAAACCATTGTATGGTAATTAGTTCACCATGGTAGTGATTGTACTAAAAGAACTAGCTAGTCCAAAAGCAAACGGCTATTTGGTAAAGACTACTCAAATCCGTTGATAGCTGATGATTTGCTAAAAATCATATGGTTATCAATGTACCATGGTTTTTCCTAAATCTAAACATTGGCTACTCCAGAGTTAATGGCTTTGGTAAAGAGACATCAAAATCCATTAAGTTTTCAAAGATTCACCTCTCACAGGAGTTATGAAACTTGTAAGATCTGATGTACATATTGCCAATATGATGCTGAGTTGCTGAGAAGATCTGATGCTGAAAAGAATTGTTGCTGATGAAGATTGAAGATACTATTTGCATTGATGATGACAAAACAATAACGAGTCAAGTTTGAAGAAACAACCTTTCCTTGAAGATAAAGTGTTGAAGTTAAAGACATACAAAGAAACTTGAAATCAAGCTAGTAGAATTCAAGTTAGGGGAGGATTGTTGGGCTATAAAAGTCAAAGTACTGCTACTCAAGTCAAAGTACTGCTATTCAATGAAAGTACTGCTGCTCGTTAAAGGACTGCCATGCAAAATAGTTAAAGGTCTAATGTGTAAATCTAGAATATTCGTATTAGATTAGAGTTATAATTAGAATTTACTTGTCGTTCAAGTATTGTAAACCGACTAGGGTTTTCCTTGTGCCTATAAAAGGATCCCTAGGTTGGCATTAGAGATATATGTGTTTTTAGAGAGACAAGATATAGTCGATTAGTGATATACGATTATTAGAGTTTAGAGTTTGTTAGTGAATCTGTGTAAGAAAGCAGGTTCAAGGTTTTAATAATATTCAAGTTCGTTTATTAAATTCTTCTTAGCTTTGTTGAAGTAGATTCCGCATACTTAGCAAAGTATATCAGTGTTTCACTATTAATAGGTTTGAATTTATTCAAAGCTGTTAAACCGTAGACAAGCTACAAGTTAGTTTGGTCAGAGTATAATCGATCCAACAAGCATCCTCAATTATGGTTTCAATTTTAGGGCCTTTTTCAGTAGTAGGTTTGCCATATAAAAGATTTCTCCATTCGGTTTGATCGGCCCTAAAATCGAAGAGATCATCATCATCTTGTAAATCATTAAGCTCGGTGTAAGAATCAGATGATGGAGCATGGTATAAAAGATTTTCAACTTTTTTAAAATCAGCATGAAAGTCAAAGAGATCATCATCATCTGATGGAAGTGGATCGTTGTGAGCGAGTTCATCGACGAACTCCTCGGGATAAGAATCACATTTAGACGGATCACGGTTCAGCAAAAATTTCAATTCTCTAAGATCAGATTCAAAATCAAAGTCATCGTCCTCATCCCCCGGTGGGATTGGATCGATGTGAGCGAGTTCATCGGCGAACTCCTCAAGAAGAGAATCAATACTAGAAGTGGTACTGCCACTACTTTGCTCTTCTGATTTTGAATCAATAACTTGAATGGATTTAGGCGGTTTTCTTTAACATCTTCTGGGGGAAGGGAAAATAAAGGTTCATCAAATTTTATTTTTAATAACGAGACATCTTCCCCGGGATCACTATCGGTCTCAACAATTTCCGGTGAAATTGGAGCATCATCAGACAAAACCTCGAGCTCTTCCCTTGAGATATCACCTCCCTCAATCGGAGGAGAAGGATGGGAAGAGTCGGAAAGGACAGAATCAACAATCTCTATACGATAAACTGGCTCCGGAGGTGGGACAAGAGGTGTGCTCTTAGAGCTAGCAATTTCCACCTCTTCCGTTGTGGTCTCTAAATCCGATTCATCATCATCAAGAATACTCTTAACATCCGCGGAACAAATTTCAAACCATTTGGTTGAACCGGGTGCAATTTTCATAGATTTAAGTTCGGCACGTTTTTCAGACATACTCTTAACCGCAAATCTTGAGAGAATCGAATCACTTCTTTTGGAAGCAATTACTGGATCAGATTTTTGATTAACCACAACAACGTTGCTTTTGTTGGTTAGCTGTTTAGAGTTCTGATTGATTTGAAACGTGACTTTTTCATTATCAACCCGTAGAGTTATTTCTTCTCCATACACGTCAATCAAAGCCCGCCCGGTCCTCAAAAATGATCTTCCGAGAATTAGAGGAACCCGGGGGTCAGCATCAAAATCAACTACCACAAAATCGGCAGGGAAATGAAACTTCCCCACCTTGACAAAGACATCCTCGGCTACACCTTCAGGACGGGTTATGGAACGGTCCGCAAGCTCGAGGGTCATGCAAGTGGGGGTAAGTTTGGGCAGAGAAAGCTTTTGCCATACTGACAACGGCATTAGGTTGATGCTTGCACCAAGATCGGCCAAGGCGTAGCATTCAACCATCCCCGGAAATTCACATGGAATGAGGAATTTTCCGGGATCTCCAAGCTTTTCCGGAAGCTTTTTGAGAATTACCGCTGAACAATTTTCATTCAGAGGAGTTTTTGCTAATTCAATTAATTTTTCTTTGTTATTCAATAAACTCTTGATGGTGGAAACAAACTTAGGCATCAGAAGTAAAGCATATGCGAAGCTTATATCGAAATGCAATTCTTGAAAGATTTGGAAGAATTTTTCCATTTGATTTGAAGCTTTATCGCGGAGCTTTTGATCATTCAATCTCGAAGGATACGGAAGGTTTGCTTTGACGGGAGTTTCTTTTGGCTCAACATTCTTTGGTTCAGATGGATGGACGACCGGAGGTTGGACCTCTTTGGTTCCTCCGTTGTTAGTAGGAGGTTCCATGTCCTTGTTCGCCTCGGGTTCACGGTCGACTACCTTGGGAGGTAGAGAAGAATCGGTAGCCGGAGCCGTGGGTCCATCATATGAAACACCGCTCCGAGTCGTGATCGCCTTAGCATCGCCCCTCGGGTTAGCGATCGTGTTGCTTGGGAGAGAAGTAGTACCCGAACCCGAGGGTCGATCATTTAAACGCTTGTTAATTTCATTGATTTGACTCATCATCATCTTATTTGTTTCCTCTTGTTTCTTTTGTTGTTGTTGGTTTTGAAGAATGAATTATTTTAATAACTCATCCGAGGGCGATGGGTTTTGCACAAATCCTTGATTTTGATTGTTTGGAAGATTTGGCCCTCGGTTGTTTTGAACAAAACCTTGATTATAATTCCCATGATTTTGGTTTTGAAAATTCCCTTGATTCGGGCCTTTTTGAAAATTTCCCTGATTTTGAAAGCTTTGCCCTTGGTTAAAATTCCCTTGATTAGCCCGATTTTGATTTTGATTTTGTGTGAAACCGGGTGGTCCGAGAAAATTATTAGAACGGTAGCTGAGGAGATTACGGTCTCCTTGAGGCTGGTAACCGTTACCACCTTGATTGAAATTTCCAGAAGCAGCATACACATTCTCTTGAGTGTAGCCACCGGAGGCTGGGCACTCAAAATATTGGTGAGGACCACCGCATATTTCACAACTCTGATTGACAACATTAACTTGATGAGAAGAGGATTGTGCTTTGGTTAATGATTCAACTTGTTTAGCAAGTATTGCAATAGCCCCTAAAACTTCATCATTAGCTTTGTTATTCGTACTTGAAGTGGGAATCTTGTTTCTTGAACTCCTCACTTTTGCTTTATTCTCAATAATTGTGAAAGCATCTTGACTAGTTCTCGTTAACAAGTTTCCACCCGCAGCAGAATTTAGGGAGTCTTGATCGGCCAGACTCAACCCATTGTAAAACGTGTCAATTTGGTGCAAGTCAGAGAAGCCATGATTAGGACACTTTTCTAATAACTCCTTAAATCTATCCCAAGCTTCGCTGAACGATTCATCGAAAGCTTGTTGAAATCGAAAGATTTGAGTTCGGAGACTAGAAGTTTTGGAAGGAGGGTAGAAATGATTGATGAACTTTGTAGCTAGATCTCCCCAAGTTAAAATGGAATTAGGGGGTTCTTTCTCTAGCCAAGTTCGAGCCGCTCCTTTCAAAGAAAAGGGAAACAATTTCATTTTGATGACATCGTAATCAACTTGGTTAATCTTAATTGTTTCAGCAATATCGGTGAAATTTCGGATATGAACATAAGGGTCTTCATGATCAAGTCCGTGAAATGAGATACCCGTGATAAGATTGAGTAACCCGTGATTGATTTCAAAGTGATTTGCTTGAATATTGGGTATCACGATGGCTCGTCTAACACCATTGAAAGGTGTTTGGAGACGTTCCTCCATTGGACGGAGATCGGGAGCCGGATTGACACCCACCGGAGGGTGTTGATCGTGTTGGTCCATTTCCTCAACGGTTGAGAAATGAACACGGTTGTTTTGACGGATAATCCTCTCGGGATTTGAAAGTGGTGAAAGAAGAGGGTTAGAAGAAGAAGAACGGGTGTGCATACACCAAAAATAAAATCAAAAAGCATAAACAAAAGTTGAAAATGAAAATATTTTTGGATTTTTATTTTTATAAGGAAAAATTAAAATTATATTCTTTTTGGTGATCGTTGATCAACCGTACTCGTTTCTTTCAAAACTACGCGTAGCGTGGCAGGAGAGAAGAATGGATCTCTCTTCGGTCTGCAATTTAATGTCAAGACCTCCTTAAACCCCGTGTATAGGTTGTAGTAAAGAAATAATCCGAGAAACGTTTAACTTCACGATCTCTTTTGTTGTTTATTCGGAATGGTTTACAACGCCCTCTCGAGAGCGAGGATATTTATTTTTGGATTTTTTTTTTTTTTTTTTTTTTTTTGAAAACACTTTAGGAAAAGTGTTTTATTTATTTTATTTATTTTCTTTTTGTATTTTTATTTTTATAAAAACGATAACTTCCGAGGAAGGGTCTTCAAAATACGTATCGAAAAACAAAATCACAAATTCTCGTCAACCTTCCCCGGTAGCGGCGCCATTTTTTGGTATAGTCGAATATATAGTCTAAGGAATTGCACAAGAAATATGCAAAACCCGAGTCGTTTGTCCCGACGAAGATTGAATGGAATATGTGATTCGGGATCGTGATTCGTGTAGTGAATGTGAATAAGAGTGATTGATTTTGAATTACACTACTAATATTAAAATAACAATCAAGATTAACAATTAAACTAAGCTAATAGAACAATTAAACTAAACATTTAAACGAAAATTGAATTTTAAAAACGAACGCGACGTAATTTAAAAACGTACATAAAAGTGATTTTCTAAAATTTAAGCCCTAAAAATGCAAATTAATTTTTCCTATATTAAAAATGATAAAAGAAAATTTTTGGAAAAATAAAAATATTTTTTTGACTTTTTAATAATTTTTTAAGAATTTAAAACTAGTTAAAACTAATTAAATGATTTAATAATATTAAAACTAATTGGAAAAATCTGAAAATTTCTGAGTAATTTTAAATCAAAGAAGCAATCTAGGAAAAATAAAATCAGAACCAGAATAAGCTAAAATAAGCTAAACAGCCTAATAAGCACTTAATGAATAAGCTTAAAATAAGCAAAACTTGGCCAGAAATTATCAAAAGCTCAAAGACTGATCTCCTAACTATAATAAGCCCAAATCAATAGAAAATGATCAAATAAGCAGATGGTATAAGCAGAAAATAAGGAGATCAGATCAGGTGCTAATGGCTTATTTGCAGACCTTGTATAAGCTGTCTAATAAGTACAAAATTCCAATCCCAGATAATGGGCTTAATGCTTGTTATTCTAACTACCTAAAAACCAAATTTGAGGACCTGAGTTTAACTAGATAAGCCACAAGAGGGCTGAGATCATGATGAACTCAAATAAGTACATTTTATTATCGTCATTTATCCTATTTATTTGACTTGTTTTATTATATTATCTGTGAGAATTGATACTTAATCGTTTACTTTTGTAATTCTCAGTTAAAAACAAGCATTAAGTGAAACTTGGCGATTTTGGACTAATTATGGAGCAAAACAAGCAAGAAGATAAGAGTCTACTGAAATGTACAAGATCAAGACATTCTGCTCCAGATACGCCGCATCTTGCTTATTACATACGGTGCATCACTATCAAGATTTCACAAGATACGATCCAAGACAGCAAGGACATGCGCCGCATCTGAGAATGGAGTTACGCCGCATCTTCTGGCGGTGTACGAATATTCCTGAATATATTAATCTTGGACCCCACGCGAAGTTAAGTCAATGCGCCGCATCTACTTATTAGATGCGCCGCATCTTACCCTCAGACAGAAACTATAAATACCCCAAGACCAGGCGAATTTCGGGGGCATAATATATACGAAGTACGAAGACCACAGAAACCTAAGGCCGAATTCAGACGATTAGGCAGCACAAGACACACCCGAACGAAGATACAAGAGCTGTAAGAAGGTCCTGCATGTATTTAATTCATTAAGTAGTTTTGTTTTATTGTGTTAGTAAACTTTAATTCATCAGGATTGGTGGCTTGTGTAATGTGATGAGAAAGATTGCACTCCTTTAAAACTGCTTTCCCATCAATTAAAGTTTATATGTTGATGTCTTTGGTTACTACTTATTAGTGCATTGATAACCTCTGTGTTTATTAGTGGCCTGCGCATTTGACTACGGAAGAGAATGTGGCTCCCACGGTTGTTACTAAATTGATCACTTAGGAATAACTTTTAGACATAAGTAATCATTAAGGGTTTACTCACCGATAAGATTAGGGCCAACGAGAAAGGGTTAATTACATACACTTCATATCAAACTATCAATAAAACAAGTGACAATGTACTTAATCATCAGGACAGGTCTTCTTATTGTCTCGAGTATTTATCTGTGTACGTGCATGCCTATCGCTGATTCGTGCTCATTAGTTTAGTTTATTATTTAATTGCAACCATAACGTGCCAGTCTCTCAGGCTGAACCCCCTTGCGTTAGATTAGGTTGTATAGCTAACTTAGAATATTAAAATAGTGATTAGAATGACTAGATAATAGGTTCCACTCTTAGTGATCGACACTCTACTTACCATTATATTCATACTGACCGGGTACACTGCTCGTTAAGTGTGTGTGTTATTGATAAGTCGGCTAAATATAAATTTAAAACTTGAGTAGGCATTAATACTGCTAAACCGCAACGACACATCACGCGCATCAAGTTTTTGGCGCCGTTGCCGAGGAGTGAATTGTTATTATCTGTTAATTTGATTAGTATTTTAATTAGGTTTTTCTTTTTAATTTTGAAACTAACCGCTAACTCTGTTGTATATTAGTTAAATTGCATTCATTGTATTTTTTTGCATATTTTCTGTTTTCGTGTGTTTAATTTTTGGTTTATTTTGGTTTGTTTTTATTTGTTTTTATTTTTCGTATTTTCTGTGTTCTGCTATCGTTGTACTGAGCTAATATAAACGATACGACGCATCTATTTTCATAGATACGGCGTATTGCGTTTAATTTTTATAAAATACAACGCGTTTAATTAATTCGATACGACGCATCTTTCCCCAAGATACGGCGTATCTGTTTTTAATAAGAAAATTTTTTCAAGCGATAACGCGATACGTCGCATCTGTTTTAGCAGATACGGCGTATCTATTATTTTAATTAAAAACAGTTTTCGAATTATTAAACAGATACGACGCATCGATCTCTGTCGATACGGCGTATCTTCTGAATAAAAAATCTTGTATTTTGAAACGTAACGAAAATACGGCGCATTAACTTTTGTTAATACGACGCATTTAATTTTAAATAAATATCGATTTTTGATAATTAAAACTGATACGGCGCATTCTACTTTATAAGCGGCGTATCTATTTTCTGAATAAAGTCTGATTAAATTTTAAACGATTATAAGATACGGCGTATCCATCTTTTTGGATACGGCGCATCGTCAGCAGATATCAGTAACTTTTATTTTTCGTATTCCGTTTTCGTTGTTAATTTTTTGATATATTACTTTCTTGAACAAATCCTACTGATGCTTTCGTGATTATTTCAGTAGGAAAATGGTCGGATTCGGAGAACTGATTGACCTCGACTTCGAAGCCAATTTTATGGATGGAATATTAGTGCAAGATAAATCACTCAAACGTTACGATGGAGACTACATTGAACTTAATGACCTTGATGGACCATTAGAATCCAATGACCTGTTCATGGATGATGCGGAATCTGAGTTAGAAGAAGGAGAAATTCTGGATAGTCCAAAAGTCAACGTTATTAATACTAGGAATTACGATGAATTTGAGGGATATGATGGTTCTTGGGATTACGGTAGAAGGATCCACGCCGATTGTTCTTACAATTTGCAATTCCCATGCATGATTGGGTACAAGTGTATTGACGCCAATTTCTTTCCTATTTTACCGATCAATGTCATGTCAAGAAGCTTTTACAATTCTATTATGAGAAAAAAAGTGGAGTATATGGGAAAGAATGTAGTTGGAGCCTTCATTAATGTCCCGGTCTTCGTTGGATGTTTTACTATTGTTACTGAGTTCGCCATTGTTGAAGACATGAATGCCTATTGTGACAGCGATATGGGTGACGTGATTGTTGGAAAACCATTTGGTAGGGAGATCACTATTAATGCAAAACGATTTGAAGGAAAGATCACCTTTCAATGTGGAAGCGACATTATCACTTATATGATGCCCCGAACTCACCCTGGGTTTAAACATGCTACTAATAGGTTCTGCTACAAATTTTCTCCATTCCTTTTTATTGGTGATGATGACATGAAGAGAGGGATTGAGTACCCATATCAAATGATGGAAGGATTCTACAAAGGAGTGTTGAAGTTGGGACCTGAATATATACGTGACGAATTTGTTGCTAAATGGATCCTACGTGGCAATGTGGGAATCAATAGAACAGAATGAAGAGCTGAACGTGAGTCTAACTTGAAGACTCTAGAATAAAGACAAGTGCTGACCGGGAGACAACCCGGAAAATTTTTACTATTCTGTTCTGTGTCGAGTCAGTCAGGCCCGCAGAGGATACGGCGCATCTCAATCCCAAGATGCGACGCATCTCCTGCACTGGTCATATCTTATTTTATTTTCTGCATTTTTATTTTTAACTTTAAAACTTTTTATCAGTTTATTTTAATGCGGCGCATCCCTGGTTAAGGATGTGACGCATCTTCTATTCTGATTCGTATTTATTCCAGGCTCGATACGACGTATCTTCTTCCATAAGATACGGCGCATATTCTTCCATAAGATACGGCGCATCAACTGACCTGATGATTTTCATTTTAATTTTTAAGTTTTATTTTTGCTAACTACTAATGTATTATGCAAGTTTGAACTTTCTTAACTTAGGTGTGTTTAAAGTCTTGGTGGTATTATAGATTCCTGCATTTCCTGTGGATACATCAAATATGAAGCTTAAACGTTCTCATCCACAAGAAAGATGATTTTTGCTCTTATACAAATGGAGGATCATACCGAGCAAATCTCAGGGGAGTTTTTCTGTTCTAATTCTTTTATTTTCCAGTTTTTAATCTTTGATACAAACAACGAGGACGTTGTTTAACTTAAGTAGGGGGATTGGAGAATTAGAACACTTACTTGTCCTAAACTTTTCAAAAATTATGCTTAAAATGTGCTTAATATATCAAAATTAAAAATTTTTAGCATGTTTTTGTTTAAAGTCTAAGTTGCATAGCCGCACACATGACGTTATTTTCAAAAATTGTGATTTTTCAAAATTCACAAATCTATGAGTGTGCCAGTGACTTGTAAACTTTAGAACTTGGCTTGTATACTATTCGAGACCACCATAATAAGTATTATTTTTATAATTGGAATGACTTGTCTAAATTGGTAAATTTCTAGGATTACACCCAAATAGCCTTTATATGTTATGTGATATTAGCTAACTACACTGGTTAGTTAACCCCCGTATAAACCCTTTTGTTACTCTCACTTTTAGAGTAAGATACCCCTAGAAAAACACTCAGAGCCATTCCTTTCGTTTCTTACACCTTTGTTATAATGTTTCGTTACACCCTTACACCTTAGCCTACCCTGTAGATTAAAATCCGTGGTTGGTTAATTGCTTTAGGCAAAGTGTGTTTCCTTACATTACCTGTGTTCGCGTGCGTAATTCATTATCTTTGGTTAGGTCGGGAAATTGCACAATGCAATTGGAGTGAAAGTAAATATTGTATATCTTTGAGTTTATTTTTCGTGTGTTTACTACTTTCACTATTACCGTTATTTCTGAAGTCATGAAAAGTATGGAAAAATTATCCAGAATTATCATTATAGTGATGTGGTGAAATTTTACACATCTATGTTTATGTTTCAAGAAAAAAAAAATCGAAAAAAAGAAGAGTTGGATGTTTGTTTTGACCAACTTATGTAAAGTTTTGTATTAAGTGGTCGATATCACCACTAGTTGTTGTATATTATATTTATGGATTGAATGGGAGTTGAACGTTATGGGAACGCCAACTAAAGGTTATTCTTTGATTAAGATCTTGTTGAGTATAATTCGTGTCTACCTAAAGCGTGTGTTTCAAGTGTTAAAGCGTGAGTTATTCAATGATATGAGTCTTATTCATGGGATGGTTGGGATAGTGATTAACCACACTTAGGATTTTAATTTATTTGTTTTGTTTATTTTTCATTTTACACCAATTTATATCCCAAATATTATCCATACCCTATATTATTCTTTATCCAAACCTTTGATTTATTGAGATTAGGGATTTGAGCAATCCTAAGTATCGTAGTCGTGGATTTGGCTATGTATTTATGATTTTGTCACCCTTTTTGATATAATATTATTGGTGAAGATTACTTGGTCCTATCTTTAGCCTATTCGAGTTAATGATTTGAGCAATTGTAAGTATCGTGTTCATGGATTCGATCATGTATTTGTGATTTTGTCGCCTTTTCTGGAATTTGAGATCGATAGAGATTAAGGAGAATGATTAACCCTTAAACCTCAAAACCCTTTTTACCGCTTTAGACTTGTTATTCCTTGGCTTTAGTGGGGGAGATGTGTATACTTGCCAAGCCTATGATAGAATATTCGTCACGACTGGACAGTTAAACGATTAGATTTGCTTTTATCAAATTATTTTATTTTACTTCTAATTCGTTAAGTGTTTGGTTGTGTGATTATGATAAAATGAATACATGATTAAATATAAAAATAAATCCTAATATCTTTTAGGATACATTTTCATAAGATTAATTCTAAGGTTTACTTGGGGACAAGTAAAGTTCAAGTGGGGGGGATATTTGATGAACTCAAATAAGTACATTTTATTACCATCATTTATCCTATTTATTTGACTTGTTTTATTATATTATCTGTGAGAATTGATACTTAATCGTTTACTTTTGTAATTCTCAGTTAAAAACAAGCATTATGTGAAACTTGGCGATTTTGGACTAATTATGGAGCAAAACAAGCAAGAAGATAAGAGTCTACTGAAATGTACAAGATCAAGACATTCTGCTCCAGATACGCCGCATCTTGCTTATTACATACGGCGCATCACTATCAAGATTTCACAAGATACGATCCAAGACAGCAAGGACATGCGCCGCATCTGAGAATGGAGTTACGCCGCATCTTCTGGCGGTGTACGAATATTCCTGAATATATTAATCTTGGACCCCACGCGAAGTTAAGTCAATGCGCCGCATCTACTTATTAGATGCGCCGCATCTTACCCTCAGACAGAAACTATAAATACCCAAAGACCAGACGAATTTCGAGGGCATAATATATACGAAGTACGAAGACCACAGAAACCTAAGGCCGAATTCAGACGATTAGGCAGCACAAGACACACCCGAACGAAGATACAAGAGCTGTAAGAAGGTCCTGCATGTATTTAATTCATTAAGTAGTTTTGTTTTATTGTGTTAGTAAACTTTAATTCATCAGGATTGGTGGCTTGTGTAATGTGACGAGAAAGATTGCACTCCCTTAAAACTGCTTTCCCATCAATTAAAGTTTATATGTTGATGTCTTTGGTTACTACTTATTAGTGCATTGATAACCTCTGTGTTTATTAGTGGCCTGCGCATTTGACTACGGAAGAGAATGTGGCTCCCACGGTTGTTACTAAATTGATCACTTAGGAATAACTTTTAGACATAAGTAATCATTAAGGGTTTACTCGCCGATAAGATTAGGGCCAACGAGAAAGGGTTAATTACATACACTTCATATAAAACTATCAATAAAACAAGTGACAATCTACTTAATCATCAGGACAGGTCTTCTTATTGTCTCGAGTATTTATCTGTGTACGTGCATGCCTATCGCTGATTCGTGCTCATTAGTTTAGTTTATTATTTAATTGCAACCATAACGTGCCAGTCTCTCAGGCTGAACCCCCTTGCGTTAGATTAGGTTGTATAGCTAACTTAGAATATTAAAATAGTGATTAGAATGACTAGATAATACGTTCCACTCTTAGTGATCGACACTCTACTTACCATTATATTCATACTGACCGGGTACACTGCTCGTTAAGTGTGTGTGTTATTGATAAGTCGGCTAAATATAAATTTAAAACTTGAGTAGGCATTAATACTGCTAAACCGCAACGACACATCACGCGCATCAGATCAGCACCTAGAAATGCTGTTCTGCATCAGCATATGCTGATCATGGAGCAGACAGATTTTTGGCGATAACTTTGGTAAAACTACTTTAAATCAAACAACCCTTTGCAAACTTGTTTTAACACTTGAAAAGAACCTAGAGAGGCCAAAATGGGACTTACAATAATCTTGGCTTATGCTGAGCTTGTTCTAGGCAGTTTGGATTTCAAAGCTATCACTAATCAACCATATTCATCAAAAATGCTCAAATCTACTTAATCTCTGTCAACAACAGCTTATACAACCTACCTTATTCAAGATCAAAGTATCTAGATAGGCAAAACTATAGTGACCAAGCTTATTTACCCCTAACAGTTACTAATCCAAACACCCTTTATCCTACCTTAAAACAAGCAAACTCAGATTCAGGCTTAACCAATCATTAACAAGCATCAAACATCACTTACTAACCTCAATGGATCTCAGAATAGCAGCTAACAACAACAAAACTTATCAAACTCTTAGGTCCATAGATATGAGCAAATCAGAAACTATATTGAGACAAATTCAACTACTATATCAACTAATGATCAAACAAGTTTAACTACTATTAGATCTAGCAGTCAAACATCAAATAACTAACATCAAATAAAAATTAAACTAGCAGCAGAATTAATCTATAAAAGTTGAGTGGAACCGTAAATAATAAAGAACTTACAAAGTAACTCTCCCTCAGCACAAAATTGAGGGAGTTCACTAAGCTTGCCTGTCTTTAGACAGGCTAGAGGCATCCATTTCCCCTCCTAGACCATCACTCCAAACAGCCATCACCATGGAAATTGAGACAGTTGACCACAGTTGACTTTTTGAACTTTTTAACAATAGAACAGAATTGATCCTACTAAAAGCTTACAGTAAGCTACTTAGCTTGTATAAGCTTATAATACTCAGAAATACAGCTAATGGAAGCTGTGATAAGTATATTTTTTTATTTTTATTTTTTTTATTTTTGAACTTTTTTCAATATTTTGGAATTTCTTTGAGATAACTTGAATAACTATGAAATATAAAGCTGAAATTAGTAAGATAAGCTACTGAAAGAACAAGTAAGCTAATATGAAATTGAAAACTTGAACAGGACAGAATCAAACAATACTAAATTTAAAATTTCATTAATCAAACGTTAAAATTACAATAGGAAATAAAAAACTACAATTCAGAAAAGTATTTTAGCAGCATAACAATAAACTAAAAATTACATGAACAACAATGAAGAGTGATCCTCTATTTATAGCCGACGCAGGAAGGATCTAGGAGCTTTAGCCATGTCATCAATCCGTGTGCTCATGAGTCCTTTACCACCCTTAGATCAAATCCTATCATCCACAGCCGTTTGATCAAGAATTGTGAGGTGTTCGGTCCAATAGCATGCTGCCACGTAGCCATGCGTGCGCTTCTTATGACATCTGACACTCTGGCATCTTCTAGAACCCCAATGATTGGACCAATCTACCCTTAATTGTGGTAATTTTGAGGGGTGGGGTAACTAGGGTTTATCCTGGTAATAATTGGGGAAGAACAGATGAGAGCGGGTTTTATTTTTTTTATCTTTGTTTGACCGAAAAGTGTTGACCGGGGTGGGTTATTTGACGGGTTGTGGTGAGTTGGGTAGTGGATCCGGGTTTTGGGTTTAGAAAACATGATGGGCCGTGGGTTTGTATAACTTGGGTTGGATGTTGGACTAAATATTGGATTGGTTTTATATTATTGAATCCTGTTGGTGTAAAAGGATTAGGATTTAATTGTTTTATAAATTTCAAGGACCAAAAGGTAAATTCTGAAATCCAAGGGGCTGAAATTGTTAAAATTCCAAAGTTGATCTAAGGGTGGTTTTTGTCTTTTTTTGAAACTCTAAGGGCTAATTTTGACTTCTGAGCAAAAATATCTCTCCCGGCTTCGGTTCTGAGTCTTTCCCATATCCCGTGCTCGTTTTCCCGGATTTCTTGTGTCTTTTGTCAATTTTCACGATATCCATCCCTGCACATACAAAAACACAAAAACACAATATCTTTTGGCATTTTGGTCGGGTTTTTGGTTATTTTGGTCCGGTTTTGGTCAAGAAAAGGTATGTGAATAAGCACATACCATCCACCATTTTTGGTGAAGATTAGGAACCCATGACACCCTAATAAGGTGTATGGTAGGCTTAGAATAGTTTTGGTATTGATTGGAAGGAACATATACAAGTCTTGAACTAGAAAAATTGGTTTTAACAAAGTATAGATGAGGTGCTGTCCATTTTTGTGAATTCCGGAAAAGTCAGTAGACCATGGACTATTTTGGCTTAAATATTTAGAAAATACACTTAAAAATGAAACCGTGGCCGCCGGAATGAGTAAAAACGAGCTTACGACGAGAAAGATACGTTAATTTTAAGTTTGACGACGAAAACTATTTTCTGAAAATAAGTGTGCTGTTGCATGATTTTCCAAGGGTAAAACGAGGCATTGGACGCGATCTAGACGAGCCAACTTATCAAAAATCTATTAGTTAGCTGTGAGATGAAGCCGAGGACATAAAGAACATAGAAAACGAGCTTATAACGACCAAGATACAAGCGTTTGAAAACCGACGTTCACCAAACATTTTTATCAGCTTTTCATTTAAAATATTTCTAAGTCTAAAACTGTTTTTGCGAGACACCATGTTGAGAGCCGTTTTTCTCATTGATCGAGACTCGTATGGACAAAATTTCGATGATACGAATTCAAGATATTGTTACAAGGTTTCTAAAAACGCCGAGCTTATTTTCTAATGATCAATGTACACCGTTTTATGACTAGTTTTGCGAGGCCATTTAGTCATTTTTATAAGTTGTGAAAAATACTAAATTATGACGGAAAACTCCATTTTTCCAATAATTCACCAAACGACTATCGTAGGATATCGTTACAACATATATACACGTAAAATGTTCTATGACTTAACAAGACGTCAAAAATATATTTTTCGACGATAAACGTTATTTCCAAAATTCACGAGTGGTATCGATAACATACGTATTTGCATGTGTAGCATCAATTCATGACTTACATTAGATCATATCATTCATATTAGGTTGCGGTTAGAGAACGCGCCTCATTTCAGTGTACCCACTTTTGTCATCATTACTGTTGCATCAGGTGAGTTTTCATAGCCCCGTTTTTCAATTTATATTTTCATTTCTAAACTTGCGGGGAGAATACATTGCACCATTTTTTCATACGGACCAAAGTATCAAAATTCATTTACATTACTTAAGTTACATCATTGCCCAGATTAAAGTTCCCTTTTTATTTATCATGAACCGTTAATTACGGATGTAAGCGAGAGTGAGTGAATAGATCTATTGAGGGTGACGCCTCCGTTCGGGTTGGTAGCGCCAACTAGTCATACGAACGCATTTCATTTGTATCATATCAGAGTGTCTGGCAAAACACTCAGTTTTGGGCATTCATTTCAGTCTAGCTTCGGGGTCATGAGCTTAAGAGCTAATGTAGTATTTTTATGTGGCATTTATGTCATTTCACTTCATACTTGTGGTTACCGCAGAGACTTATCATTTACATAAACCTATGATTCTCACCAACGTTATTGTTGACCATTTTTAGCAATGTATTTTCAGGTAATTAAGGTACTCGCATCATGGCATGCATGTGGACATATTTTGGAGTCGCGGTGACGACGCGTCTCACTTGTATTTTATGCACTTAATTATCGTTTGATTTGTAACAAACTTATTTCCGCAAACATGATTCATCTTTTGGGACCTAGCTTTTGTAAACTCTGAATGTTTTATATAATCAAACGATGTATTTTTAAAACGGCATTTTAGGTCGTTCAATATAACTGTAACTGTGATGCTATGACAGTCATGCCCCCAAGTGTTCCATTCCGCTGCAAACCAGATATTTGGGGGTGTGACAGATTGGCATCAGAGCTAAGGTTATAGCGAACTAGGTTGTCCATGATACCCTAGACTATAACCACATCATCATAGCATCTTATCATTTCATCATAAGTGCATATTCATTATACATGCAGTTTCATACCTACATTATGCGGGTTATTTACTTTCATTTCACGTCGATTGTCACAGAAATGTCTTCAGATACCCATCTGATGAACTCAAATAAGTACATTTTATTACTATCATTTATCCTATTAATTTGACCTGTTTTACTATATTATGTATGAGGATTGATACTTAATCATTTACTTTTGTAATTCTCAGGTAAAAACAAGCATTTGGTGAAACTTAGCGATTTTGGACTGATTATGGAGCAAAACATGCAAGAAGTTAAGAGTCTACTGAAATGAAGAAGATCAAGACTAATCTGCTCCAGATGCGCCGCATCTCACTCATTACATACGGCGCATCTCTATTAAGATATCACCAGATACGATCCAAGATACAAGAGGACATGCGCCGCATCTAATCATGGAGTTACGCCGCATCTTCTGGCGGTGTACGAATATTCCTGAATATTATAATCTTGGACCCCACGCGAAGTTAAGTCAATGCGCCGCATCTACTTACTAAGATGCGCCGCATCTCACCTCAGACAGAAACTATAAATACCCCAAGACCAGACGAATTCCGAAGCTTTGGTCAGTGCATTATACTAGATTCGAAGACCGAAGCAGAACAACCCTAGGACGAATTCAGTCAAGGCAGCAGCACAAGACACACCAAACGAAGATACAAGAGCTGTAAGAAGGTGCTGCATGTGTTTAATTCATTAAGTAGTTTTGTTTTATTGTGTTAGCAAACTTTAATTCATCAAGATTGATGGGCTTGTGTTATGTTATCATTCACTTCAACTCCCCTTAAAATTGCTTTCCCATCGATTAAAGTTTATATGTTGATGTCTTTGGTTACTACTTATTAGTGCATTGATCACCTCTGTGTTTATTAGTGGCTTGTGTAATGTGGCAACGGAAAGGTTGCACTCCCACGGTTATTACTAAATTGATCACTTAGGAATAACTTTTAGACATAAGTCATCATTAAGGGTTTACTCGCCGATAAGCTTAGGACCAACGAGAAAGGATTAACTACATACACTTCATATAAAGCTATCAATAAAACAAGTGACAAACTACTTAATTATAAGGACAGCCCTCTTATTGTCTCGAGTATTTATCTGTGTACGTGTGTGCTACTTGCTGATTCGTGCCTATTGGTTTATTTTATTATTTAATTGCAAACAAATCATGCCAGTCTCTCAGGCTGAAACCCCCTTGCGTTAGGATATTAAAATACTGATTAGAATAACGAGATAATACGTTCCACTCTTAGTGATCGACACTCTACTTACCATTATATTCATACTGACCGGGTACACTGCTCGTTAAGTGTGTGTGTTATTGATAAGTCGGCTAAATATAAATTTAAAACTTGAGTAGGCATTAAAACTGCTAAACCGCAACGACACACGCAGCACCATCAAGTTTTTGGCGCCGTTGCCGGGGAGTGAATTGTTATTATCTGTTAATTTGATTAGTATTTTAATTAGGTTTTTCTTTTTATTAGATTAATTGCATCATTGTATTATTTTGCATATTTGTTGTATTGTGTGTTATTTGTTTGCTTTTATTTTTGTTTTTGTGTTTATTTTTGTTTGTATGTTTAATTTTTTGTTTTTATTTTTCGTATTTTTTCTGTTCTGCTATCGTTGTACTGTGCTAAATCAAACGATACGGCGCATCTGATCTCTCAGATACGGCGTATTGCGTTTAATTTTTTTAAATACAACGCGTTTAATTAATTCGATACGACGCATCTTTTCCCCAAGATACGGCGTATCTGTTTTTAATAAGAAATTTTTTTCTAAGCGATAAAGTAATACGACGCATCTGCTTTAGCAGATACGGCGTATCTGTTTTTGATAAAATTTTTTTTCTAAACGTTAACGCCATACGGCGCATCTGCTTTAGCAGATACGGCGTATCTATTATTTTAATTAAAAACAGTTTTCGATTAATTAAACAGATACGGCGCATCGATCTCTGTCGATACGGCGTATCTTCTGAATCAAAAATCTCGTATTTTGGAACATAACGAAAATACGGCGCATTAACTTTTGTTAATACGACGCATTCAATTTTAAATAAATATCGATTTTTGATTATTAAAATTAATACGGCGCATTCTAATTCTAAGCGGCGTATCTATTTTCTGAATAAAGTCTGATTTAATTTTAACGATAATAAGATACGGCGTATCCATCTTTAGGATACGGCGCATCAACAGCAGATATCAGAAACTTTTATTTTACTTTGATCGTTTCACCCTTCTTTTGCACAAGTAAGTTTTATTTCAGGAAGATGGACGATCCTGATATTACAATGGAAGAATATATCAGACTTGGAGAGGAAAGAACCTTGAGCAATAATGGGATCTACGATTGGGAAAGAGCAAGATATGGTGCACAAGTAATTGATACGAAAGAAATCACTATGGAAGAATACTTGATTCTTGGACGAGAAAAGTCAAGGAAAGAAAGAAACAAATTGCCATTTCAACACACCTGGTGTACGCCAAGTGATGATGAAGAAGATTCATATACCGTGAAACCAATTCCGGCAATTGTTATTGATAGTACTTTTTCTCCGGAGATTGCACAAGATGATGTGTATACGGAACCCTACGTTGAAGAATATTCTGCAATCGTATTACCACCATTAGACAATCCAACGGATGAAGATGAAAAGTATTCTAATTTTGATTTCGAACCATTTGACGCCATAGTTTATGATGACATACCTCAACCAGATTTTGACCCAACGAGGGAATTCGAAGAAATCTGGGATTACTTATTTAAGGATGAAATTCGGGACAATGCTGAAATTGCAAGACCACTAGTTGAAGATGGAGATTCACAAGACGAATTGGAGTCACTTACAACACAAAGTGGTACAAATTTATTTAATATTATTAATCCCGTTACTAATAATCTTGCTAGTTTTCCTAAACAGGTTGCAAAACAAAAGGATGATGAGGCGAAATTTATTACACTACCTATTGAAGCACCTGTGATCAACCCGTATTTGGTAGAGCTTGAGGAAGAATTTGGTGATGAGCTCTTAAACATTGCTATGATTGATGAAGATGACGATTTAGACCCTATGAAGGTTATTGAGGAACTCGAACTTTTACTTGCCAAAGACCCTTTCTCATCTTCTGCGGGAGTCAAGGGACGCCTTACTACCAAAGAGATTAACCAAGAAGAAAGGAGACTCATTTTTCCTCAACACACTACTCTTTCAGACGGAATGGTCAAGTCATCTAATTTATCAACCAAACCGGGTAAGAATAGGGAAGATGTACATATATTGCCAAGGTATGATCTTTATGTATTTCTTCCATCTTTAATAGCAAATTTACACTCTTTTCGTGTTTATTGCTACTATCATCCGCACTTGATCCCAAGTGGGGGGAAAAACACCCTATTACACAGTAAATAAGGGTGGAGTCAGGCTCGTGACTCGAACAAAAACAAGCGCTTCGTGGGAGGCAACCCATGCTTATCTTTTATTTTATTTTCTGATTTTGAGTCGAGTCAGTCAGGCCCGCACAGGATACGGCGCATCTCAATCCTGAGATGCGACGCATCTCCTGCAATGGTCATATCTTATTTTAATTTTTCTGCATTTTTATTTTCGACTTTAAAACTATTTATCAGTTTATTTTCAATGCGGCGCATCCCTGGTTAAGGATGCGGCGCATCTTTATTCTGATCCGTATTAATTCCAGGCTCGATACGGCGTATCTTCTTCCATAAGATACGGCGCATCGACTGACCTGATGATTTTCAGTTTTAATTTTTAAGTTTTATTTTTTCCTAACTACTAATGTATTATGCAAGTTTGAACCTTTCTTATCTTAGGTGTGTTTTGAAGCTTTGGTGGTATTATAGTTTCCTGGATTTCCTGTGGATACATCAAGTATGAAGCTTAAACGTTCTAATCCACAAGAAGATGATTTTTGCTCTTATACTAATGGAGGATCATACCGAGCAAATCTCAGGGAGTTTTCCTGTTCTAATTCTTTTATTTTCCAGTTTTTAACCTTTTATACAAACAACGAGGACGTTGTTTAACTTAAGTGGGGGGATTGGAGAATTAGAACACTTAACAATTACTTGTCCTAAACTTTTTCAAAAATTATGCTTAAAATGTGCTTAATATATCAAACTTAAAAATTTTTAGCATGTTTTTGTTTAAGATCTAAGTTGCATAGCTGCACACATGACGTTATTTTCAAAAATTGTGATTTTTCAAAATTCACAAATCTATGAGTGTGCCGGTGACTTATAAACTTTAGAACTTGGCTTGTATACTATTCGAGACCACCATAATGAGTATTATTTATATAATTGGAATGACTTGTCTAAATTGGTAAATTTCTAGGATTACACCCAAATAGCCTATTATATGTTATGTGTTATTAACTAACTACACTGGTTAGTTAACCCCCGTATAAACCCTTTTGTTACTCTCATTTTTAGAGTAAGATACCCCTAGAAAAACACTCAGAGCCATTCCTTTCGTTTCTTACACCTATGTTTAAAATGTTTCGTTACACCCTTACACCTTAGCCTACCCTGTAGATTAGAATCCGTGGTTGGTTAATTGCTATAGGCAAAGTGTGTTTCCTTACATTACCTGTGTTCGTGTGCGTAATTCATTATCTTTGGTTAGGTCGGGAAATTGCACAATGCAATTGGAGTGAAAGTAAATATTGTATATCTTTGAGTTTATTTTTCGTGTGTTTACTACTTTCACTATTACCGTTATTTCTGAAGTCATGAAAAGTATGGAAAAATTATCCAGAATTATCATTATAGTGATGTGGTGAAATTTTACACATCTATGTTTATGTTAGTAGTTTGAAAAAAAAAAAAAAAAAAAAAAAAAAAAATCGAAAAAATAAGAAAAGAAAAAGAAAGAAATAGAAAAGTTGGATGTTTGTTTTTAAACCAACGATGTAAAGTTATGTAAGTGGTCGATATCACCACTATTTGTTGTACTATATCTATGGATTGAATGGGAATTGGCAGTTATGGGAACGCCAATTAAGGTTTATTCTTTGATTAAGATCTTGTTGAGTATAATTCGTGTCTACCTAAAGCGTGTGTTTCAAGTGTTAAAGCGTGAGTTATTCAATGATATGAGTCTTATTCATGGGATGGTTGGGATAGTGATTAACCACACTTAGGATTTTAATTTATTTGTTTTGTTTATTTTTATTTTTACACCAATTTATATCCCAAATATTATCCATACCCTATATTATTCTTTATCCAACCAAACCTTTGATTTATTGAGATTAGGGATTTGAGCAATCTTAAGTATCGTAGTCGTGGATTCGGCTATGTATTTATGATTTTGTCGCCCTTTTTGATATATTATTATTGGTGAAGTTTGGACCTATCTTTAGCCTATTCGAGTTAAGGATTTGAGCAATTGCAAGTATCGTGTTCGTGGATTCGATCATGTATTTGTGATTTTGTCTCCTTTTCTGGAATTTGAGATCGATAGTGAAAAGAGAATAATTAACCCTTAAGCCTAAAAACCCTTTTTACCGCTTTAGACTTGTTATTCCTTGGCTTTAGTGGGGGAGATGTGTATACTTGCCAAGCTTATGATAGAATATTCGTCGCGACTGGACAGTTAAACGATTAGATTTGCTTTTATCAAATTATTTTATTATACTTCTAATTCGTTAAAGTGTTTAGTTGTGTGATTATGAATTAAACGAATACATGCTTGATATAAAAATAAATCCTAACATCTTTTAGGATACATTTTCATAAGAGAAATTCTAAGGTTTACTTGGGGACAAGTAAAGTTCAAGTGGGGGGATATTTGATGAACTCAAATAAGTACATTTTATTACTATCATTTATCCTATTAATTTTCCTTGTTTTACTATATTATGTATGAGGATTGATACTTAATCATTTACTTTTGTAATTCTCAGGTAAAAACAAGCATTTGGTGAAACTTAGCGATTTTGGACTGATTATGGAGCAAAACATGCAAGAAGTTAAGAGTCTACTGAAATGAAGAAGATCAAGACTAATCTGCTCCAGATGCGCCGCATCTCACTCATTACATACGGCGCATCTCTATTAAGATATCACCAGATACGATCCAAGATACAAGAGGACATGCGCCGCATCTAATCATGGAGTTACGCCGCATCTTCTGGCGGTGTACGAATATTCCTGAATATTATAATCTTGGACCCCACGCGAAGTTAAGTCAATGCGCCGCATCTACTTACTAGATGCGCCGCATCTCTCCTCAGACAGAAACTATAAATACCCCAAGACCAGACGAATTCCGAAGCTTTTGTCAGTACATTATCACAGTTTCGAAGACCGAAGCAGAAGAGCCCTAGGACGAATTCAGTCAAGAAGGCAGCACAAGACACACCAAACGAAGATACAAGAGCTGTAAGAAGGTGCTGCATGTGTTTAATTCATTAAGTAGTTTTGTTTTATTGTGTTAGCAAACTTTAATTCATCAGGATTGATGGGCTTGTGTTATGTTATCATTCACTTCAACTCCCCTTAAAATTTCTTTCCCATCGATTAAAGTTTATATGTTGATGTCTTTGGTTACTACTTATTAGTGCATTGATCACCTCTGTGTTTATTAGTGGCTTGTGTAATGTGGCAACGGAAAGGTTGCACTCCCACGGTTATTACTAAATTGATCACTTAGGAATAACTTTTAGACATAAGTCATCATTAAGGGTTTACTCGCCGATAAGCTTAGGACCAACGAGAAAGGATTAACTACAGACACTTCATATAAAGCTATCCATAAAACAAGTGACAAACTACTTAATTATAAGGACAGCCCTCTTATTGTCTCGAGTATTTATCTGTGTACGTGTGTGCTACTTGCTGATTTGTGCCTATTGGTTTATTTTACTATTTAATTGCAAACAAATCGTGCCAGTCTCTCAGGCTGAAAACCCCCTTGCGTTAGGATATTAAAATACTGATTAGAATAACGAGATAATACGTTCCACTCTTAGTGATCGACACTCTACTTACCATTATATTCATACTGATCGGGTACACTGCTCGTTAAGTGTGTGTGTTATTGATAAGTCGGCTAAATATAAATCTAAAACTTGAGTAGGCATTAAAACTGCTAAACCGCAACGACACATCACGCAGCACACATCCCATCATCATTTCCTCAGACTCTGACATGGACGAGGTCTCATCACCACCCACTATAGTACTAGAGTCAGTTGTCTCGTCACCACCTACCATTATCCTAGCATCAGTGGACCCTGCACCAGACCCATCTCCCGTATCATCTGAGGCTGAGACCGAACCCTTCGAGGAGGGAGAAGTCGCACCTACGCCACCCTTGTCACCATTGATTCACCGTGGGCCTAGTGTTGTTCCTGTCATTCAGCCAGGACATCAGATACCTCTTGGTCGGGTATACCGACTACGTCTGGATGGGCCTCGTATGAAGCATACTGTTGCGAAGAGAGTTCGTCCTATTGCTAGATCACCAGCTGCTTATGTATCATTACCACCACCATCATCACTTACCCCTACCACCAGTGTTCGTTCTAGAGCATTTACTCCATCTTATCCACTCAGACGCCGCTTGACAGCACGAAAGAGTGTAGTATTCCATACACCATCACCACCATCATCACCATCCTCTCTATCATCAGTATCCTCATCCTCACCATTATTTGGAGCACCATCAGCACCATCGCATCCCAGAAACCCTACACCTTTATCTGACTTGCCGCTCAAGAAGCGTGCACGACTTGATACACCATCACCAGCTACTACTGAGGCTACAGAGACTGCACCACCTAGTAGGTTTGAGGTCGGTGAGAGTTCCAGAGCTGCTGCCGCTAGACAGCCTACTGCTCCTACACTTGAGACATGATTAGACCATCAGCAGGAGCACATTGACAGGGCCTTAGGTCAGTTAGAGGAGATTCCATTGAGCCGAGTTGAGGCGATGGAGGAGGAGATTGAGGGTTTGCTTTTAGGCAGGGTTTCCATTGATGTTTCCTATCAGGATTTAGAGGCTAGACAACAGGAGGATCGTCAGCGCATTACTGAGTTGAGACAGGAGATGCCAGAGTTGTTCGACAGAGCCCAGATGTCACAGGAGGAGCAGCATCGACAGGCAGATGAGTTAGCTTCAGCACGTGCGATGATTGCTACTTTGGAGAGCAGGGATGCCGCTACACAGCTTAGGATTCAACATCTGGAGGAGATTGTAGTCAGGATGGCTGCAGAGATCCGCGAGCTTCAGGGTGGATCAGGCGGAGCACCAGGAGACGCCTAGACTAGACTTGTATCATGTTAGCTTTTACTATTATTATCCTAGTCACGGGGTGTGTGACATAGTTTAAAGAACTTGTATGTCTTTTGGTTGTTGTACAAACAAAATGTATCAAGTGTGACTCTACTATGTAGGAATGGTTGTGCTATCTATGATATCGGTCCATGCAGGCCGAAATTTTCATGTATTATATTCATGTGCGTTGTGATTATATTTATGATATTTCGTGGTTGTTTCTCGTTGTGATTTCATTGTATTTATACATGTTGTGGTTGTATATATTGTGTATGATGATCGTTACTATTTGTGAGATTCTCATTATTGTTATCTTTGTGATTATGAAGAGTTATGCCGCCAAAGAAAACCACTTCAGCGATGACACCAGCTGAGATCAGAAAGCTTGTTGCCGACAGTATAGAGGCAGCACTAGTAGTTGAAAGAGAGGTCGTAGCTGCACGGGCTGCTGAAGCCGTAGCTGAAGCCGCTTCTTGGGCAGAAACAGCAGAAGCTGTAGGGCCGGCTGCTGATGGTACCAATGTTCGTAAATGTACATACAAGGACTTTAAGAGTGGTGATCCCACAAAATTCAAAGGCACTGAAGGAGCCACTGCTATGATCCGTTGGTTTGAAAAGACAAAATCTGTATTTCTTCTATGCAATTGTCCAGATGACAGCAAGGTGAAGTTTGCTACCAGTACACTCGTTGAGGAAGCTATGTCATGTTGGAATTTGATGAGGCGAAAAGTGTACCGCTTTTAAGGGGTCATTTAAGCCCGAAATCGTATTTATTTGATCAAATATTGCCCTAAATCGTTCCTTTTGTCATTTTAGGTACTTTTGAGGAGAAATCTGGAAAAGGAGGCATTTTGGACGTTTTTGGAGCATAAAAGTGAAGAAAACGGCAAAGTCTCAAAATTGTGCTGAAAGTCACCTTTGACGGCGTCAACATTAACTCCAGACGGCGTCATGCCTTGGCAAGAAAAGTTGGATGTGAAATTTACTCATGACGGGCCAGTGAGTTTGCATGAGAATTCTGACGGCGTCACGCTTTAACTAAATCAAGGGCGTCACGGCTTAAATCATAAGGGGACGGCGTCACGTTCAGGATCCGACGGCGTCAAGCCTTGATAAGCCAGAATGGATTTTTGAAGAGCTAAAGAGGGACGGCGTCAAGAAGGTCACCCGGGAACCCTAAAAGCGGCGAGGTGACGGCGTCACAATGCATAAGGTGACGCCGTCAGATGTCAAAGTCTATATATAGTTTTCTAATTTTTTGTCATTAGAGAGAGCTTAGTGTGTGGAATTTTGGGATAAAACCCTAAGACGATTTTAGCTACTTTTTCAGGGCTTCTTGCCTTGAGATCTTCCATGTTTCATTGAAAGATAAGTTATCAATTAATCATTCAATATGTCTATGTGTTGTTTGATTCTATCTTATGCTTGTCTTTTGTTTAACATGTTAGGCTAATTTTATCTTGTGTTTGCTTAGATCTAATGAAACCTAGCTATTGATTATTGGTTGTTAGTGTGTTATTAGTTGTATTGGATGATTGTTTATCTATGTTAGGCTTAAGAAAACTGGCTAACTTCCTATTCGGTAACTTGCTTGAACGTCTTAAGAAACATGAACCAAACGCGTACTAAAGGTTTTTATGGTTGTATTTAATGCACAAGCGAATTCTAGTGATCCCATGTTAGGAGCTTCCTAGCCGGCTCGACATAGGAGTGAAGTAGGAGCTTGTAGAGTTTGGGGAAGTAAGTACGCCACCCCACGAATGGTATTAAGGAATACACCCGTCATCCACGCGACTAATACACACTAATTAACCGGTAAAAGATAGTTAGGGAGTAAGGAAATCTAAGTAAACACATTTCTCCACACATAAGTTTCTCACCACTTTTCATTTTTGTTATTTTATTTTATTTGCATTTGTAGTAATTTGGGTTAGTTGACTAGCAACTAATTCCGCCCACTCCTTCAAAACCCGAGATTTTACTTGCTTTCATAAAAATATAAAAACATAAAAAGAATCTTCCTCAACCCTTAGACCTAATTAGAGTAGCCTTTCACACCTAACGAACACTATTCCCTGTGGAGAACGATCAATCCCCCGTACTTACCACTACACTATACTACATCGGTCAGGTACACTGCCTGGTGGGGTTGTAAGCCTCTTGAGATCCCTCGAGAGGTAAAACCTGTTGTAAGGTTGCAAAACCCACGCATCAAGTTTTTGGCGCCGCTGCCGGGGAATAGTTATTGTTTAGGTTGAATTTTTTTTTTTTTTTTTTTTTTTTTTTTTTTTTTCTATTAGGTCTACTCACTAGATTCCTTTCTAGTGAGATTTTTATTTTATTTTTCTAGGTTTTCTTTAGTCTATCTTATTTCTTTGTGTGTTTGTTCGTAATTTCCATTGACTCTTCCGTTCACCATTATGGAGAACGCGAATCCACCATACTACCAACCACGTAATTCACCCACTCCATATGACATCTTGATGTTTAAACAACATAAAGATGAACCTCTCTATGATGCATGGACTCGTTTTAAATATTTACTCCAAAAAGTCCCTCATCATAACTTCGATTTTTGGTCCCTAACTCAATTCTTTTACAATCATGTCGACCGACAAGCCCAAAGGTACATTTACCATATTGCCGGCAGGGATATTAGGGAATTAAGTGCTGAGAAAGCATGGGAAGCTATTGAAGAGTGTGCCCAATATTATTATATAGTAGACAACCCAACAAACGTTAGTACAAGTCAATTGACCACAAAATTCGAGGATCATGAAACAAGTTTGTTTGGGGATGAATATGTTAGTGTTGAGATACCTAAGTGGTTGTCATGTAATGCCATAGTACAAAACAAACACATAGGTGACCTTGATGTGATGGAGGATTTAGCCAAACATGATCACATTGATCAAAAAGACCTAGGTTTTATGATCGATGATGATGAATCTCAAGAAACACATGATGAATCTTTTGGGCAATTTGAATATAGCAGTCATAATATTGAGGATGATCCTTATGATTCGGATATAGAAGTTAAGATGCCTAGAGAAGCACTTGAGATACTTGGGAAAATGTTAGGGTTGGATTATAATGAAACACATGTTGAGGATATAGGTGATCTTGATAAGATGGATGATAAAATAGAAAATCCAAGCCCGCCAAATACCCCACAAGTCCTACCATCATTTGAGGCATACACACCGCCCGTGACTTATTCAGAAGAAGTAGAAGAGACTTTAGGAACCCCAATTGAGGTAGAACCCTTGGACCAAGCACCACTAGAGCATATAGGTTTGAATACTCATAATGATAACCTTACTCTTAGTTCTAGGGAAGTTCCTAGTTTTGATGAACCGGAGCCTAAACCAAAACCGTTACCTAATCTTCCATCCTTAGATGTGAACTTAGGAATTGAATTAGGTCCCGATCCACCCATCAAACCATGTAGTCCGGGTAATGTTAAGATTAAGGAAGTAGACTCTAGGCCTTGTAGAGAGGAAGCTAACATAGGAGTGAACCATGACCTTACATACTTACATCACCCATTCATGATTGACCGCAAGAAACATTATGGGTTTAAACCGGGTTTATTAGGTCATGATGGATTCCCAACTAGGAGTCTCTCGAAGTTGATAGAAGATGATCCCTTTTTAGGAGGAAACTCAAAATCACCCATTGACCAAAGTGAACTAGGCAAGGTTATAATGAAAGGAGCACACCCCTTTGAGCATATAATTCATCCACCACTCTTTCCTCACGTGGCATACTCCTACCGAGCTGGTGTGTATCGCTACTATCACCCGCACTTAATCCTAAGTGTAGGGAAAACCTCTCCTTTATCCATTAAATAAGGGTAGAGTCAGGCTCGTGACTCGAACAAAAACAAGCGCTCTTGGGAGGCAGCCCATGGTTTATTTGTTTTGTGTGTTTATTTATTTGTTTGTTTGATTTTATTTGTTTCCGTATGTGTGTTTAATTTTTATTAGTATTGATTCATGTTCAAAAGTAATTTGTGAAAATGCTTTATTTTGTTTTTAACTTCGTCTTAACTACATATAAAGGTATTTTGCAAAAGATAAGTGTAAGGGAAATCTAAATCGGTTTATTAGAACACAAATGAACATGAATCATAATAATAATAAATTAGCATACATATTCGTGTTTGTTTGAGTCAAATGCTTGTATCGAGTCATAATGATGTTTTGCAGGATTTCCAGGAAGTAAGGTAAAGGTTTTTCCAGAAATTTTCCGGAAACTTAAAATGAGAATTTTTGTCAGGTCATTTCTGACGGCGTCAGGGTTTATAACCTGACGGCGTCAGATTTAATTTTCAGAAATTTTTGAAAATTTTGTTTTCATAAAAAGTTTTTATTAAAATCTCCAACTTATAATCTCCAGGAATCTGCAAAGTTATCATTCCACAAGCATTATATCCTTATATATAGATTTTATCCCGCCGATGTTATGCAGGTTTTCGTGTTTGTTTTCTCAGGTTCAACAGGTTATTTTGGACAAGGAAATGTTTTGAATCAAGCTTATGGCGATGCATTAGTCATGGAGCTTCAACATTCTCTTTGGAGGAAGATTTAAACCGTGTAATTTCATTATCCAACGAGCGAATCAGGGGAGTATTTGATTTCATTCTTTTACTTTTTCTTTTACATCTTGTTATTTGAACATTAGGGACAATGTTCATCTTAAGTGTAAGGGGAGGGTAAAAGTACGATTTTAGAGAATACAATTGCGCTTGATTTTTGTTTGTTTAATAGTAGATGTGTAATAAAACTGAGAGAAATACTTGTTAAGGTAATTTTAGTGCCAAATTTAAAATTTTTTACAACATATAGGAGTAAAACTTTGATCTTAATAAGCTTCTCACGGATAGGAGTTATATGACTAGCACAAAAACCGTACCACTAAAAAATTTTCCACCCCCAAATATGTGAGGTTCGCCCCTAGAATTGGTAGGAAAAGCATTTATGCTATGATGTGTGTACCGGTAGCACTTAGATTCTAGAACTTGCGTTAGGACCATTCCAAGGCCACAAGTGAGACTACATTCGTGTAGTTAGATTTACTACATGATAAGAGGCATTAGGATTAACCCATTGTTTTACACCTGTGTTTTTGTTATAATTACATTGGCTACATTGGTCAAGTAATTCCCCACACCCTTTGCGTTGTACTCATTTTTAGTACACGATACCCCTAGTACACCCCTCAGAGCCTATCTTTTCGTTTCGACCTTTAAGCATTTTACTTAAAGGAAGAATTTGTTACACCCCACTTAAATGTACACCCAAATCGCCTTAGCCTACCTTGTATGCACTCATCTTTAGTGCATTATTGTGACAACATTTGTTTAAACCCAAGTTAATTATCTAATTGATTACATGGTTGCTAAGTCGAGTCATATCCTTGTACATATTGTTTTGGGACGATTGGGACTCATGGGTAAAGTACTAGTGTAATGGAGTAATGGGGAAGAACATCATTTATTACCCCCATATGTGCTAAATATTTTAAAAGTACTCCAAGTGTTTTGATTATCTTAATTCGAGTCATTAGAATAGTAATTTGTAAAGTTATGTAAAAGTTCAAGTGTAAGGGGATGCAATGCCCCTATGATGTATTATTTTGGATGGTAGGGTAAAAGTGTATGTTTAAAAAAAAAAAAAAAAAAAAAAAAAAAAAAAAAAATCAAGAAAAATACAAAAAAATGAGAAAATGAAAAATAGAAAAAACATACGGACTACCATCCCGTTTTATTTTATGTTTTATTTTATGTTTATGTTATTTTGTTTCTAGCTTAGATCGAGTCTAGTCTTGGCTTAGCAACATTGTATAGTACATGTAATTGATCAAGATCTTTAACTCGCCACCAGTAAAATATCCCGTATCCAACAAAACCGTGTTTTCCTTTTCCCTACACCTAACGTTATAACCCATTTAAAAGCCCTCTTTGATAGTTTATCTTAGGTGCTTACGCCTAGTGGAGGAGGTTTTCGATCCTTTCCCAAGCCTATGGTAATCTATTTGCTATGACAGGTAGTGAGAGATATTATCCGTTTTCATTTATGAGATTTATTTTGATGACACTTGAGAGATGTGAGTATCTAAACACTACTTGTGAGGTGCTAGTATGTAATCTCCGTGCTTATTATGATTGAAGTGGAACGATTATTTGTTGTAATTACTTTTATGTTTGCATTAAATGACCCCTAACTTGTATTTTGATTAGAATAAAAGCGCATTTGCTTGAGGACAAGCAAATCTCAAGTGTAAGGGTATTTGATGAGGCGAAAAGTGTACCGCTTTTAAGGGGTCATTTAAGCCCGAAATCGTATTTATTTGATCAAATATTGCCCTAAATCGTTCCTTTTGTCATTTTAGGTACTTTTGAGGAGAAATCTGGAAAAGGAGGCATTTTGGACGTTTTTGGAGCATAAAAGTGAAGAAAACGGCAAAGTCTCAAAATTGTGCTGAAAGTCACCTTTGACGGCGTCAACATTAACTCCAGACGGCGTCATGCCTTGGCAAGAAAAGTTGGATGTGAAATTTACTCATGACGGGCCAGTGAGTTTGCATGAGAATTCTGACGGCGTCACGCTTTAACTAAATCAAGGGCGTCACGGCTTAAATCATAAGGGGACGGCGTCACGTTCAGGATCCGACGGCGTCAAGCCTTGATAAGCCAGAATGGATTTTTGAAGAGCTAAAGAGGGACGGCGTCAAGAAGGTCACCCGGGAACCCTAAAAGCGGCGAGGTGACGGCGTCACAATGCATAAGGTGACGCCGTCAGATGTCAAAGTCTATATATAGTTTTCTAATTTTTTGTCATTAGAGAGAGCTTAGTGTGTGGAATTTTGGGATAAAACCCTAAGACGATTTTAGCTACTTTTTCAGGGCTTCTTGCCTTGAGATCTTCCATGTTTCATTGAAAGATAAGTTATCAATTAATCATTCAATATGTCTATGTGTTGTTTGATTCTATCTTATGCTTGTCTTTTGTTTAACATGTTAGGCTAATTTTATCTTGTGTTTGCTTAGATCTAATGAAACCTAGCTATTGATTATTGGTTGTTAGTGTGTTATTAGTTGTATTGGATGATTGTTTATCTATGTTAGGCTTAAGAAAACTGGCTAACTTCCTATTCGGTAACTTGCTTGAACGTCTTAAGAAACATGAACCAAACGCGTACTAAAGGTTTTTATGGTTGTATTTAATGCACAAGCGAATTCTAGTGATCCCATGTTAGGAGCTTCCTAGCCGGCTCGACATAGGAGTGAAGTAGGAGCTTGTAGAGTTTGGGGAAGTAAGTACGCCACCCCACGAATGGTATTAAGGAATACACCCGTCATCCACGCGACTAATACACACTAATTAACCGGTAAAAGATAGTTAGGGAGTAAGGAAATCTAAGTAAACACATTTCTCCACACATAAGTTTCTCACCACTTTTCATTTTTGTTATTTTATTTTATTTGCATTTGTAGTAATTTGGGTTAGTTGACTAGCAACTAATTCCGCCCACTCCTTCAAAACCCGAGATTTTACTTGCTTTCATAAAAATATAAAAACATAAAAAGAATCTTCCTCAACCCTTAGACCTAATTAGAGTAGCCTTTCACACCTAACGAACACTATTCCCTGTGGAGAACGATCAATCCCCCGTACTTACCACTACACTATACTACATCGGTCAGGTACACTGCCTGGTGGGGTTGTAAGCCTCTTGAGATCCCTCGAGAGGTAAAACCTGTTGTAAGGTTGCAAAACCCACGCATCAGAATTCTTATGCACAGCCTATTGGTATGGAAAATGCTCACAAGCTCACGTGGGAAGAATTCAAGAAGTTACTGAGTAAGAAGTTTTGTCCACGCACCGAAGTAAAGAAGTTGGAAATAGAGTTTTATGAGTTGGTGACTGTAGGTAATGAGATCGAAGCATACATCAGGAGATTTCAAGAGTTGGCCGCGCTATGTCCAACTATGGTTCCAGATAATGAGAAGTTGTTAGAAAACTTCATTGGTGGACTACCACACAGCATCCGTGGGGATGTAATTTCTTTTGATCTACACACACTGGACGAAGCAATCAGAATATCTCAGAAGCTTATGGCTCAAGTAGTGAAGAAGGGAACTACTGTCAACAACAACAATAACCGCAATAACAACAATAACAACTCCAACAACTACCGAAACAACAACTATAACAACAACCGAAACAATACCAATCATAATAACAAAAACAACAACAACAAGAGAAGGTGGGACAACAATCAGAGTGGCAATGCTACTCAACAACCACCAAAGAGACAAGAAGTTGCCAAGGCCTATGCTGCAGGCCCAACTGAAAAGAGAGGTTACAATGGTACCTTACCCAAGTGCAACAAGTGTCAAAGTCATCATAACCCTAGTAATTTTCCTAATCCTTGTGGTAACTATAAGAAGGTTGGTCATTCGACCAGGGATTGCAAGATTCCAATTGTGGCTGATAGTCAGAGACCCCCAGTGACATGTTTTGGTTGTGGAGAGAAAGGACATTTCAAGAATGACTGTCCAAAAAGGAAGAATCAAGGAAACGGGAACCAAGGTGGAACAACTAGAGGAAGAGTTTATGTTATAGGAGGAGAAGATGTCAAGGAGGACCCGAATGTTGTCACGGGTACGTTCCTCATCAATAATCGTTATGCATCCATTTTATTTGATTCAGGAGCCGATAAAAGTTTTGTTTCTACTATGTTTGCACCTTTACTCAACATCGAACCAGCCACACTAGACACTCCTTACCACATCGAACTAGCTAACGGTAGTTTAGTTGGCACCAACACCATTGTCCGTGGTTGCACACTCAATTTCCTAAATCATCCATTCAATATAGACCTCATGCCCGTAGAACTTGGAAGTTTCAACGTCATCATCGGTATGGATTGGTTATCCAGACATCAAGCAAGAATCATTTGTGATGAGAAAGTTGTTCATCTTCCTTACGACGGCGAAACCTTGATCATTTGTGGTGAACGAAGTGGGACAAGACTCAGTATCATATCATGCGTCAAAACCGAGAAATATATAAAGAAGGGTTGTTATGCTTTCTTGGCACATATAACAGAAAAGAAGTCGGATGAGAAATGACTTGAAGATGTACCGATTGTCCGAGATTTTCCAGAAGTCTTTCCCGAAGACTTGCCTGGATTATTGCCTACTCGCCAAGTAGAATTTCAGATTGACTTAGTGCCAGGAGCTGCACCAGTCGCACGAGCACCTTATCGACTAGCACCCTCAGAAATGCAAGAGTTGTCTAACCAATTGTAAGAGCTCTTAGACAAAGGATTCATTAGGCCAAGTTCCTCGCCCTGGGGAGCACCGGTCTTGTTTGTGAAAAAGAAGGATGGATCTTTCAGGATGTGTATAGACTATCGGGAGCTAAACAAGTTAACGGTGAAGAATCGTTACCCACTTCCCAGAATAGATGATTTGTTCGACCAATTGCAAGGCTCTAGTTTTTACTCAAAGATCGACCTGAGATCAGGCTACCATCAACTCAGAGTTCGGGAGGGAGATATCCCGAAGACAGCATTTAGAACTCGTTATGGTCATTATGAGTTTCAAGTAATGCCGTTCGGATTAACCAATGCACCTGCGGTATTCATGGATCTCATGAATAGAGTGTGTAAGCCGTATCTGGATAAGTTTGTGATTGTATTCATCGACGACATTTTGATTTACTCGAAGAGCACAGAGAACACCTCAAAACGATCTTAGGGCTACTCAAGAAAGAGAAATTGTATGCTAAATTTTCGAAGTGTGATTTTTGGATCCGAAGAGTACAATTTCTTGGTCATGTCATTGATAGTCAAGGATTACAGGTTGACCCTACAAAGATCGAGGCTGTTAAAGATTGGGCGACGCCCAAGACTCCAACAGAGATTCGTCAATTCTTAGGACTTGCCGGATATTATAGAAGGTTCATTGAAGGGTTTTCTAAGATAGCTAAACCTTTGACCAAGTTGACACAGAAGAACCAGAAGTACGAGTGGGGAAAGAAACAGGAGTCCGCTTTTCAGTTATTGAAGCAAAAGCTTTGCAGTGCGCCAATTTTGGCACTACCTGAAGGGATTGAGAACTTCGTGGTATATTGCGATGCTTCACACAAAGGACTTGAAGCAGTGCTAATGCAGAACGAGAAGGTGATAGCTTATGCATCTCGACAACTTAAGACTCATGAGAAGAATTACACCACTCACGACTTAGAGTTGGGTGCCGTGGTTTTCGCACTCAAGATTTGGAGGCACTACCTCTACGGTACTAAGTGTGTAGTGTTTACCGACCACAAGAGCTTACAGTATATACTTGATCAGAAGGAACTTAACATGAGACAGCGTCGTTGGTTGGAATTGCTTAGTGATTACGATTGTGAGATTCGATATCACCCAGGAAAGGCTAATGTTGTGGCAGATGCCCTTAGCCGGAAAGAGAAACTCAAGCCTTTGAGAGTCAGATCATTAGGAATAAAAATCATTTCACCTTTACCATCAAAAATCCTCGAGGCTCAAAGGGAGGCACTCAAGTAAGAAAATCAACCAAATGAGAAACTCTATGGAATGCCAGAGAATGCAAATGGCTTTGTGAAGAGGGCAGACGGAGTATTATGCTTCAAGGATAGAAGCTGGATACTTCTCTATGGCGGGATATGAGAGTTGATTATGCACGAGTCGCACAAGTCGAAGTATTCCCTTCACCCAGGTTCTGATAAGATGTATCAGGATCTCAAGAGACTTTATTGGTGGCCGAATATGAAAGCAGAGATAGCTACATATGTTAGCAAATGCATTACTTACGCTAAGGTAAAAGCCGAGTACTAGAAACCATCAGGACTACTTCAGCAACCAGAAATCCCCCAGTGGAAATGGGAACGCATTACAATTGACTTCGTCACTAAACTTCCCAAGACAGCAGGCGGTTACGATGCTATTTGGGTAATCGTTGATCGTATCACTAAATCAGCCAATTTCATACCAATCAGAGAGACTTATTCTATGGATCAGCTTACCAGACTTTACGTCAAGGAAATAGTCTCAAAGCACGGTGCACCAATTTCAATCATATCCGACAGAGATAGTCGATTTGCTTCAAACTTTTGGCAGTCATTACAAGATTCATTTGGAACCAAATTAGACATGAGCACTGCCTATCATCCTCAGACTGATGGTCAGAGCGAGTGTAATACCCAAAATTTAAAATCATGCAAAAGTACCAAAATACCCCTGAACTTAAAATTTCACTTAATAATTATATAAAACACAAGTTAAATCCCAAACACTTGGAACTTAACACCACATGAAGTGAAATGATTTTCTTGAACATTTTTAATATTTTACATGTACAAAAAAAATTACTTGTCACACATGAAAATGTTATATGGGCCGAATATACATTATATTGTTTTGTTAATTACATTTAAATTATATAATAAGAGATAAACATCAAATCAATTATGGAAACTATCACAAAATCAGTATAATTGATCCTATCACATCAATTGGGCCGAAATTCATGCCTCCCCTCACCTCTTCACACGGTTTGTATTTGTTTCCCTTTTTATTCACCTTAATTTCCCCATTCGACACACAAAAAAACAAACACATCACCATACGATTTTTGGGAGGCTGTGGTTTATTTTTTTGGTGTTCATCTACGTCCAAGGAAGGTAGGAAAAATAGTTTTGAGGTCGTGGAATCGCTGGTTTGATCGTAGGAAGTTTTGGTGTATCGAATTATTCAAGCCGAGAGGTACAAAACTCTCACGACTCATTCACTTGTTCAAAACTTCATCTGGTATTTTTCTTGTGTTCCTTACATCATATATGAGTTGAATAAAATAGCTAAATCGAACCATGCATGTAAAAACAAATCGTGGTAATTATAGATAACAAAAACGTAAATAAAACCTAAAATAACTCATACGATTTTTATGGGTTGCAAACCTATTTTATTTGAGATCTATACGTACCATATGATCCTAGAAAAATGATCTTTGTATTTGTTGAAGCCTAAAATACCTTTGTTGAGTTTTTGTTTCAATCGGATTTTATAAGAAAGAGTTTTAAAATTAAAATAAAATCGTGCGACCTAGGGTTTTGATTTTTGGATGATGGATCTGGTCTCATAAATGTGTTTTAAGGTTGTATTAATGATTGGTAATGATTGGATAATTTAGGGTTAGGGTTTGTGTATTTTTTTTGGTTTACCGATTGGGTTTTAAAATGTTTTGGGTGTGTTTTGTAATTTTCTAAACTTGGGGGTTATTTTTGTAATGTGTTTTGGACCAGGGGTAACTCGTAAAAATTATAATATAGGGGTATTACATGTTAATTTTGTAATTAAAAGGTTTATTTGGTAAATTACTTAATTGTTTAAATCGAATTGGAAAATAAATAAATTGAGGGACTTGTTTTGTAAATTCTGGAAATTGAAGGTTGATTCATATAATATTTAATATAAGGGGTGTAATGAGTAATTTTTGATAATTGAAGGCTTAATGTGTAGATATGAATATTGTAAGGATTAAATTGTAATTTGATTAATTATAAGGTTTAATTTGTAATTTAATTAATTAAAGGGTTTAATTTGTAAAATTGTTAAAATTAAAGGATTGGAATTGTAATTATGGGAAACTTATGGATTAAAATAAATAACTTTTAATATTTGCACTTTAGACCTTTATCTTTGGCATATTTGCATTTAAAACCCTAAAATATAGAAAGTTGTCATATTTAACCCTAAACTATCATGACTTGCTAAAATGAACCCTATTTCCATAATAATATTTAATAAATGACTTAACCTAATTACTTTATGGAATTTATCTGATTATGGAAATTTGCTAATTATGGAAACTTACTAAATAAGGAAACTTTCTAAAAATGGAAATTGCTGATTTTGGAAACCTTCTATAAATGAAAAGTTACTAAAAATGGAAAGCCGACTAAAATGAGAAATCTGATTTAAATAAGGTATTAATAATAAGACGACCATGTATTCGTGTAGATTCGATGAAGATGGAGTTTGTTTCCGATCTGTATGTTTATAGATGTGTTTTCACTTGCGGTATAAGGTACAGATATTCTACCCTTTCTCAGTAAGGGTGTCCTTCTCATGACTTTTGATCCTGATTTACTATAGGGTTCCCTAAGCCATTGCTATGTTCCCTTATACTTTGATTTGTTCTTCATGTTTCACTTACATCTGTCTATATTGGTTTGATTATGATCTGAGCCTTTTATTTAGGGCTTTCTTACTTGATCTATGCCCTTGCTATGCTTCCCTTGGTTTGTGAACCTTGATAATTGAGCCTTGCCATGTTCCTTTGATACTTGATGTGACTCGTTCGTCACCCTGTAACATGAATATTTGAACTACTTGATACTTTGAAGGATTATTTGATTTTGGTAACTAGATGTGAAAACCTTTTTGAATTATATATGAAAATGTGTGAGAAAAGCTATTTTAAAAGATGCGATACTACTTTTAAATGAAAGTTACTAAAAGTTTTTAAGAAAACTATTTTTGAGACCATCTTTATGAAAACCGTTTTGAAAGACCATTTTTATGAAAACTATTTTGTAAGATAATTTATTATGAAAACCATTTTTGAAAGATTGCTTTAAATGGACTTTTAAATAGAAACCTTTTTAAATAAACTGTCGCTATGAAACTTTGATTTTGAACCTACTGATATTGACCTTTTTGATATTGAACTTACTGATATAACTGAAATGGAATTGGACCTGAACTACTTAATATGAAACCGAACCGGATACTGGATATTTGATACTTGACCATTGACCCACAATTGAGACTACGAGCCATAACTAGGCATGAGGGTTTCATGTCCATGTCATTGATGCACCGATGGCATGACTCTAGGGCAGGAGAGTGATGACCTGTCCCGTCCCTGACTTGTTACTGATTTATTACGTAGAGGCAGGTATTTGGCCACCTGGGGCGTATGGATGCATCTTAGATTTGTACTGTATACTGTTACTGTTACTGTTATATATTGTTATTACTGGTGACTGATGGTGTGTGCGATACACGTCTTTCACATACTGGGAGCTGATCACTCCATTTACTGATTGAGGACTCCCCTCATGATTACTGGTTACTGAGAGGTCTCCCCTCTATATGATTATATGGTTACATGATTATACTGATACTGTTTTTGTTACTGGGCTCGTAGTGGATTTCTGTTTTCCTGCACCTTATAACCTTTACCTTTCATTACTGTTACCATTTACTTATGCCTTAACTATGACTGATTCATATTTCATTTACTGTTCTTTATTCTGTACTACTGCTTTGTTATCGTTATATCTGTTCACTGAGCTCTCGTAGCTCAGCCGCATTTCTTTTCCTGCGGCAGGTTTTAGTTTGGAAGCTGGGTATGAGTGGAGAGTACCTTGGAATTAGAAGACCTTACTAGCTATTGAAGATGACTAGAAGAATTTATATTTAGACTTAGTAATTATTGTATTATAACCTTGTAGTTTTAGATTTTCCATTGTAACCATTGAAATTCAATTGTATTATTTATGTCATATGCTTGTGTTTGTTCTGATATGAAACCATTATTGTGACATCTTTACCCTTGTCGGGTTGGGGTGTTACAATTTATGGTATCAGAAAATAGGCTGCGACTTGTAATACATTTACCCTTGACCTGTGTGTTTTGGACCATTAGGCTTCCACTGTAAGAACATAGGAGAACACCTTGAGAACTTGCTTTAGGATTTCTTGATATGAACTTGAGTTTTGACCAGTGAGGAATGGGTAGACTATAAGGCAATTGTTTAAGTATTATTGCTTCCGCATCACTCTGATTCGTGCCTTGCTTTTGGTTAGAGCCTGTTCAGTAGTTTTGTTCTCCCTCTTGACTATAACATTTGATCTTGTTGACCTCTGAGACTGTAGAAGTACTAGGTGGATTAAGATAGGTTGTTTTGCTTACGACTCGAGATAAAGTATGATCATCATGAAGGCATATTTATGTGGTGCTAGTATTATGACGCCTGGCCAACGTGATAATACTTACACCATATAACGTGCCCTCATTGTGGCCATAGGATATCTTGGGAAGTACCTAAGAAGTTAGAATTTGATCTCCGTTGGATTATCCGTGATTAGTGAGACTTTAGGTTCATTCTACCTATGCGTATATGTTGATACAAAAGTTGGGCGTTCCTTGTATGGATTCCGGTTCCCGTATCAATTGGATCTTAATGCTTGAGACTTGCGCACTAAGAGAACAAAAAACACCATTAGGCTTATCGTGGGATTTCCCCCACGATTATCCTCCGGCGTGAGAGTAAGTAATCGGTTTTAGGGTTTTGTGAAGAGTTAGGGTTATAATGTCGTACCTTAATGAGAGCCGAGATGCCCTCTATATATACACACGAAATCCTTGTTGGTTTCGTGTTCCTCACTCTTCGGCGTATCCCGCCTAAGTCGATCGTTTGATACATATCCCATAAATAAGAGATATCCTATATCAAGACCATAAATAACTTCGGGTTTGGGCCTTCGTAAGCCCAAACCGTTATCATGATAGCCCAATCGTGACGGACTTGAACCCATTCGTGATGGGCTTGAGTGTTAGTAGCGTCCATTGGTCGGGTTCGTGACCCGAATGCGGACTATACGTCATCATGTCCCCCCAGTCTAGTATGCGCAGGGTGGAACCCGCGGATGCTAGACTAACAACTGAAGCAAAAATATTCCTCGATGCGTAGCGGGGAAGTTTCAAATGTTTCCCGCCTAAAAGTCATACAATGAATCTTGTCCAAGTAAATCCGAGTATCCCTCGTAAATCGTGAGGGGTGGGTGAAAAAGTGTTCCACCTCTTGATCTCCCAGCCACACGATTAGAGCAAGTGGGGTACACGTGTTATCCATCCACGAATATGTGTAACCCTATATAAAGTTGAGCCGTCTTTTCACTGTGGCTATCACAGTAAAAACCGTCATTTTCCACCATTGTTAAACCTTCAAACAGCAATCAAAAAATCAACGAAATCTAAGGTAATAGCGCGTGCGCTTCAGAATCCATTAAATTCTAACCATGGTTCTTCAATTATCTGACTTTACATCCGATATATCTGAGGACGAACTTCGTCAGTTCACCTCGGATTATTATATCCCTATCGCATTGCACCCGGTGGTTCCGGTGGCAACTGCGTCCATAGCGAACTTCCCGGAAGGGAAAGTAGGGGTATACACACGTTTTTTCGAATTCGCGAATCAACGTGTGCCCATTTCTTTATTCCTGTGCGATATTCTAAACTACTATCGCCTCCATATTTCCCAACTGCACTGTATAGGCGCAGCGAAAATAACCAATTTTGAGGTAAATTGTCGCTTGTTGGCGATTAATCCTACCATCCATTTGTTCCGCGCGTTTTATCATTCGTCGTGGTCAAATGGGTGGGTATCCTTTTCCAAGCGTACAGGGCGACTGCAGTGCTATACGAAAAAGTTAGACGCACTGAGGAATTGGAGGGAGAAATTCTTCTGGGTTGATGATGCGTTGTTCCCCTGGGAATTCGAATTCTATACCCAAGAATCATTACCGAAGGATGAGCGCCCAGACCCCGGAGTGTATAACGTAGCTGATGCGGATATGATAAATACCAATCGCATACCGATCAAAGCGTATCCAGAGGAGTTTTTGGTGCACATGGGCATCAGTCGCAATTACTTCGGTAGTCCGGAGGAAGTGCCAAATTTTTTGGACGAGAATAGCCGGGGTGGGTGCTTGTCCTTCCTTCCTCTTCGCTTATTAGTTGTAAGCGCTCTTCCCTTTGTAGCTTATCTAACTCGTTTTGTTTTTGTTTGTTGTTTGTTGCGCAGAGATGGATCTATTCGGTGTTGTTCGCTTGGCGAGGCCCACGCAGGTAACCGTAGGGGTGCGCCCTTTGAGAGATGGCGAGGAGCCGGTTCTACAGGCTACCGCGGGGCGCACGATGGAGATCGTGCAGGAGGAGCAAGAAGAGACTCCCCCAACTATTTTAGAGCCAACTCCTATTCGCAGCTTTCCAAATCCTGCTGTACAAGACCCCGTAGTGGAGCCATCGCACACAGACTCATCAGAGAGTGTGGGGATCGATGTGTCTGAAAGTGAGCAAGAAGGTGCTAGCCAAGGGGTGAAGCGCAAGAAAGCTGCTGGGGATGATGGCGCTGGTACATCCAAAAGAAGGCGCCATCTTATCTCTGGTGAGCAATCATCATCAGAGGAGAATGCGTCGCAGAAGGATACAACTGAAACTCCTCCCCTCAAGTAAGTAATTTGTTTCGTCAACATTTTGGTTTATATTTTGCGCTGAGATTACAATAATAACCTTGGGCCCTCGTCATTTACATGCAGTGTTGAAGCTGCTGGGGATGCTGCTCGCGCTGGGAAATCGCCATCCAAGGCGAGTCCCTCGCCTACTGATCATCTTGCGCAGGGGAGCCAAGGATCTGGGACAAAGGCTTCTGAAGATGTGCCTACGGACCAGTTGATTGAGGAGTTATGCTTGGCTGCTGCGCATCAAGCCTCATTGGTTGCACAGCTCAAAGCTAGGCATGTGGGTGAAGGTAGCAGCAGTGCGCAGAGGGATGGGGAAATTGCTGATGCTCAGGCTGAAGCAGAGTCAACCACTGTGTATGCTCAGAAGCTTGCTGATGAGAGGCTATCATTGTTTGCCCAAGTGAGCCAAGAGCGTGCTAGCTTCAAAGAATACAAGGCTTCTTGTCTTTGGGTTTTGAAATATTTGGAGAATGGGAAGGATGAGCACTTCTCTAGGTTGGAGGAGTTCCGCAAGTCCGTAGGGGGTTTGCTGGAGAAACAGGAGAGCAAGCTGCGCAAGCTCAGCATCGAATACGATGAAGAGTTGTACCCTCACCTGGTGTCAACCATTGCTGAGCGCAGGTGGCTTATCAGCCATGGCTTGCGCCTTGCTGCCTTGAAAACTCTGGAGTCTCAAGAGGTGAAGGACGCCTTTGGGGATGTTGTTCAGTGTGCGCTGGCACATGGTAAGGCAGAGGCTGTAGAGGAGCTGTGTGCGAACAAGATCTTGACTGTGCCCGCCGCCCAAGTACCGGGTTACAACAAGAACACTTATGATGATCTTGTTGCTGCTATGGAGAAGTTGAAGCTTTTGGAGCTTCCTCATATTGCTCAACTGGAGCGCGACCAGGATTATCCCATAGGTGTGATTATGGAGGGGTTAACTTTGGCTAGGCACACAGCAGATGACGCTGAGGCACAGCCTGATTATATTTTGAAGCCCGATGTGTCGCAGCTGCAGGTACCCCTCTTTGCTTGTCCGCGTGATATCCTAAATCCTTTCGCTCTTGAGAAGGAAATTCCTCTGAAGGAGTCCCTAGAGGCCCATGAGATGAGACTTGCGAAGAAGAAGGGTGTGAAGGGGAAAGCCATCCTTTGTGGTCTTGGTGCGGCCCATATTCCGAGGTCTGATGGAGTGCCCGTTAGCGTGCCAACGGTGTCACCCAAGGATGTTGACCTGTTGAAGAAGCTTGAAGAGGCTGGTAGTGCGGCGCGCCAAGTGGGCAGTTCAGGGCTTAAACGCACACATAGTATATAGGCTGCTTAGATGTAGTGATGTTTTGTAATAGGTTCACTTTTTGTTGCACATGTGCATGTTGAATCTATACTTTATATGAACTCGTAGTCCACAATAAAATGTGGATTTTGAAAAATACGATTGTACGCATATTGTATCAAATGTGATTGTGGTTATAATGTTTGTACTTAGTTATTTTGTCTTTGCGTAAAAGACGTCTACGTTGTGTCTAAGAAGCAAACTGTTGTGTACATACTTAAGAAAATTTATAAGAATCCATAATCGTGTATGAAGTTCATAAAATTTACAAGTGTATAGATTGATATGCAGCGTACTACAAATATCATATCAAGGAGTTAAGTGTCTTAACTCCTAATTTGTTAAACGCGCACAGTGTGCATTGTTGTGTATCCGTCGTGGGATACACATTGAACTTACCCCAACGTCTTGAGTGTAAGGTGTTTAACAAGGATGCGTGATCCGATGTTGATGGGTTTGCAACCCTCTTACTCAACAAGTTTTTTAGTAGGTTTACTCATCCTTTTACCATCGTGGGTTTTAATAAGTGCATGCACGCCATGTAGGCAGAAAGTAAAGTAACAACAATATTGAGACATAAATAACATGTAAACAATAAAGTGAAATGTGTCGCGGAATTAGCTAGAAACCGCGACATTGAATTAATACTTGCAAGTTTTTGTAAAAAGAAAAAACATTTGCCTAAATGAAACAAAATGTAAATACACGGATATTTATTGAGCACTTACTAAAGTGCGGAGGTGTCCGTGTGTTGGGTCGTAACCTTTCCTAAAGATAGCATCTCTTAAGATTGCAAATATTCCATGTGCGTTGTAGCTCACGGCCATCCATGTCACGCAGCTTGTACGCGCCTTTACCTAGTGCTTCAACGACCTCATAGGGTCCCTCCCACTTTGGTCCAAGTTTACCTGTATCTTCTGCGTGGCTCGCATCATTAGCGCGATATACAAAGTCGCCTGGTCTGAATGAGGTGCTTCGAACTTTAGCATCGTAGTATCCCTTCATTTTTGACTTGGCTTTTGCTTCACGTATAGCTGCACGTTCACGCCTTTCTTCCAATAGGTCCAAGTCGATACGTCGTTCTTCGTCATTGGTTGTGACATTAACTTCCGCGGTACGAATAGTTGGCATCCCAATTTTAGCTGGTATGACAGCTTCTGTCCCATAGACAAGAGAAAAGGGAGTGTCTCCATTGCTAACTTTGATTGTCGTGCGGTGCGCCCATAAGACATGCGACAATTCATCCACCCATCTTCCTTTGTGTTTGTCCAGGCGCGCTTTAATTCCTTCGCCTAGACTATGATTTGCGCGCTCAACTAAACCATTGGTTTGTGGGTGTTTAACTGACGCGAAGTGTTGTGTGATATTTAGTTCTGCGCACCAGTCTTTGAACGGGTTATCGCTGAATTGTTTTCCATTGTCCGAAACGATTTCCCCAGGTAATCCAAAGCGGCATACAATATTTTCCCACACGAATCGTTTACTTGATTACCTGTGATTGTCGCCACTGCTTTTGCCTCAATCCACTTAGTGAAGTAGTCTATTGCCACAATAAGAAATTTCAGTCCCCCCGCTGCAACAGGGAAGGGACCCGCAATGTCGATACCCCACTTATAGAATGGCCATGGAAAAGTGATAGGCGTTAGCTCTTGTTGTGGTCTGCGCGGGATGGGTCTATGAACTTGGCAGTCGCTACATTTCTTTATCACATCACGCGCATCGCGATGCATAGTGGCCCAGTAGTATCCTGACCGCAAGGCTCGTGCTACAACGGACCGTGGTCCTGAATGCATACTGCATGAACCGGCGTGGATCTCTCGGAGTACGTAATCTGCTTGAAGAGGTCCGATGCACCGAAGCCATGGTTGTAGAAATGAGCGCCGATATAGGATACCATCTCGAAGTTTGAACCTCTGCGCTGTGCGTCGTATCCGTCGAGCATCCTTCTGCTCATGGGGCAATATGCCTTTGCTTATAAATTCGACAATAGGGGTCATCCACGTAGGATTCTCCTCCTCTATTACCGTGGATATCTCCATCTCCGAGATGGATTTATTTTTTAGGATTTCCACCAACACTTGTTTTGACAGGTGCGCAAAGCTTGTAGATGCGATCTTGCTTAGCGCATCCGCTTTTTTGTTTTCACCTCTAGGAACTTGTTTAATGGTAAACCTGTCAAAACCTTGGATTAGTGACTTGGTCTTGTCAAGGTATTGAACCATGTTATCCTATTTAGCCACATATTCGCCCAACACATGGTTGGCTACTAGTCGGGAGTCCACATTTGCTTCTAGGTTACGTACACCCATTCGAGTTGCAATGCGTAATCCAGCGATTAGGGCTTCATATTCTGCCTCGTTATTCGTAGCTGTGAATTCAAAGCGCAGTGCGTAAGTGAATTCCATTCCTTCTGGATTGGTGAGGATAAGGCCTGCGCCCGACCCATCCACGCATGAAGATCCATCCGTGAACAGGACCCATGGCTCTTGTAGTTCTACTTCGCTCAGTGGAGGTGCATCATCGGTGTCTGGTTTTTCGATGATGAAGTCTGCTAGTATTTGCCCCTTAATCGCAGTGCGTGGTCTGTAAGAGATGTTATACTCGCCTAGCAATACACTCCACTTTTGTAATCGCCCCGATGCGTCGGGTTTGGAGATAACTTGCTTGATTGGTTGGTCCGTGATCACCGCTATTGGGTGTGCTTGAAAGTATCTGCGCAATCTTTTGGCAGCGAATACTAATGCCAAGACCAACTTTTCCATTGGGCTATAGTTAATCTCTGTCTTCTTGAGCGCTTTACTTACAAAGTATACCGGTGTTTGTACGGAATTCCTATCTGTCAGTAGCACCGCGCTGACTGCTCCATGATTCGCAGACAAGTACACAATTAACTCCTCCCCTGGTTGGGGTGCGACTAGCTTGGGAAGTGCTGCTATATGTTGCTTAAGCTGTGTGAAAGCTTCTTCCGCTTCTGTAGTCCAACAAAAGTCTCCCTTTTTTGTACACTTCTTGAGTGTTTTAAAGAGGGGGAGTGACTTATCTGCTGATTTGGACAGGAATCTGTTTAACCCGGCTAGTTTTCCATTCAGAGACTGGACTTCTTTCAACGTGCGTGGTGAAGGGAGTTGGATGACAGCCTCTATTTTTTCTGGGCATGGTTTAATGCCATCGGGTTCGATCAAGTATCCTAGGAACATGCCTTCTGTAGCGCCAAAAGTGCATTTCTTAGGATTTAACTTCATGTTGATCTTTCATAGTGTTCTAAATGTTTCTTCAATGTCGCGGACCAATTCGTCTTCAGTATGGCTTTTTATGACAAGGTCGTCAACATAGACCTCTAGGTTGCGGCCCACTTGCTTTTCAAATGCATTATCCACCAATCGCTGGTAGGTGGCGCCCGCATTCTTTAGGCCAAAAGGCATCTTTGTATAACAGTAGACACCTTGGCTTGTGTGGAAGGCTGTTTTTTCCTCGTCTTCTTTAGCCATTTGAATTTGGTGGTACCCTTTGTATGCGTCTAAAAAACATTTAAAGGGGTATCCGCATAAAGATTCTACCTTCCAGTCTATCTCTGGTAGCGGGTAGCAGTCTTGTGGACATGCTTTGTTGAGATCAGTGAAATCCACGCACATCCGCCAACTACCATCACTCTTCTTGACCATTACTGGATTGGAGAGCCAGTCATGGTAATAGACCTCTCGCATGATACCTGCGTCAACAAGTTTGTGTACTTCCTCTAGAATGGCTTTTGCGCGCTCTGGAGCCTGGCCACGCTTTTTCTGCCGTACTGGGGAGTATCCTTGTCGGATTTTCAACTTGTGTTCTGCAATCGAGCGTGGCACACCAGTCATGTGCTTTGGTTCCCATGCGAAGATATCCAGATTCTTTTGCAAGAGTGCGCACACGGCAGCTCTGCCTTTATCAGACAACGATCCCCCGATCGATACTTCTTGTTCCGGGTAATCAGGATGAATTGCGACCTTCAGATTTGGTACTTTAGCTGCGCTCTGTTCTGGTGTGTGCGTCGTCTCACATGTAATCGTGTTACACTCTCTTGGTGGCGCAGCGTTATTGTAGATGGTGACAATGCCGCCTTCTACCAGGAATTTGAGCATCCCATGTGCTGTGGACGGTACTGTGCGTATTGCCGAAATTCCTGGTCTTTCGATAATGCCATTGTATGGCGAAGGAGATCTGATCACCATAAAATTCATCCAGGCTGTCGTGGAGTGTTCCTTATTGCCAACAATAACTAGTAGTCGTAGTTGCCCCATGGGCCATATCTTTTCTCCTGTGAAGCCAGTCAACGAAGTCGTGGCTGGGCTTAACTGTCTTTATATCTCAGGTCGCAATCTCTTGAAACAATGCTCATACATTATGTCCGCTGATGCCCCTCCATCAACATACATGCGGTGGATATCGTGACCCCCCGCATTTATCTCGATGGTGAGTGGTTCCGCCATTGCGTTGTCCGCAGCCAAGGTGGGGAAAGAGATTTCGCTTCCATGAGAAAATTTCTAGCTGACCTTTTGCCTAGTCTTTCGCTGCCATGATTGTATCATGTAGATTATGTCAGCCTTGTCCTTAGGTGCTTCTTTCTTGCCCCCAGTCTTCTGTTTGTCTTTTCCATCCTTGATGTTCTTAACTAGATGGTCCAATCTGCCTTCTTTTACTAACTTATCGATTAGTTGGCGTAGTTGGACACACTCATTGGTGGTGTAGCCCTTCTGTCCATGATACTCGCAGTATCCGTTCCCTACGCGCCGATCTTCTGGGGTGCGCATCGGTGGGGGTCTCGAAAAGTTCGCGCCTTCCGTCGCAAATATCTCCTTTGGAGTCTTCGTTAGTGGGGTATACTTGTCATTCTCTCGTCCGCCCCCCTGACTGCGGTAGCTTTTGTTACGATTGCTACTCTGGTCATTGGATTGTCTCCATGGCTGTTCTTGTGGCCTATAGTTTGAGTAGCCTTTCTTACTATCCGCAGCGGCGGCTTCTCCTTGGATGAAGGACCTCGTGCGCTTCATAAGTTCATCAAAGGTTTGGGGAACCCTATCATTTAACTTTTGATAAGTTCTGGGTTATTGATTCCGTTCATAAACCCTGAGATCTTTAGTATTTCGGGGCATGCCTTGACATGTATGCATTCGTCTTTAAAGCGCTCCATAAAAGCGCTTGTGGATTCCCCTTGGCGCTGTTTTACCCTAGCGAGTTCGACAGGGTTCTTGGCGCACTTCTTCCTCTGAGTAAAGTTCAAACGAAACGCCTTCCGCAACTCTTCAAACCCATCGATGCTTCTACGTGGAAGCTTACTGAACCAGTTTCGCGCATTCCCTACTAATGTAGAATTAAACATGTGGCACCACACAGGTTGTGGCCAATTTTCGATGGTAGCTGCTGATTTGAAAATTTTTAGGTGGTCGTCAGGATCACCTGTTCCATCATAAGTTTTAACATTAGCGGGCATGCGCCTTCTCTTATCTTCTGAAAAATCATTGATGCGCCGAGTGAATGCGTCAACTTTTTGGCGGCGCCAGGGACGAGACATATCTTCGTCCTCCTGGTCGCTGTATCTTCTCCTGGACTTCCAGTGTCCTGTTTCTTTGTCCTCGTTGTCTGAGGAGTCACTTGAGGATGAGCTTACTCTTTTGCGGCGCTTGCGCCGACTATCCTCGGAATCCGAGCTTGAAGGGCTTTCGCTTGGGGAGCACCGTCATCCAAGCCTATCGTGAATCCTGCGACTGCCAAGCCTAGCGTGGACATTGGTGCGCCGTCCATCGTCTTCATGCTCCTCCGGATACTGTAAGTCGGCTGCTTCATCACCCACAACTTTCCTTCCTATCCTAGTAAACACTGGGTGTCGACGGCTATCCTTCTCGCGCCTTTCCTTTCGGTAACGCGGTGGGGATGCTTCATGCTCAGGGTCAAAGTTGAGTCGGGCTTCCAGACTCTGGCTTGACCTCTTTTTCGCTTCCTCTCGCATAAGCGCAGCCAAGGTTTCGTAGTTTTGAGATACGAAATCACTTGGCGCTAGTTCAGGTGTGACTCCTTCTAGCGCGAGGATGTCTGTTTCCAAATCAGGACCCTTGTTTCGGATAGGCACATTTGGTGGCTTAGTGAGGTCTAATTCTGGCATGGTGAAAGGAGTGCGCTGTAGATCTTCCGTGCTAGTGGTTGTTGTAGTAGCATGGGTAGTTCTTGCGACCGGTTCTACTGTAGTAAAGACCAGATCTGAGTATGATCCTCGGTTTTTGGGCGCGCTGGTTGTTCCAGAGGCCTGCTTAGTGGCTGAATCAGTTTGATGCTTTTCCCCTTGTAGGTCACCATGCGTTTTTTCGCCTGCGGAGTCCACAGGTTTGGGTTTCCGTGCTTTGTCATTCTAGTTCTTAGTAAAGTTCTTAGTGTATGGTCCCACGGATGGCGCCACTTGTTGATACAAAAGTTGGGCGTTCCTTGTATGGATTCCGGTTCCCGTATCAATTGGATCTTAATGCTTGAGACCTGCGCACTAAGAGAACAAAAAACACCATTAGGCTTATCGTGGGATTGTCTCCCACGATTATCCTCCGGCGTGAGAGTAAGTAATCGGTTTTAGGGTTTTGTGAAGAGTTAGGGTTATAATGTCGTACCTTAATGAGAGCCGAGATGCCCTCTATATATACACACTAAATCCTTGTTGGTTTCGTGTTCCTCACTCTTTGGCGTATCCCGCCTAAGTCGGTCGTTTGATACATATCCCATAAATAAGAGTTATCCTATATCAAGACCATAAATAACTTCGGGTTTGGGCCTTCGTAAGCCCAAACCGTTATCGTGATAGCCCAATCGTGACGGGCTTGAACCCATTCGTGATGGGCTTGAGTGTTAGTAGCGTCCATTGGTCGGGTTCGTGACCCGAATGCGGACTATACGTCATCAGTATACTCTGCCTTTGTTCATTAGATATCTGGATAAGTTTAGACTCTCGTTTTGCGTTCTGTCGACCTCAGTTATAAATCTTGAACTCTTGTAGAGCTCTCTGCTGTTGATACAGTTATATTGATCTAAAATCTTGTTCGTATTTCCATATAAGCTTTCCTTTTTGGAAGAACCTCCCCGGGCGCGAGAATGTTTGTGACGATCTTTTGCGATTTGCTACGACTTCGTCTAACCCGGCGACTTCAAATTTCGAGGACAAAATTTTCTTTTAGAGGGGAAGAAGTTGTAATACCCAAAATTTAAAATCATGCAAAATTACCAAAATACCCCTGAACTTAAAATTTCACTTAATAATTATATAAAACACAAGTTAAATCCCAAACACTTGGAACTTAACACCACATGAAGTGAAATGATTTTCTTGAACATTTTTAATATTTTACATGTACAAAAAAAAAATACTTGTCACACATGAAAATGTTATATGGGCCGAATATACATTATATTGTTTTGTTAATTACATTTAAATTATATAATAAGAGATAAACATCAAATCAATTATGGAAACTATCACAAAATCAGTATAATTGATCCTATCACATCAATTGGGCCGAAATTCATGCCTCCCCTCACCTCTTCACACGGTTTGTATTTGTTTCCCTTTTTATTCACCTTAATTTCCCCATTCGACACACAAAAAAACACACACATCACCATACGATTTTTGGGAGGCTGTGGTTTATTTTTCTGGTGTTCATCTACGTCCAAGGAAGGTAGGAAAAATAGTTTTGAGGTCGTGGAATCGCTGGCTGATCGTAGGAAGTTTTGGTGTATCGAATTATTCAAGCCGAGAGGTACAAAACTCTCACGACTCATTCACTCGTTCAAAACTTCATCTGGTATTTTTCTTGTGTTCCTTACATCATATATGAGTTGAATAAAATAGCTAAATCGAACCATGCATGTAAAAACAAATCGTGGTAATTATAGATAACAAAAACGTAAATAAAACCTAAAATAACTCATACGATTTTTCTGGGTTGCAAACCTATTTTATTTGAGATCTATACGTACCATATGATCCTAGAAAAATGATCTTTGTATTTGTTGAAGCCTAAAATACCTTTGTTGAGTTTTTGTTTCAATCGGATTTTATAAGAAAAGAGTTTTAAAATTAAAATAAAATCGTGTGACTTAGGGTTTTATTTTTGGATGATGGATCTGGTCTCATAAATGTGTTTTAAGGCTGTATTAATGATTGGTAATGATTGGATAATTTAGGGTTAGGGTTTGTGTATTTTTTTGGTTTACCGATTGGGTTTTAAAATGTTTTGGGTGTGTTTTGTAATTTTCTAAACTTGGGGGTTATTTTTGTAATGTGTTTTGGACCAGGGGTAACTCGTAAAAATTATAATATAGGGGTATTACATGTTAATTTTGTAATTAAAAGGTTTATTTGGTAAATTACTTAATTGTTTAAATCGAATTGGAAAATAAATAAATTGAGGGACTTTTTTTTTTAAATTCTGGAAATTGAAGGTTGATTCATATAATATTTAATATAAGGGGTGTAGTGAGTAATTTTTGATAATTGAAGGCTTAATGTGTAGATATGAATATTGTAAGGATTAAATTGTAATTTGATTAATTATAAGGTTTAATTTGTAATTTAATTAATTAAAGGGCTTAATTTGTAAAATTGTTAAAATTAAAGGATTGGAATTGTAATTATGGGAAACTTATGGATTAAAATAAATAACTTGTAATATTTGCACTTTAGACCTTTGTCTTTAGCATATTTGCATTTAAAACCCTAAAATATAGAAAGTTGTCATATTTAACCCTAAACTATCATGACTTGCTAAAATGAACCCTATTTCCATAATAATATTTAATAAATGACTTAACCTAATTACTTTATGGAATTTATCTGATTATGGAAATCTGCTAATTATAGAAACTTACTAAATAAGGAAACTTTCTAAAAATGGAAACTTGCTGATTTTGGAAACCTGCTATAAATGGAAAGTGATGAACTCAAATAAGTACATTTTATTACTATCATTTATCCTATTTATTTGACTTGTTTTATTATATTATCTGTGAGAATTGATACTTAATCGTTTACTTTTGTAATTCTCAGGTAAAAACAAGTATTTGGTGAAACTTGGCGATTTTGGACTAATTATGGAGCAAAACAAGCAAGAAGTTAAGAGTCTACTGAAATGTACAAGATCAAGACTATTCTGCTCCAGATGCGCCGCATCTTGCTTATTACATACGGCGCATCACTATCCAGATTTCACAACATACGATCCAAGATACAAGAGGACATGCGCCGCATCTATAAATGGAGTTACGCCGCATCTTCTGGCGGTGTATGAATATTCCTGAATATATTAATCTTGGACCCCACGCGAAGTTAAGTCAATGCGCCGCATCTACTTATTAGATGCGCCGCATCTTACCTCAGACAGAAACTATAAATACCCCAAAGACCAGACGAATTAAGAGACTTTTGGTACGTACGATATTCGAAGGACAGAAGCCCTAGGCCGAATTCAGTCGAAGTAGCAGCACAAGACACACCTTGAACAAAGATACGAGAGCTGTAAGAAGGTCTTGCATGTATTCAATTCATTAAGTAGTTTTGTTTTATTGTATTAGTACACTTTAATTGATCAGGATTGATGGGCTTGTGTTATGTTAATCATTCACTTCAACTCCCTTTAAAATTGCTTTCCCATTAATTAAAGTTTATATGTTGATGTCTTTGGTGACTTTTATTAGTGCATTGATAACCTCTGTGTCTAGCTGAGCATTGCTTGGGTCGCCATGCCCCTTCCTCGCCTGTTTATTAGATCGCCTATGCATTCTATCGTCTGTAGAAAAGTAGGAAGAAAGATAAATGGGATAGTCATAAGTAATCATTAAGGGTTTACTCGCCGATAAGATTAGAACCAACGAGAAAGGACTTAATCTCGGTGCGTTGCATCGAACTATACACTTCATATAAAACTAGCAATAAAACAAGTGACAAGCTACTTAACTATCAGGATAGGTCTTCTTATTGTCTCGAGTATTTATCTGTGCACGTGTGTGCTATTCGCTGATTCGTGCCTATTAGTTAGTTTATTATTTAATTGCAACCAAACCGTGCCAGTCTCTCAGGCTGAACCCCCTTTGCGTTAAATTAGGTTGTATAGCTAACTTAAGATATTAAAATACTGATTAGAATAACTAGATAATACGTTCCACTCTTAGTGATCGACACTCTACTTACCATTATATACATACTGACCGGGTACACTGCTCGTTAAAGTGTGTGTGTTATTGATAAGTCGGCTAAATATAAATTTAAAACTTGAATACTGCTAAAACCACAACGACATACCGTGGGTATAAATTAGAGCACTCGCACGCACGCATCAAGTTTTTGGCGCCGCTGCCGGGGAGTGAATTGTTATTATCTGTTAATTTGATTAGTATTTTAATTAGGTTTTTATTTTTAATTTTTAATCTAACCGCTAACTCTGTTGTATATTAGATTAATTGCATTCATTGTATTATTTGCATATTTTCTGTTTTGTGTGTTATTTGTTTGCTTTTATTTGTGTTTATTTTCGTTTGTGTTTATTATTGTTTTTATTTTTCGTATTTTCTGCATACTGCTATCGTTGTACTGAGCTTATTCAAACGATACGGCGCATCTGATTTCTCAGATACGGCGTATTGCGTTTAATTTTTTATAAAATACAACGCGTTTAATTAATTCGATACGACGCATCTTTTCCCCAAGATACGGCGTATCTGTTTTTAATAAGAATTTTTTTTTCTAAACGTTAACGCGATACGACGCATCTGTTTTAGCAGATACGGCGTATCTATTATTTTAATTAAAAACAGTTTTCGAATTATTAAACAGATACGACGCATCGATCTCTGTCGATACGGCGTATCTTCTGAATCAAAAATCTTATATTTTGAAACGTAACGAAAATACGGCGCATTAACTTTTGTTAATACGACGCATTTGATTTTAAATAAATATCGATTTTTGATAATTAAAACTGATACGGCGCATTCTACTTTATAAGTGGCGTATCTATTTTCTAAATAAAGTCTGATTAAATTTTAACGATTATAAGATACGGCGTATCCAACTTTTTGGATACGGCGCATCGTCTGCAGATATCAGTTACTTTAATTTTTCGTATTCCGTTTTCGTTGTTGATTTTCTGATATATCACTTTCTTGAGCATACCCTACTGATATTTTTGTGTTGATTTCAGGAAGTGCATGACCAGGAGTTCTACAAAGAACTTGATTCAACCTTTCGACGATCCTGAACGAGCCTTTCATTCGCTTAAAAGGCTTTTCAACACAAAAAGCTTTGATATCTCAAGTTCATTCGAGCTTGATTATTTTTCTGAAGAGAAAGAGGAAGAAGAAACAGAAACAATGGGCGAAAACACAACTATGGAGGAATAAATGAACAAAACACGTGCTGATTACACTTCAGGAGTTGCTAGACCAAAATTTGATGATAAGTCAAAGTTTAAATTGAAGGGTCAGTTTCTCAAGGAGCTAAGAGAGAATGCTTTCAGTGGATCGAAACATGAGGATGCTAATGAGCATGTTGAAAAGGTCCTCGAGATCGCGGATTTGTTTACTTCAGAAGGAGTCACTGACGATCAACTCATGCTAAGAATCTTTCCACTTTCGCTAAAAGGAGCTGCTAACAAGTGGCTAAGGAATGAACCTGCTAGTTCAATCACTACATGGGAAGATTTGAAGAGCAAATTCCTGAAGAGATATTGTCCACCTGCTAAGACTGCTAAAAAGATGGAGGCTATCAACAGTTTCAAGCAAGAGCCTGATGAAACTCTTTATCAAGCTTGGGAACGATTTAAAGATTTACTGGTAAAATGTCCTCAACACTATCTAACCCCTATGCAGGAGATAATATTTTTTATCAAGGATTGGACGTGCCTACAAGACAAATTTTGGATGCTAAGGGAGCTGTGCCTCAAATGAGTGCAGCTAATGCTAGGAAAGCTATCCAAGAAGCTGCTGATCATTCTCAAAAATGGCACGATGGGACCTCTACTAGATCTAAGAGCAGCACTAATTTTGACGGGTTTGCTGCTATTCAAGCTCAATTGGATAAAATTAGTAGAGAGATGAAGAAGCGTGATGAAAAAGTGTATGCTGCCCAAGTTGGATGTGAAAATGCGAAGGACCTCACTACACTAAAGATTGCCCGAATAAGAATGAAAGTGAGACGTTTGAAGAAGCATATTACACCCAATTTGGACAACCATTCCGACCTTCAGGAAGATTTAGGGAAGCCACCCCGGGATTCTATCAAAAGAACAACTTTAATCCCGCTTATCAAGAAAGGAGGCAGACTTTAGATGACACTCTAAAGCAAATTATGGCCGATGCTGCTAAAAGACATGAAGAGAATACTGCTATGATCAAAGAAATCCGAGCTTCAACGGACACTACTACGAGAAATCAAGGAGCTTCGATCAAAGCACTAGAACAACAAATTGGTCAAATGAGCAAAGTTCTTCAAGAAAGGGGATATGGAAGTTTACCTAGCTCAACTGAAACCAACCCAAGAGATCATGTCAAGGCCATAAGCACCACTGAAGAAGTCACTCCTAACATTCCTTTTCCTAAAAGACTGATGAATGGAAATGATGGTGCAAGACCCGAATTTTTCTTTAATTCTTCAGTCAGTTTAAGGAGACTACTCAAAGAGAAGACAAAGATTGAAGAAGAGATCAAGGCTACAATGAAAGAAGAGAGCTCTGCAACCGACTTAAATGCCTTACCTCATAAAGAAAAGGACCCAGGAAGTTTTACTTTGCCTTGTTCAATTAATGATATATCTTTCAATAATGTGTTAGCTGACTTAGGAGCTAGCGTTAGTGTAATGCCCCTTAAGACATTCACTACCCTAGGACTAGGAAAATTAGCACCAACTAAGTTACTTATTGAATTGGCTGATAAAACGGTAAAACGACCTGAAGGGATTGCTAATAATGTGCTAGTTAAGATTGAGAAGTTTATTTTCCCTGTAAACTTTGTTATATTAGATATGCCCGAGGATGCTAAGATTCCTTTAATCCTTGGAAGACCTTTCCTGTCTACTGCCCATGCTAAGATTGATGTGTTTAAAAGAAAAATCTCATTAAGGGTAGGGAATAATAAACTAGTCTATAAGTGCCAAGATCCTGTTAAAAGCATAATTAGAGGCGTCTATGTGCTAGGATTAAGAGAGCGTATGGACCTCGATCTTGAAGCTAGGCTCATGGGAGAAACATTGATTCAAAACAACTCAACTAATCCTAATCATGAGAACTTTGAGGAATTTATTGACCTTAATGTACCTACCGAACTTAGACGCAATATTGTTAATGATTCTGATGATGAGTGGTATGATTGCGTAGTAATTAACAAACGTAGGAGAATAGTTGAGAAAACGAATTTGAATAATGATGTGTTTATTGAACTACCACCCCACCTTGCTTATTTATGCCTATATGATAATAAGAATTTCCCGTCTATCATTTTGTCATCTCTGCCCGAAAGGGACAGAACTTTGTTTATACAGATATTAAAGAAGAACGGCGTGGAAATTAAGGACGAGCAAGGAGTGTTCAATATTACTGAATTGGCGATGAGGGAGCGCGATGTTTCTGACTCCTTCAATGATCGATATTAAAGAGCTGAACGTGAGTCTAACTTGAAGACTCTGGAATAAAGACAAGTGCTGACCGGGAGACAACCCGGAAAATTTTTACTATTCTGTTCTGAGTCGAGTCAGTCAGGCCCGCAGAGGATACGGCGCATCTCAATCCCAAGATGCGACGCATCTCCTGCACTGGTCATATCTTACTTTATTTTTCTGCATTTTTTATTTTCGACTTTAAAACTTTTTATCAGTTTATTTTAATGCGGCGCATCCCTGGTTAAGGATGCGGCGCATCTTCTATTCTGATCCGTATTTATTCCAGGCTCGATACGGCGTATCTTCTTCCATAAGATACGGCGCATCGACTGACCTGATGATTTTCAGTTTTAATTTTTATGTTTTATTTTTCCTAACTACTAATGTATTATGCAAGTTTGAACCTTTCTTAACTTAGGTGTGTTTAAAACCTTGGTGGTATTATAGATTCCTGCATTTCCTGTGGATACATCTATTATGAAGCTTAAATGTTCTCATCCACAAGAAAGATGATTTTTGCTCTTATACTAATGGAGGATCATACCGAGCAAATCTCAGGGGAGTTTTTCTGTTCTAATTCTTTTATTTTCCTGTTTTTAACCTTTTATACAAACAACGAGGACGTTGTTTAACTTAAGTGGGGGGATTGGAGAATTAGAACACTTAACACTTACTTGTCCTAAACTTTTTCAAAATATGCTTAAAATGTGCTTAATATATCAAAATTTAAAATTTTTTAGCATGTTTTTGTTTAAAGTCTAAGTTGCATAGCTGCACACATGACGTTATTTTCAAAAATTGTGATTTTTAAAAATTCACAAATCTATGAGTGTGCCGGTGACTTGTAAACTTTAGAACTTGGCTTGTATACTATTCGAGACCACCATAATAAGTATTATTTATATAATTGGAATGACTTGTCTAAATTGGTAAATTTCTAGGATTACACCCAAATAGCCTTTATATGTTATATGTTATTAGCTAACTACACTGGTTAGTTAACCCCCGTATAAACCCTTTTGTTACTCTCATTTTTAGAGTAAGATACCCCTAGAAAAACACTCAGAGCCATTCCTTTCGTTTCTTACACCTTTGTTAAAATATTTCGTTACACCCTTACACCTTAGCCTACCCTGTAGATTAAAATCCGTGGTTGGTTAATTGCTTTAGGCAAAGTGTGTTTCCTTACATTACCTGTGTTCGCGTGCGTAATTCATTATCTTTGGTTAGGTCGGGAAATTGCACAATGCAATTGGAGTGAAAGTAAATATTGTATATATTTGAGTTTATTTTTCGTGTGTTTACTACTTTCACTATTACCGTTATTTCTGAAGTTATGAAAAGTATGGAAAAATTATCCGGAAAGAAAGTGATGGAAAGTTGTGAAATTTTACACATCTATGTTTATGATTTCAAAAAAAAAAAAAAAAAAAAAAAAAAAAAAAAAAGAAAAGAAAAAGAAAAAAGGAAGAGTTGGATGTTTGTTTTAACCAACTTATGTAAAGTTTTGTATTAAGTGGTCGATATCACCACTAGTTGTTGTATATTATATCTATGGATTGAATGAGAGTTGGCCGTTATGGGAACGCCAACTAAAGGATATTCTTTGATTGAGATCTTGTTGAGTATAATTCGTGTCTACCTAAAGCGTGTGTTTCAAGTGTTAAAACGTGAGTTATTCAATGATATGAGTCTTATTCATGGGATGGTTGGGATAGTGATTAACCACACTTAGGATTTTAATTTATCTGTTTTGTTTATTTTTCATTTTACACCAATTTATATTCCAAATATTATCCATACCCTATATTATTCTTTATCCAAACCTTTGGTTTATTGAGATTAGGGATTTGAGCAATCTTAAGTATCGTAGTCGTGGATTCGGCTATGTATTTAAGATTTTGTCGCCCTTTTTGATATAATATTATTGGTGAAGATTACTTGATCCTATCTTTAGCCTATTCGAGTTAAGGATTTGAGCAATTGCAAGTATCGTGTTCGTGGATTCGATCATGTATTTGTGATTTTGTCGCCTTTTCTGGAATTTGAGATCGATAGAGATTAAGAAGAATGATTAACCTTTAAGCCTATAAACCCTTTTTACCTCTTTAGACTTGTTATTCCTTGGCTTTAGTGGGGGAGATGTGTATACTTGCCAAGCTTATGATAGAATATTCGTCACGACTGGACAGTTAAACGATTAGATATGCTTTTATCAAATTATTTTATTTTACTTCTAATTCGTTAAGTGTTTGGTTGTGTGATTATGACAAAAATGAATACATGCTTAAATATAAAAATAAATCCTAATATCTTTTAGGATACATTTTCATAAGATTAATTCTAAGGTTTACTTGGGGACAAGTAAAGTTCAAGTGGGGGGATATTTGATGAACTCAAATAAGTACATTTTATTACTATCATTTATCCTATTTATTTGACTTGTTTTATTATATTATCTGTGAGAATTGATACTTAATCGTTTACTTTTGTAATTCTCAGGTAAAAACAAGTATTTGGTGAAACTTGGCGATTTTGGACTAATTATGGAGCAAAACAAGCAAGAAGTTAAGAGTCTACTGAAATGTACAAGATCAAGACTATTCTGCTCCAGATACGCCGCATCTTACTTATTACATACGGCGCATCACTATCAAGATTTCACAAGATACGATCCAAGATACAAGAGGACATGCGCCGCATCTATAAATGGAGTTACGCCGCATCTTCTGGCGGTGTACGAATATTCCTGAATATATTAATCTTGGACCCCACGCGAAGTTAAGTCAATGCGCCGCATCTTACCTCAGACAGAAACTATAAATACCCCAAAGACCAGACGAATTAAGAGACTTTTGGTACGTACGATATTCGAAGGACAGAAGCCCTAGGCCGAATTCAGTCGAAGTAGCAGCACAAGACACACCTTGAACAAAGATACGAGAGCTGTAAGAAGGTCCTGCATGTATTCAATTCATTAAGTAGTTTTGTTTTATTGTATTAGTACACTTTAATTGATCAGGATTGATGGGCTTGTGTTATGTTAATCATTCACTTCAACTCCCCTTAAAATTGCTTTCCCATTAATTAAAGTTTATATGTTGATGTCTTTGGTGACTTTTATTAGTGCATTGATAACCTCTGTGTCTAGCTGAGCATTGCTTGGGTCGCCATGCCCCTTCCTCGCCTGTTTATTAGATCGCCTATGCATTCTATCGTCTGTAGAAAAGTAGGAAGAAAGATAAATGGGATAGTCATAAGTAATCATTAAGGGTTTACTCGCCGATAAGATTAGAACCAACGAGAAAGGACTTAATCTCGGTGCGTTGCATCGAACTATACACTTCATATAAAACTAGCAATAAAACAAGTGACAAGCTACTTAACCATCAGGACAGGTCTTCTTATTGTCTCGAGTATTTATCTGTGTACGTGTGTGCTATTCACTGATTCGTGCCTATTAGTTAGTTTATTATTTAATTGCAACCAAACCGCACCAGTCTCTCAGGCTGAACCCCCTTTGCGTTAAATTAGGTTGTATAGCTAGCTTAAGATATTAAAATACTGATTAGAATAACTAGATAATACGTTCCACTCTTAGTGATCGACACTCTACTTACCATTATATACATACTGACCGGGTACACTGCTCGTTAAAGTGTGTGTGTTATTGATAAGTTGGCTAAATATAAATTTAAAACTTGAATACTGCTAAAACCACAACGACATACCGTGGGTATAAATTAGAGCCGCACGCACGCACCAGAAAGTTACTAAAAATGGAAAGCCGACTAAAATGAGAAATCTGATTTAAATAAGGTATTAATAATAAGACGACCATGTATTCGTGTAGATTCGTTGAAGATGGAGTTTGTTTCTGATCTGTATGTTTCTAGATGTGTTTTCACTTGCGGTATAAGGTACAGATATTCTACCCTTTCTCAGTAAGGGTGTCCTTCTCATGACTTTTGATCCTGATTTACTATAGGGTTCCCTAAGCCATTGCTATGTTCCCTTATACTTTGATTCGTTCTTCATGTTTCACTTACATCTGTCTATATTGGTTTGATTATGATCCGAGCCTTTTATTTAGGGCTTTCTTACTTGATCTATGCCCTTGCTATGCTTCCCTTGGTTTGTGAACCTTGATAATTGAGCCTTGCCATGTTCCTTTGATACTTGATGTGACTCGTTCGTCACCCTGTAACGTGAATATTTGAACTACTTGATACTTTGAAGGATTATTTGATTTTGGTAACTAGATGTGAAAACCTTTTTGAATTATATATGAAAATGTGTGAGAAAAGCTATTTTAAAAGATGCGATACTACTTTTAAATGAAAGTTACTAAAAGTTTTTAAGAAAACTATTTTTGAGACCATCTTTATGAAAACCGTTTTGAAAGACCATTTTTATGAAAACTATTTTGTAAGATCATTTATTATGAAAACCATTTTTGAAAGATTGCTTTAAATGGACTTTTAAATAGAAAACTTTTTAAATGAACTGTCGCTATGATACTTTGATTTTGAACCTACTGATATTGAACCTACTGATATTGACCTTTTTGATATTGAACTTACTGATATAACTGAAATGGGATTGGACCTGAACTACTTAATATGACACCGAACTGGATACTGGACATTTGATACTTGACCATTGACCCACAGTTGAGACTACGAGCCATAACTAGGCATGAGGGTTTCATGTCCATGTCATTGATGCACCGATGGCATGACTCTAGGGCAGGAGAGTGATGACCTGTCCCGTCCCTGATTTGTTACTGATTTATTACGTAGAGGCAGGTATTTGGCCACCTGGGGCGTATGGATGCATCCTAGATTTGTACTGTATACTGTTACTGTTACTGTTATATATTGTTATTACTGGTGACTGATGGTGTGTGCGATACACGTCTTTCACATACTGGGAGCTGATCACTCCATTTACTGATTGAGGACTCCCCTCATGATTACTGGTTACTGAGAGGTCTCCCCTCTATATGATTATATGGTTACATGATTATACTGATACTGTTTTTGTTACTGGGCTCGTAGTGGATTTCTGTTTTCCTGCACCTTATAACCTTTACCTTTCATTACTGTTACCATTTACTTATGCCTTAACTATGACTGATTCATATTTCATTTACTGTTCTTTATTCTGTACTACTGCTTTGTTATCGTTATATCTGTTCACTGAGCTCTCGTAGCTCAGCCGCATTTCTTTTCCTGCGGCAGGTTTTAGTTTGGAAGCTCGGTATGAGTGGAGAGTACCTTGGAATTAGAAGACCTTACTAGCTATTGAAGATGACTAGAAAAATTTATATTTAGACTTAGTAATTATTGTATTATAACCTTGTAGTTTTAGATTTTCCATTGTAACCATTGAAATTCAATTGTATTATTTATGTCATATGCTTGTGGTTGTTCTGATATGAAACCATTATTGTGACATCTTTACCCTTGTCGAGTCGGGGTGTTACAGCGAGAGAACGATTCAAACATTAGAAGATATGCTCAGGGCATGCGTGATTGATTTTGGAAATGGTTGGGCTAACCATTTGCCATTGATCGAGTTCTCTTACAACAACAGCTATCATACCAGCATAAAAGCAGCACCATTCGAGGTACTCTATGGTCGAAAGTGCCGGTCCCCTGTTTGTTGGGCCGAAGTTGGTGAAGCACAACTCACTGGTCCAGAAATGGTACGCGAAACAACAGAAAAGATAATTCAGATCCGAGAAAGACTCAGAACAGCTAGAAGTCGACAGAAAAGTTACGCTGACATTAGACAAAAACCACTAGAATTTCAGGTTGGAGACAAAGTTATGTTGAAGGTATTGCCTTGGAAGGGCGTGATACGATTCGGAAAGCGCGGGAAATTGAACTTTAGGTACATTGGACCTTTTAAGATTCTGGAAAGAATTGGTCCAGTGGCATACAGACTTGAGCTTCCGTCAGAGCTCAGCAGCGTACATAACACATTTCATGTTTCAAACCTCAAAAAGTGTCTTTCAGATGAATCGCTCGTAATTCCACTAGAAGAAATTCAACTCGACGATAAGCTTAATTTCGTGGAGGAACCAGCAGAAATCATGGATCGTGAGGTCAAACAGTTGAAGCAGAGTCAAATTCCAATCTTAAAAGTTCATTGGAATTCTCGAAGAGGTCCCGAGTTTACTTGAGAGCGGGAAGACCAGATGCGTCTCAAATATCCACATCTTTTCACCGAATCCACTCCAGAGACCAACACTAACTAAATTCCTTTTAGGGTGGACGACTGTGACAAATCGTAATTTCAGGTCATTTTCCAAACCTCGACAATTTACTATTCACAGATTACTATTCATCATTCACTATTCATCGTTTTTGAAGTCAATTTGCGACTTTGAGATATTTTCAAATATTTTACTATTCACGAAACACTATTCATCCCCGTAGGGAGATCACTATTTATGGTCATCATTCATCAGTTCGTAAACTAGGTTTACGGGTATTCAAAATTCGCGTAACCATTATGGTTTAGCTGCGTAATCATGAATCATCATTAAGGACACATCATATAGACTAGAGTAGTCTACATATCATCAGTAACATCATATGCATGTTAGGTCATTCGCGGGTTTGCGTAATTTCAATTAACGTATGGTTATTTATTAAATAAACGTTACCACTCAGTCTTTTACTACAAACAATATACCCGACACTCCAGACTATGGTCCTAATATATTCTCACACTCATTATAATGATATAAAAGTTATATTATTAGTTTACCCGGAGTTTTGAAATTATTTACTATATATATCGTCAAAAGCTTATAACTACGACGGTTTGCGAAATTTCAACACGATAACTATTTGAACACCCGATTCTTGCAAGGAATGTGATTTTACAATTTTTACAACTTCGTCATACTTTATTTTGTTCCGTCAAGATTTATTTCTAGCTAACTCGGTACCCGGTAACACCTAATACACAACTTAAACTAACTAAATCTTATCATCCATGGGACAAGACTATTAATGAGCACACACACTTTTTTTCTCCCTTGTTTGCCGCCCCCCTTGCCCCCCCTAGGTCCAATTTTACTTGATTACTTTGACCCTAAAAATCTATAATTAGTTTTAATACTTATCATATTTCATTTACACATTCTTATAACAAAATCAACTAGCAATTTTCTCTCTTCCTCTCCTTTCTTATATGATCGGCCAAGAACACAAGACAAGAAGGATTTCACCAAAATTTTCAAGATTTAGTATTTCAAGTCCAATTAGTATCCTAGTTAAGGTTTTGAAATAAAAACCTCAAGGATAATTAAGTGTTTTGCTCCAAAACTCATCAAAACTTCAAGTAAGTGTCTAAATAAATTTTCTACTCTTTTATACTTTCATTTAATCTATTTTGATGTTCTAGTAGCAAATCATGCAAATGTACATATGTTATATACCACTTAACACTAATTTTTGTCACTAAAATGAGTTTAATGAATTTTATGAGTAATTTTATGAGATCCACCATTTTTGGTGAAGATTAAGAACCCATGACACCCTAAGAAGGTGTATGGTAGGCTTAGAATAGTTTTGGTGTTGATTGGAAGGAACATATACAAGTCTTGAACTAGAAAAATTGGTTTTAACAAAGTATAGATGAGGTGTTGTCCATTTTTGTGAATTCTGGAAAAATCAGTAGACCATGGACTATTTTGGCTTAAATATTTAGAAAATACACTTAAAAACGAAACCGTTGCCGCCGGAATGAGTAAAAACGAGCTTACGACGAGAAAGATACGTTAATTTTAAGTTTGACGACGAAAACTATTTTCTGAAAATAAGTGTGCTGTTGCACGATTTTCCAAGGGTAAAACGAGGCGTTGGACGCGATCTAGACGAGCCGACATATCAAAAATCTATTAGTTAGCTGTGAGACGAAGCCGAGGACATAAAGAACATAGAAAACGAGCTTATAACGACCAAGATACAAGCATTTGAAAACCGACGTTCACCAAACATTTTTATCAGCTTTTCATTTAAAATATTTCTAAGTCTAAAACTGTTTTTGCGAGACACCATGTTGAGAGCCGTTTTTCTCATTGATCGAGACTCGTATGGACAAAATTTCGATGATACGAATTCAAGATATTGTTACAAAGTTTCTAAAAACGCCGAGCTTATTTTCGAACGATCAATGTACACCGTTTTATAACTAGTTTTGCGAGGCCATTTAGTCATTTTTATAAGTTGTGAAAAATACTAAATTACGACGGAAAACTCTATTTTTCCAATAATTCACCAAACGACTATCGTAGGATATCGTTACAACATATATACAGGTAAAATGTTCTATGACTTAACAAGACGTCAAAAATATATTTTTCGACGATAAACGTTATTTCCAAAATTCAAGAGTAGTATTAATAACATACGTATTTGCATGTGTAGCATCAATTCATGACTTACATTAGATCATATTATTCATATTAGGTTGCAGTTAGAGAACGCGCCTCATATCAGTGTACCCACTTTTGTCATCATTACGGTTGCATCAGGTGAGTTTTCATAGCCCCGTTTTTCAATTTATATTTTCATTTCTAAACTTGCGGGGGAGAATACATTGCACCATTTTTTCATACGGACCAAAGTATCAAAATTCATTTACATTGCTTAAGTTACATCATTGCCCAGATTAAAGTTCCCTTTTTATTTATCATGAACCGTTAATTACGGATGTAAGCGAGAGTGAGTGAATAGATCTATTGAGGGTGACGCCTCCATTCGGGTTGGTAGCGCCAACTAGTCATACGAACGCATTTCATTTGTATCATATCAGAGTGTCTGGCAAAACACTCAGTTTGGGGCATTCATTTCATTCTAGCTTCGGGGTCATGAGCTTAAGAGCTAATGTAGTATTTTTATGTGGCATTTATGTCATTTCACTTCATACTTGTAGTTACCGTAGAGACTTATCATTTACATAAACCTATGATTCTCACCAACATTATTGTTGACCATTTTTAGCAATGTATTTTCAGGTAATTAAGGTACTCGCATCATGGCATGCATGTGGACATATTTTGGAGTCGCGGTGACGACGCGTCTCACTTGTATTTTATGCACTTAATTATCGTTTGATTTGTAACAAACTTATTTCCGCAAACATGATTCATCTTTTGGGACCTAGCTTTTGTAAACTCTGAATGTTTTATATAATCAAACGATGTATTTTTAAAACGGCACTTTAGGTCGTTCAATATAACTATAACTGTGATGCTATGACAGTCATGCCCCCAAATGTTCCATTCCGCTGCAAACCAGATATTTGGGGGTGTGACACACGCTTACATCACTAGTTAGACTAGCTTGAAATTATTACCCGGCCTGGTCAAGTCCACATAAAGTTTTTCGAAATGGTACACTCTACTCAGACAAGTCATCTTCGAGACACGCTTACATCACTGGTTAGATCAGCTTGAAATTATTACCCGGCCAGGACAAGTCCTTTCGATTAATGACAGTTTTTGTTTCGTCAATTCATTGTTAGGAATATAAATATTCATGTGAAAGACTCGGTCACCCCGAGTATCTATTAGCATTAAGTAGCTCGTAGGATTATTAGCATTAGTTTAGTTATCGTAGTATTCGTGGAGTTGGGTCGAGTCTTTACCCACTGTCAGCTCACTCCACAGCCCACATGGGACGTTTATGTCTTATGCATAAATACCTCTCCCACCAAGGGAGAGGGTTGGACCTTCTCATTCATTCTAATCTAACATCTTCACTTTCTCTCTCAAGGTTCCACTTCTCATCTCTTTCTCTCTCTAGAATCGAACACAAATCACAAGAACCATACATGTTTGATTTATGAGTATCTTACAGCTTTTGAAGTGATGACCCTACTTCATTAGTCAAGGGTCATTTAATTTTTTATTTATTTATTTTTTTTTATTTTTTTTTTAATAAATAGATTAGATTTATTTTATGAGAAAATTACCAAAAATGTAGGAAAATCCAAGCTTGAACCACTATATAGTCATTTTCAATACCTTTTTCTCAAAATGGTCATGCTCGACTGCTCAACTGCTCGACTTCATTCAAATTTTGACACGTTTCATTCTTTTGGCTGCTCAACTGCTCGACTTTGACTGCTCAACTGCTCGACTCCACCCAATTTTTGACACATGTCATTCTTTTGTACTTTTTCTGGAAAAAAAAGTACAAAGGAGTGACACGTGTCAAAAATTGGGTGGAGTCGAGCAGTTGAGCAGTCGAGCATGACCAAAATGGGAAAAGGATGCTAAAAGTTTCTACATAGTGGATCAAGCTTGGATTTTTCTACCTTTTTGGTAATTTTCTCTTATTTTATACGTAGTATATAATAAGCAAATATAAATACCTCGTATCACACATGGGAGGGTGGAACCGTAGTTTTTACCGAATCACAAACAATTCAAAACGACTTAATCGCTCTTGGGCTGTGAATAAATGAGCCAAAGACCAAATTAGCATTCTTAATTTCATATATCCCTTTCTCCACTTGACTTATTCTACGTTTACCCAAACAAACTTTATAATAACATGCATACCCATTTAATGTAGTTAAAGTTAAAATCTACCCATTGCTATCTCACTTATATAAAACCAGATCACAATGGGACCAATATACCCTCCAGATCACTACATATAAACTTTAGTAAATGAACATAGTGTTTCATACAATTTATGTGTCATTGTTTAGAGTATTCTTAATGATAACTTTGATTAATCAATCTTCTACATTCAAACGGTTGGGTAAAAACAATAATTATATGAATATAATCACTTATCTACAAGTGATGATCATTCGTAACATGTAATTTTAGGTTTGGATTTTCATAAAATCAAACTAGTGTGAACTCTGAACCTCATAATTGTGTCAATACTTATCATATTATTCGAAGGCTTTGATCGATCTCCTTTTCTTTTATGTAAACTTTCTTTTGCTTATTATGTGCATCAAGTGTAAGCATACAAGTGTGTGCCACTCAGAATATAAACATTGGTTATCGAGTTTTTTGGTGCAAAAGGTGAATTTATATTAATAAACACAATGATTCATACAACCATGAGACTAGAGAATATACATGCATATTCTCTATAATACTAAACAAACTGTTATACTATCATTAGAACAAAAAGCAAACTCAGACATCACTGAGCAACTATCTCAGACAACAAAACAATACAATATAAGATACTATACAATCTCAGAAGACTGCAAGCAAATTAACACCAATTTGCAGAAACTGAAACAACTTCAATTCACCATTATTGCACCCACCATCTAACTACATTTCCACTACACCTTCCTACCAAGATCATTCAACATGCAACCACAATGATCAAGGTAGGAAAAGGTGAGTGGCTTCGTTAGGAACCAATATCCCCTCCAAGTCAAGGGCTCTGCCAGTTATGCTACATATCCATCTCTAAAATGGCTTCACACAACTGGACACACTCCGTGAGGGAGGACCAACCAAAACCTCCTGTGGGAATGTAAAGAATGGACCATGAAGTTTCATCTTTCACAACTCTCAATTCCATTCTACTTACACGCCCCTCCTAGGCCATTTACCCTTCACAAAGGCTAACCCTACTTTATGGTACATCTACACTAAATTAGACCTCTCACTGTCCCAAACATACCTTAACCAGCTTCCTCCCTAGGCCAAACTGATCAAGCATATGGGGGATAAGTAAGTACAGTCACACCAGTTAAAACTCCAAGGTACAAGGTATTAGCACATCGTAATGGCCTGGAATTAGTTACAATAGAACAGTAACCAAGTCTCACAGAAATACAAGTTATCAGCATTCCCAAACACCCCTTTAAAACAGCAGGGGAATTGCTATAACCCTTATTATCACAAACTACCATCCTTATATACCCTAGCCAACAGAAACACTTGCACTTCCATTCTATCACAAGCCTTAGTTCACTTACCAACCTTTTTAAACTCCACATTCCACTCTTTCTGAACTTTGAGAACTGCCACAGACATTTTAGCTTTAAGACTCATAAGTCTCAATCTAACTGTTTCCAAAAGGACATCATATAATTCCTCCCACTTTATCATCTCTAAAAATTATTTGGTTTCTTTCATGCCTAATCATGTATACACTTGCAGCCAAACATAGCCTTCTGATTATGCTGCCCAAAGAATTACCATTGAATTTTCCTGCAACCTCAGTTACAATATCATTCCATTCCACACTTCCACAATCCATTCCCATTTTCTTAACTACTTTCTTCCATAACTGTTCAGTATACTGACATTTAAAAAATAGGTGTGAGTGAGAATCCATTTCCATATTGCACAAAGGACACACCATCAAATCATAAGATCCCCACATCCTTACTCTATCCTAAGTCATGAGCTTATTCTGAAGAGCAACCAAAGAACAAATGCATGTTTAGGAATATTTTGAGAGAACCACACTAGTTTACTCCAATTAACATTGGTTATCGAGTTTATTATATGTTGACATCATATTATGTTTCAAACAGGACTTGTAGATATTATTGCATGCATAATTATTCAGTTAAAGACGAAGATCTTATTGAATTACTTGATCATCAACATAATTAGAAACTAAAGCCACCAACGACAATTTAATCTAGTTACTATGCACAAACTGATTTTCTAACTATTTTGTGTCATGGTATCAAGACTTTTTTTTAGGTGATAGAGAATGGATAGTTCACAAAACATGATAGTAAGGTAAAATAGAGGATATATTTGATATTTTAAAATTTGACTGGGCAAATATGAAATTGAAAATGGATAGAAGAGGAGAGATAGAGTGCTTTCTTGTTACAATGTCACATTTACAATTTTGTTAGACATTTTCAACAAAATAGAAAATACTCATGCATAGTAACGGAATTTTATAGTGGCAAATTTTTATAGTTACGTAGTTATTAATTTTCATCAACTGTGAACTAACTATGTAACACCCCAACCCAATAAGGGTAAAGATGTCACACTAATGGTTTCACATCAGATCAAAACAAAGCATACATTTCAAATAATACAGAAATTCTCAAGGTTACAAATGAAATTCTGAAATTTACATGGTTACAACGGAAACAAAACTAAACACTAAGTCTGCAAAAGCAACTCTTTCTAATGGTCTCTACTTCAGAACACTATCAAAGTCTTCTAAGTCCAAAAGTCTCTTCACTCATACCCAACCCGTCGTCCTGCTTATTACCTGCCGCACACGAAAAGAAAACGTGCGGCTGAGCTTAAAAAGCTCAGTGAACAGATACATATACAAAGCAAAGAATAACGAAACAAAAATATAATATGGGCAATGGGAATATCATAAAGTATAAAAAAAAATAACTGGATAATAAGAGAAGAGTAGGATAGTCATCTACCACGAGCCCAAAACTCAAAGTCAAATCTCAATGTCATCATCTCAAAGTCATAGTCTCACAATCAGAGGGGATACCTCTTAGGCAACCAGATAATATGAGGGGTGTCCTCATGTATCATAATAGTGGAGTGATCAGCTCCCAGGGGTGTGAAAGGCGTGTATTGCACACAGCACCAGTCACCTCAAAGTCATACTCAAAGTCATAGTTAAATCCACTAAACAAAACATGCCTAGGATTGCAATCCATACGCCCCCACTCAAAGTCAATCTCAAAGTCATACTCAAAATCATAGTAGCCATGGCAGATAATATAAAAGGGGACGGCGTGAGAAATCACTCCCCCACACAGGAGTCATGCCAGTGGTGCATCACAGACATGGCCAGGTTACCTTCCTGGCTAGGAAACAGAAAGGTGGCTCGGGTATCAAACTAAGAGTCAGGTCTCAATGTCATGCAAACGGGTTCATCTCAAAGTCATATCAAAGCATATCTCAAGGTCATGTCAAAAGTGAATCTCAAAGTCATATGAAAAGGTTCATATCAAAGGTTCATAGCAAAAGGGTCATAGCAAAAGTTCATAGCAAAAGTTCATAGCTCAACATCGAAGCATAGGTAATAAGACACCCTTTCTTAAAAGGGTAGAGTATCCGTACCTTAATACCGCAAGTGAAAATACAACTAGAACATAAGGACCGGAAGCAAACCTCCATCTTCAGCGAATCTACACGCATTTATGATCGTCTTATTAATAACTTATTTTAAATCACAGAGTACTTATTTTAGTCGGCTTTCCATTTTTAGTAACTTTCCTATTTTTATCACGTTTGCTGATTTAATAACGTTTAGGGTCAAAAATGACATTTAGATAATTTTAGACTTAACGTGATAAATATTTTAGCTTAGGGTTAATATAACACTTTTAGCAATTTTAGAGTTTAATGTGTCTAAATATTAAGATATAGGGTGATATGTGAAATTTAGTGGAAAATATAAGCTACTATATTTTAGACTGAACTGTCTACTCTTCCAACAGTCAAGGACATCATGTTTTCTATTTTTATTCGAAAAATAAAGGAGCACATAAGGAAGAATGACCAATCATGATATTCCTATTATACTATACTACTGCTGTACAAAACAAATCTCATTATTCTTTCTTTCATTTGCTTCGAAGATAGCACAGGAGAAAATCATGCATGACGTCTTCTTCTTTTACTCGTATGATATATATATATATATATATATATCTGTGTCCTACGTAATTAGTGGGTCAAAATTGTATAATTATATTACTTATGTATGGACTAAAATTTTTGTATAATCATTGATTGTGTGGACCCTTTCCATTAACGAAACAAAAACAAGCAGGTGATCAAAATAATAGGGTCGTGTGACATGTTAACGTGACCTGGCTTTAACACCTTATTTGACCCACTTATAGCTCACGCATGAACACCCTCTTGACAGCCCCCATACGAGACACAAACATGAAAAGTATTGAGGTACTTTTGACAGTCACCAACAACACTCTTTTACCCAACTTGCAAACACAAAATCAGCCCATGCAGTACACACCAACCAGCCCCTCTGTATTTCATGTATTTTCACACGACATCACAAGCACACACACGCACACATGTAGAATACAAGACCTGTTGAAAGCGAGACACACCCGATTTGAATCCATGGGCACACATGCGAAACAGCCAAGGCATCGCGAGACCAGATTTTAACCCGCAGACCCTCGCTAAACCTTGTGCGCCTAGGTTTCTATATATACGACATCATATTAATGTGTTGATAATGGTCTTTATTAGGTTAACGATTGTAGTTAGGCTTGGATAACAAAACAAGTCGACAAGCGAAGAAACATATTCGACACACATGATAACAACGAGACATGATTAGACACATATGTACCGAGCAATATAATATAATGACCACCTTCATATTATGAGTTTTAAAAACTGGTCATGCGTATATACATCTCCCTTCGTATGATTATATTAACAAGCCTATTATGTTTCCATATATTTATATCACATTAACGTATATCAAATGGGTTTCAAATGAGTCGATTAAGCCCGACTGATTTAGATACAATTCACGCCTTTTTTCGTAGCTTATGATTTTATGTGACATGTATAGTTGGTTTGTATGAAACAAAAGAACAGGCATTAACGTTATATATATAACTCGTATTAGATTCGTTATTCGGATAAAATGTAATAAGGTTGATTCTTGTGATACCTGTAGACGAATCAAGGAGGATTAAATCCGGTTAAACGAGGACATTCTCGACTCGAAATACACGATCACACCCATAACTTACGATCACCAACCATGGACACCAAAAGAAAACGGTCACCATCTTGCATAGCACCCTTCGTACTTCTTTTCTTGGAATAGAATGAGACTGCCGATTGCAGTTTAGTTTAGGTTTTTTTTTTTTTTTTTTTTTTTTTTTTTTTTTTTTTTTTTTTTTTTTTTTGTGATATGAAATGTATATTTGGTTGAGAAAAATTATGAGAAGAGAGGTGGAGATAAAGGCTGAAAAGATCCGAGTCTTGGGGAGTTGTAGTTGACTAAATCTCTTCTAAAATTTCAAAGATAATTTCATACGAATGATAGAAGTATCACTTTGTAAAAAAATAAATGGGTGAGGGAGGTATGCGTATGAATGAAGCAAAGGAGAGATGAATGATAGTCAACTTAACCATACAGATTGTTTTTCACAAATAAGGCAACTACAATTTTAATTTGATTGAGGATCGGTTTATTAAAGTGAGAATGAGAGACTTATACCAAAATTTTGTGAGCAAAAACCAAGGAACCAAATCTTCTAATTCATTCAAATGATTTGGTATAATACTCATTAATTTCGAATTGTACATTACTTTGAAAGATACGAGTGAATCGTTTAGGGTAGCTAGCTTCGGATAGGATTATAGCTTAGGTTAGTTTAGGATTAATTTATTTATTTAGTTTTAGGCTTAAATTCATATTGTGTATTTAAATTTATAAGTTAAAGTTCACCATGCCATATATTATTAATATTTCAAACTTAGGAAAATTTTAAAATGGTGAAAAATTATGGTTCAATTATTTCGGGTTTTACAACTCTTCCGCTCTTAAAAAAAATTTTCGTCCTCGAAAATTGAAGTCGCAAAGTTAAACGAAGTCGTAGCAAGTCGCAAAAGATCATCACAAACATTCTCACGCCCGAGGAGGTTCTTCCAAAAAGATCTTCAGACCAAATAGTTCGTCATGACTCAAATCAAAATGAGGTGGTTTCAAATTTCTCAGAAGGAAACAAAATAAGTTGATTTCTGAACAAAAGGTCCATGCAACATAAAATGGACGATAGGTGAATCTTCAGGAAGCTCATATGGAATACGAACAAGATTTCAAATCAAATTGGCTGTTTCAATCGTAGAGAGCTCTACAAAGAGTTTTCAAGATATATAACTGAGGTCAACAGAATGCAAAACGAGAGTCCAAACTCATCCAGATATCTAATGAACGAAAGTAAGGTATACGTATAGGTAGAATGAACCTAGTGTCTCACTATTCGCGGATAATCCAACGGAGTTCAAATTCTAAACTTCTTAGGTACTTCTCAAGATATCCTATGCCCACAATAAGTGCACGTTATATGATGTAAGTATTATCACGTTGGCCAGACGTCATAATACTGGCATCATATAAATATGCCCCCATGATGGTCATACTTTATCTCAAGTTGTGAGCAGAACCACCTATCTTAACCCACCTAGTACTTCTACATTCTCAAAGTCAACAAAATCAAATGTCATAGTCAAACGGGAAAACAAAACTATTCGCAAGGGTATCAAAATCCCAGATTGCCTTGCAGAATTGAGGCACGCCGTCATAAGCATCATATCTTCCACAATTCGCCAAAATCTCTCAAACAAAGCCATCCCGAACATACGAAGAATAAACACGAAACTGGAACGCTTTCAGGGAACTTAGATCATAAGAGAATCCTATTACTATATAACGAAACTTAAGAGGTTCAACGGAATGAAAATTTAGTCGCCAAACCTTCGGCCTTCGTAGAATCAATTCTTCCAAACATAAAGGGTCTGTTTCAAAAATCCGTTCATTCAACACATCCAATCTCCTCAAGTCCGGTTAATTTGTCTTCGTCTGTCCATCAATCGAAAAGTGAAACAAAATCGTGTACTTTTGTCTGGTTCATCAAGCCTCCTGCAGTTCTTCTTGGAATGTGATGGAGTAACGTGGATTTCTGGCACGATCTTTAAATCTCTTCATCATCCAGTCTGCTTCCGCTCTCAATTCATCTTAGTACAACCAAGATGAATAGGGAAATGAGACTGCATGTCTTCATCAACACTAGGTTCGCCATTTCGACTAGAATTTCTTCTTCTGCATCGCCAACACTTCTGCCTTGTATGGAATGTCTTCACTCTTCAGGGTAGCCACCGTTGTTGTCAACTCCAGGCCAGACAATGAAGTAATTTTTCTGATGCGCTTCTAGTTATCTTGATGCATACGTAAAACCTTCTGTGCCGTAAGGGAGTATCACCGAGTCTCTTCCTGAAATATCGCCAAAATTGCTCCGCCCGAGGGTATGGAAGCTAATTTCTATCTCAACTTTTCCAAAACTCTATTCTCAATCAAACTAAGCTGTTTCTCTCTGTTCACGAAATTTCTCAATGGTATCATAAGTTGCAAACATCTTCTAGAATTCTTCTGCAAAGTTCAAAAGGTTTCAGTTCTCCGTTCTGCTATCGGTCTTGACCACTTGGTGATAGTTTTCAAAACTTGCGGGATTTAAAGAGATATCCTCAATTAAGAACATCGTTGTCTCACAAATACCAAATTCTCAGAATGTGCAAATGATCGACGAATTTCCTAACAAAGTGCAAAGATGATTTTCATGCTCTTCCTCGTTTCCGAACATACTATTAAGTCATACAATGACCATTTGCCCAAGTACTCACGAGAAAACACCATTTATCAAATTCACGAAACAGTCACAGCTTCCGCTAATACTATTAGCGTCACTAACCGTCATAGCCGTCGTTTACGAATACGAAAGGCGACCCAAGAATAAAACCAATTCATCAGAAGGAAAACTTCGCGCTCTGAAATTACACAAACACATAGTCGTTTCAGGGTGGAGGAATATTGGCTCCTAACAGTAATACGGTTCAGCTATCTCCAGTCACCATCCTTCTTTATCGCGAACGAAACTAAAACACGCCCAGCAGATACACTCAAGCAGACTTACATCCTGGTCTTTGGTTGCTGCTCTTCCCGGTAGCTCAAATCAACTGGTATAATTCCGGACACATCCGGAGAAATCTTTGCCTGGTGACTAGACAATATCTCGATATCATGTCAAATCTTACTTCACACTCCGGTGGAAATCTTGGTGGTTCCACCAGGAATCATATTCAAGAAATTCAGGGTGCCAAATAACGTTCAAGATACGATTCATTCATTGGTGTGCGAACTGGGTCCTAGGAAAACTTCATAACAGCGAAAGTAACACACGAGTCTCCAGAGTAATAGTGATAGCAAAGGGTTTAACAATCGGTAATCATGGTAGGGAGTTCAAAATTGTTGCAAACGTCAAAGGTGAGGCATAGAAGGGTAGTTGTCAATATTTGAATGATCAATCAACCAATTCCTTGTCAGAATAAAATCGAAGTTAACTATCCAAAGAAAGACAGATCAGCATAGCAAAACTTATCGTTCAAAGGTGAGAGGGAAACATTCTTATATTCGTGGTTACACACCACAAAACTTCTCATAGGGACAGAGATGGATGAAACGAAATCAAATAGCATCGGAAGATTCATAGATACTTATCAAAAGCAAGAGACAAATAAGAAAACACATCAAGTATGTCATCGCCATGGAGATTCTCAGAATGACCGAAGAGGCATCAAAATGATTAACAAGAGGATCAGAGGTCAGAGTCAAAATCTAAAGATAAGGATCAATTAGTGTCAGGCAATTATCATGCAATTCTCAACGCCTTCAAGATTTAATCAGGTTCAAATCTTAGGTGGTACAAAGTATAAGCTTTCAATTTCCAAAAGTGATATCAACAGGATCTAACCAAAAGCAAGGCACGAATCAGAGTGATGCGAAAGCAATGATACTTAAACAAATATCTTATAGTCTACCCATTCCTCACTGGTCAAAACTTACGTTCCTATAGGGAAATCCTAAAGCAAATTTTCAAAGGTTGCCTTACAAGCGCCTACAGGGAAAACTTAGTGGTCCTAACTTACACAGGCCAAGGGTAAATGTATTACGAATCGCAGCCTGTCGCTCTGATACCATAATTGTAACACCCCAACCCAATAAGGGTAAAGATGTCACACTAATGGTTTCACATCAGATCAAAACAAAGCATACATTTCAAATAATACAGAAATTCTCAAGGTTACAAATGAAATTCTGAAATTTACATGGTTACAACGGAAACAAAACTAAACACTAAGTCTGCAAAAGCAACTCTTTCTAATGGTCTCTACTTCAGAACACTATCAAAGTCTTCTAAGTCCAAAAGTCTCTTCACTCATACCCAACCCGTCGTCCTGCTTATTACCTGCCGCACACGAAAAGAAAACGTGCGGCTGAGCTTAAAAAGCTCAGTGAACAGATACATATACAAAGCAAAGAATAACGAAACAAAAATATAATATGGGCAATGGGAATATCATAAAGTATAAAAAAAAAATAACTGGATAATAAGAGAAGAGTAGGATAGTCATCTACCACGAGCCCAAAACTCAAAGTCAAATCTCAATGTCATCATCTCAAAGTCATAGTCTCACAATCAGAGGGGATACCTCTTAGGCAACCAGATAATATGAGGGGTGTCCTCATGTATCATAATAGTGGAGTGATCAGCTCCCAGGGGTGTGAAAGGCGTGTATTGCACACAGCACCAGTCACCTCAAAGTCATACTCAAAGTCATAGTTAAATCCACTAAACAAAACATGCCTAGGATTGCAATCCATACGCCCCCACTCAAAGTCAATCTCAAAGTCATACTCAAAATCATAGTAGCCATGGCAGATAATATAAAAGGGGACGGCTTGAGAAATCACTCCCCCACACAGGAGTCATGCCAGTGGTGCATCACAGACATGGCCAGGTTACCTTCCTGGCTAGGAAACAGAAAGGTGGCTCGGGTATCAAACTAAGAGTCAGGTCTCAATGTCATGCAAACGGGTTCATCTCAAAGTCATATCAAAGCATATCTCAAGGTCATGTCAAAAGTGAATCTCAAAGTCATATGAAAAGGTTCATATCAAAGGTTCATAGCAAAAGGGTCATAGCAAAAGTTCATAGCAAAAGTTCATAGCTCAACATCGAAGCATAGGTAATAAGACACCCTTTCTTAAAAGGGTAGAGTATCCGTACCTTAATACCGCAAGTGAAAATACAACTAGAACATAAGGACCGGAAGCAAACCTCCATCTTCAGCGAATCTACACGCATTTATGATCGTCTTATTAATAACTTATTTTAAATCACAGAGTACTTATTTTAGTCGGCTTTCCATTTTTAGTAACTTTCCTATTTTTATCACGTTTGCTGATTTAATAACGTTTAGGGTCAAAAATGACATTTAGATAATTTTAGACTTAACGTGATAAATATTTTAGCTTAGGGTTAATATAACACTTTTAGCAATTTTAGAGTTTAATGTGTCTAAATATTAAGATATAGGGTGATATGTGAAATTTAGTGGAAAATATAAGCTACTATATTTTAGACTGAACTGTCTACTCTTCCAACAGTCAAGGACATCATGTTTTCTATTTTTATTCGAAAAATAAAGGAGCACATAAGGAAGAATGACCAATCATGATATTCCTATTATACTATACTACTGCTGTACAAAACAAATCTCATTATTCTTTCTTTCATTTGCTTCGAAGATAGCACAGGAGAAAATCATGCATGACGTCTTCTTCTTTTACTCGTATGAATATATATATATATATATATATATATATATATATATATATATCTGTGTCCTACGTAATTAGTGGGTCAAAATTGTATAATTATATTACTTATGTATGGACTAAAATTTTTGTATAATCATTGATTGTGTGGACCCTTTCCATTAACGAAACAAAAACAAGCAGGTGATCAAAATAATAGGGTCGTGTGACATGTTAACGTGACCTGGCTTTAACACCTTATTTGACCCACTTATAGCTCACGCATGAACACCCTCTTGACAGCCCCCATACGAGACACAAACATGAAAAGTATTGAGGTACTTTTGACAGTCACCAACAACACTCTTTTACCCAACTTGCAAACACAAAATCAGCCCATGCAGTACACACCAACCAGCCCCTCTGTATTTCATGTATTTTCACACGACATCACAAGCACACACACGCACACATGTAGAATACAAGACCTGTTGAAAGCGAGACACACCCGATTTGAATCCATGGGCACACATGCGAAACAGCCAAGGCATCGCGAGACCAGATTTTAACCCGCAGACCCTCGCTAAACCTTGTGCGCCTAGGTTTCTATATATACGACATCATATTAATGTGTTGATAATGGTCTTTATTAGGTTAACGATTGTAGTTAGGCTTGGATAACAAAACAAGTCGACAAGCGAAGAAACATATTCGACACACATGATAACAACGAGACATGATTAGACACATATGTACCGAGCAATATAATATAATGACCACCTTCATATTATGAGTTTTAAAAACTGGTCATGCGTATATACATCTCCCTTCGTATGATTATATTAACAAGCCTATTATGTTTCCATATATTTATATCACATTAACGTATATCAAATGGGTTTCAAATGAGTCGATTAAGCCCGACTGATTTAGATACAATTCACGCCTTTTTTCGTAGCTTATGATTTTATGTGACATGTATAGTTGGTTTGTATGAAACAAAAAGAACAGGCATTAACGTTATATATATAACTCGTATTAGATTCGTTATTCGGATAAAATGTAATAAGGTTGATTCTTGTGATACCTGTAGACGAATCAAGGAGGATTAAATCCGGTTAAACGAGGACATTCTCGACTCGAAATACACGATCACACCCATAACTTACGATCACCAACCATGGACACCAAAAGAAAACGGTCACCATCTTGCATAGCACCCTTCGTACTTCTTTTCTTGGAATAGAATGAGACTGCCGATTGCAGTTTAGTTTAGGTTTTTTTTTTTTTTTTTTTTTTTTTTTTTTTTTTTTTGTGATATGAAATGTATATTTGGTTGAGAAAAATTATGAGAAGAGAGGTGGAGATAAAGGCTGAAAAGATCCGAGTCTTGGGGAGTTGTAGTTGACTAAATCTCTTCTAAAATTTCAAAGATAATTTCATACGAATGATAGAAGTATCACTTTGTAAAAAAATAAATGGGTGAGGGAGGTATGCGTATGAATGAAGCAAAGGAGAGATGAATGATAGTCAACTTAACCATACAGATTGTTTTTCACAAATAAGGCAACTACAATTTTAATTTGATTGAGGATCGGTTTATTAAAGTGAGAATGAGAGACTTATACCAAAATTTTGTGAGCAAAAACCAAGGAACCAAATCTTCTAATTCATTCAAATGATTTGGTATAATACTCATTAATTTCGAATTGTACATTACTTTGAAAGATACGAGTGAATCGTTTAGGGTAGCTAGCTTCGGATAGGATTATAGCTTAGGTTAGTTTAGGATTAATTTATTTATTTAGTTTTAGGCTTAAATTCATATTGTGTATTTAAATTTATAAGTTAAAGTTCACCATGCCATATATTATTAATATTTCAAACTTAGGAAAATTTTAAAATGGTGAAAAATTATGGTTCAATTATTTCGGGTTTTACAAACTATGAAAAAAAAATTATAATATAGTGTCTTATATAATAGAGTTTATGAATAAATTTTTAAAAATTATTAGTGTTAGGACTAAATAAAAAATAAGAATATTTTCTTTTTTCTTTTTTTTTTTAAGAAACCACATTAAAAAAAAGTTGTCAAAAGTTTACAATATTTTTTGAAATTTTAGGTGAGAATTGTTAAGTCAACTACTTTATTAAGACAAACTTGTTTGATTTTGTATGTTAGAATTCAAGTCTGAAAGGGTATTTTGGGATTAAAAATTACTCACTTTTTAAATTTTTAAGTTTTAAGCAAATTTATTTTTTATTACCAAGTCCAAGGACCATAACTGCAATTTTTAAGAATTTGAAGAAACCTAACTGCAATTTTTATGTATATAATATTACCAAGTCCAAGGACCATAAGGATGATGGAATGGAATGCAATTATATATATATACTAAAGATGGGTATTGGAGTGTGCACAGTAGTGTGAACACAAAGGTGCCTCCACAGTGCTTTTGTGAGTGTAGACACTGTTCGAAGCACTGTAGCTGCTACAGTACGGGATCCAAAAGATTGTACACACTTTATATATTATTATATATCTAAAACCCAGCAAGTTAACCAAATAAATAAAAACAAAATTTACATAATAAATAACTTTTTTTTTACGTAACAAATCTAGAAATAAATAAAAACAAAAAAAAATAAAAAACAGATTTATTACAAACAAATCTAGAAACTCAAATTTACAATACATCAACTTTATTATAACAAAATTTACATAATAAATAACTTTTTTTTTTTTTCTAAATAATTTCTAAAAAATTTCGAAAAAAAAAAAAAAAAACGACCGATGGCTGAAGATTCCGGTCATCCCGCAACGGTGGATCTGAAATAAGATGTCAAAAAAAATATAGATCTATAAAAAACTCGATGCTTCAAAAATAAATAGCTTTAGAAGATCTAAAAATAAATAAATAAACAAAAATAAATAAATAAATAAAATAAAAACATAGATAGATATGTAAGTATATACTTACTGCATTTTGAGTTTTTTGTTTTCCTCGATCACGTTTCCATTGCTTCCCATAGCAGTCTACACATAAATAATCATACAATATCAGAAACATCACATAGCTATAAAAAAAAAAAAAAAAAAAAAAAAAAAATCATATTTACAAAACAAAAAAAACATTATATTCGTAAAAAATACTTTAAAAAAATCCACATTTGTTAGAAAAAAACTTATATAATAAAACTTAGATTTAAAAAAAAAAAAAAAAAAAAAAAATCATATTTACGAAACAAAAAAAACATTATATTCGTAAAAAATACTTTAAAAAAATCCAGATTTGTTAGAAAAAACTTATATAATAAAACTTAGATTTATTAAAAAAAAGAAAAAAACAACAAACCAAAATATCATATTTACGAAACAAAAAAAACATTATATTCATAAAATATACTTTAAAAAAATCCAGATTTGTTAGAAAAAACTTATATAATAAAACTTAGATTTATTAAAAAAAAAAAAAAAAAAAAAAAAAGTTGGTAAAGGGCGCGTGACTTACCAAAAGAGAGAAAGAACCCGATCTGAAAACAAAATATTTTTGGCCGGAAAATTTCTCCGATAGCCGGAGATTTGGCCGGAATCTGCTGGTGTTCGCCGGAATCTGCTGGTGTTGGCCGGAATTTGGTGGCCGCCGGTGTAGAGAGAGAAAGGGGAGAGAGAGATATTATGTGTGTGTGTTTTTATTATTGTTAAAAATGAAAGAAAAATAAAAATAATGGGTTTAAATATGAAAGGTTTAGGGTTAGAAATGAAAATACAAGATGTGGGGGTGGGAAATGAAACTTAGAGGCGGAAGGGGTATTCTTGCCATCTTGGCAATACTTTTCACAAAAAGGGTTCGGGGCTCATTCGACATAGCAAACGGACTCGAAAAATTATGAAACTTGCGCCATTGCTCACGAAATAATTTTTACAATAAAAACGAGTATAAATATGCATAACTTTACAGAATTCAATTTATTTGGCAAAATTCGATTCGTTTCACACTTTCTTTCAAGAAGGAAATCAAAAAGGAAGTCGATTTTTTGGTGCGATTTCCGGGGAATTGAGACAGTTTAATTTGACTAAATGACTTTCATTAGCTCCTTTGATACAAATGTTGAAATGCTAGAAGGTATGATGCTACAGTACGAAGCTACAGTGCACACTAATGGTAACTTTTACGATAAAACACGTATAGCACAAAAATTATAAGCAACACACCCGCAGCAACGCGCGGGCTACCCAGCTCGTTTTCACTAATTTAAGAAAAAGGAAACCTAATTTTTACTTAGACCTACAATATAAATAGGTGTATAAACTTAATTTTTATGTCACATTCACACTTCCAATTATGATGTTCTTCCCACATCTCAGCCTTCCATTCGTTTGCCGATCAGTTCAATCATGAAATGAGGTTAAAAATTTATCAAACCACTTTGTGTATATCAGTTTAGTTTTTAGTTTTTTATATTTTTGTTTGTACTTTTTGAGTATCAGTTTAATTGTATCATCAGTTTAGTTTTTCATTTTAAAATCTTAACAAACCAAAATGATATATATTAGTGTATAATGTAAAGCTTTCATTTTATTAAACATGTATGTATTTTCAAAACAAATATTAAGTTGGGGGACTGAAAATATATTTACTATGTAAAACTTGCTCATATTTTAATAGAAATAAACAAACATATATATTAATTTCTAATTCCCAAAATACTATTTTAATTTAACTTTTTTCAAAAAATAGTACAAAAATAATAGTCTTTCCTAAAAAGATCATGTGCGAATGTGCAACTCCATTAGATGTGCAACACGTGTCCTATTTTTTAATAATAAAATACATTAGTAGAGGATATTCTCTTTTTTGTCTTATTATTAAAGATATTAAAAAGACTATAATACCCCATCTTTTATATAAAATTACTTCACCACTCCTCTCTCATTTATTTCTTTCAACCCTCTTCTCTCTCTCTCCCTTTTTTTTCCAGTCACCACCACCTCGCCATCACCGCCACAGATCAACACCACCATCACCACCTCATCACCATCACCACCTGATCAACACCACCACAGATCTGTCATCACCACCGCAGATCAACACCACCATCATCACATGATCAACACCACCATCATCACCTGATCAACACCACCACAGATCCACCATCACCACTACAAGGACACGAGATCTCTTTCTTTCCATATTGAAATCAAATAGATTATTCTTATTAAACCCTTGTTCAGATCTCTTAACTTCTTTCATTACATAAAGTTTATTAAAAATGTAGACATTAAAATAAACTGATATAAAATATTGGGGGAATTTTATAGATATGGGTTTTGATATTTTATAAAATTGAAAGGGTTATATGGTTTTATTTCATACCTAGGATGGGATTTGATCGATTTGAAGAATTGTTGATCGGAAGAGTTTTGGAATGAAAAAGTAAACCCTGTGTTTTGTATCGAGGGATTTTAGATGAGTTTGTGTTTTTTCTGAGAAATCTGTAGGAAACAGATACATTACACCCCCACCCAGCTTATTAACTTTATATAGTTGCACATATAAAGGTTGGCCGGAATAAATGGGTGTTGCCGGAATATATGGTTGTCCTGATGATGATGGTAAAAAAAATACGACTCGCACATTAGCACATTTAATGTAGCACATTTAAAAGAGGGTATCGTGATCTTTTTAATACTCTTATAATAAGACAAAAAAGAGAATATCCCACCTACCAATGTACTTTATTATTAAAAAATAGGACACGTGTCGCACATCTAATGGAGTCGCACATTCGCACATTCGCACATGACCTTTTTAGGAAAAGCCATTATTTTTGTATTATTTTTTAAAAAAAGTTAAATTAAAATACTATTTTGAGAATTAGCTCTAATTTTTAATACGTAAAACAGTTTTTTTGTAACACTTTAGTTACTGAAAATGTATATTATATATTTTTTCCTTTCTTTAGGAGCTGCGGATGAAAGTACAAAAATAGGTCAGATTATAGTTTGTCCGTACAAGCAGGGGCGGATCTTAGTTGGGGCCCGGGGGGGGGGGGGGGGGCCCGGGCCTCCCCTGTTTTTTCGCTCAGTAGTGCTAACTTATCCGTATTTCTTCCGAAAAAATTTATATTTATTAAGTCGCCCCCCCCCCCCCCCCCCCCCGAATTAGAAAACCCTAATATAACGATAGGACAAAAAAATTTCCGACCCCCTCCACTAAAAACTTCAAGATCCGTCACTGCGTACAAGACGTTAGTGGAAATGGTGTTATTGTATGTGGGCGATTCGTTTGAAAGATGCGAGGTAGTGAAGTATTCATATGTTGCTTATTGTACAACTCGGGGTCACTTAATTTATTGAAGCCTGCATCTTAGGTGAGTTCTGTTTGATACAGTAAATGGACAATTTTGAATTATTCTTTGCTATCATATATTGTCTATAGATTGCTTTTAAACGTTACAAGCAACATATTCATATTAGAGGTGTGATCACTCACATTAGTGTGTTATGTAAAGAACAAATAGGAAGATCCCAACCATCCATTCACCTTTCATTTAATGGCTGAGATAGAAGCAAAAAATTACAAACAAGGGCACATTAGTAATTTTACTCGTTTCCATAAAAGAAAAAAATAATACAATCCGTCTCATTTAATACGGGACTTTCTCTCTCATCAATAAACGAGATCTAGTTTCGCTCTCAATTATTACCGGAATCCACCGTCCGAATCACCATCTAACCGTCGGAATCACCATGAATCTGACGGAATCATCAATAAAACCGTCAGAATCATCAATAAAACCGTCGGATTCATCAATAAACCCGTCAGATTCATTAATAAACCCGTCGTAAAACACCAACGCTGCCGTTCCTCTAATTCTGATTCACCGGAAAACACCGCCTCCGTCTAATATGGTTGAAAATCAACAATTAATCAATGTTATAGATAAAAGTCGCTTAATCGAAGTTCTAGTAGATGATGTAGTAACAGAAGATGTTTAGATGATTTACATGAAGATAAAGATAAAGATGATGCTAAAAATTACAAAGCACGAGTAGCCATTTTTTCGGGAGTAATGGGACTTGGATTCACAACATTCTTTCCCTCCAAACCTTCTTTGAGCGTGTCAAGCTGAATAAAATAAAAAAGAAATAATTTGTGACACCCCAACCCGACAAGGGTAGAGATGTCACAATAATGGTTTCACATCAGAACAAACACAAGCATATGACATAAATAATACAATAGAATTTCAATGGTTACAATGGAAAATCCGAAACTACAAGGTTAGAAATGAGAAATACAATAATTACTAAGTCCGAGTATAAGCTCTTCTAGTCATCTCTAATCCAAATAGCTAATAAGGTCTTCTAAGTCCAAGGTACTCTCCACTCATACCCAGCTTCCAACTAAACCTGCCGCAGGAAAAGAAATGCGGCTGAGCTACGAAAGCTCAGTGAACAGATATAACAATAACAAAGCAGTAATGATGGAATAGTGAAGTAAGTGAAACAATGCAAAGTATCACAAGAGTTAGGAAAGAATATAAAGGTTATGCAGAGATATCAGGAATTAAGAAACGGTTACAATAGATAAGAGTAAAGGGAAACAGTAATCCCAACCCGAGCCTAAGTCATATCAAGTCAAGTCATGTATCAAGTCAAGTATCAAGTCAAGTATGTATTCGGAGGGGTGACCTCGGAATACTAAGTACAAGGTTATAAGGTAAAGTAAACAGAAATCCACTACGAGCCTAAATCAAATCAAATATCAAATCAAATAGGTGTACGGAGGGGAGACCTCGGTACCAAACGCAATATGAGGGGATACCTCCAAAGGGTGGAGTAGCTAGCTCCCAAATATGTGAAAGACGTGTATCGCACACACCATCAGTCACCAAATATAACAAATAATATAATGGCAAAGCCCAAATAACAAATCTAGGATGCATCCATACGCCCCAGGTGGCCAAAGTCTGCCTCTACGTAACAAATCAAATCAAATCAAGGACGGGACAGGTCATCACTCTCCTGCCCTAGAGTCATGCCATCGGTGCATCAATGACATGGACATGAAACCCTCATGCCTAGTGAATGGCTCGTAGTCTCAAACTGTGGGTCAAGGGTCAAGTATCAAATGTCCAAGTATCCAAGTTCAAATTTCATATCAAGTGGTTCAAGTCAAATTTCCATTTCAATTATATCATAAGGTTCATATCAAATGGTTCATATCAAATGTCTCATATCAAATGGTTCATATCAAATGGTTCATATCAAATGGTCAAAACAAAAGGAATCATAGCAAAGGGTTTATATCAAAGGTTTATAAAGCAAAGTTTCATAGCAACAGTTCATTTAAAAAGGTTTCTATTAAAAGTCCATTTAAAGCAGTCTTTCAATAATGGTTTTCATAAAAACTCTAAGTAACTTTCATTTAAAAGTAGTATCGCATCTTTTTAAAATAGCTTTTCTCAAACATTTTCATATATAATTAAGAAAGGTTTTCACATCCAGTTACCAAAATCAAATGAACCTTCAAAGTATCAAGTGATTCAAATATTCATGTTACAGGGTGACGAACGAGTCATATCAAGTATCAAGGGAACATGGCAAGGTTCCATTATCAAGGTTCACAAATCAAGGGAAACATAGCAAAGGCATAGATTAAATAAGAAAGCCCCAAATAAAAAGGCTCAGATCATAATCAAACCAATATAGACAGATGTAAGTGAAACATGAAGAACGAATCAAAGTATAAGGAAACATAGCAATGGCTTAGGGAACCCTATAGTGAATCAAGATCAAAAGTCATGAGAAGGACACCCTTACTGAGAAAGGGTAGAATATCTGTACCTTATACCGCAAGTGAAAACACATCTAGAAATATAAAGATCGGAAACAAACTCCATCTTCAGCGAATCTACACGAATACATGGTCGTCTTACTATTAATATCTTATTTAAATCAGATTTCTCATTTTAGTCGGCTTTCCATTTTTAGCAGGTTTCCTCAATTAGTAAGTTTCTATTTTTAGAAAGTTTCCTTATTTAGCAAGTTTCCAAAAATAGCAATTTTCCATAATCAGACAAATTCCATAAAGTAATTAGGTTAAGTCATTTATTAATTATTATTATGGAAATAGGGTTCATTTTAGCAAGTCATGATAGTTTAGGGTTCATTATGACAACTTTCCATATTTTAGGGTTTTAAATGTAAATATGCCAAAGTTAAGGTCCAAAATGCAAATATTACAAGTTATTCATTTTAATCCATAAGTTTACCATAATTACAATTTCCATCCTTTAATTTCAACAATTTTACAAATTAAACCCTTTAATTAATTAGATTTCAAATTAAACCTTATAATTAATCAAATTACAATTTAATCCTTACAATATTCATATCTACACATTAAGCCTTCAATTATCAAAAATTACTCATTACACCCCTTACATAATGTTTATACGAAATACCCTTTATTTTTCATAATTTACAAAACAAGCCCCTCTATTTAATTAATTTCCAATTCGATTTAATAATATAAACAATTTACCATTTAAACCTTTTAATTAAAAAATTTACACATAACACCCCTATATAATAATTTTTACGAATTTCCCCTGGTCCAAATCACCTTACAAAAATAACCCCCATGTTTATAAAATTACAAAACACACCCTTTACTTTTAAAAAATCCAATCGGTATACCTTTTTCATGCATAAACTCTAACCCTAAATTTCCCAATCATTTCCAATCATTAACACAACCTTAAAAACACATTAATTTATCAGATCTATCATCAAAAATTCAAACCCTAACCCGTTTGATTTTATTTTCATTTTTAACCCTTTTTCTTTATGATCCGGTTTCAACAAAAACTCACCAAGGATGATTTAAGCTTCGAAAATAGCAAGTATCATTTTTATAGTGTTATTTAGCACGAATAAGACCTGAGAAAAATAGTCTTGGTGGACACAAAATTCATAATAGCCGATTTACAATTTACTTTGTTTTTAGGGTTTCGCTTCATATTTTAATTCAAACGACTTGAGTAGCATGCATGGATTGTTATAGTCGTTTTATTTAGATCATATATGATGTAAAAAGAGTCACAAAAATACCAGATAGCTTATAGAAGGATCAAATGGGTTGTGGAAAAATCATACCTCTCGGCAAGAATGGAATCGAACAAAAACTAAAACCGAGTGAACCAAGCCTTCAAAAATTGAAATCCCATTTTTCTACACTTCCTCTAGCACCAAGGAACTCAGGAAAAATGATAAGAACTCGTGGAAAATTGGTGGTGGCCGATTTGGAGTTTTAGTTGGTGTTTAGGGTTTTTGCGAATGAAATAAATGGAAGGAGATAAAACCGTGTATAGGGGTTGAGGGGAGGGCATGATTTTCGGTTCTAATGTGATGGTGAATCAATTTACTGATTTTGTGATGGTTTCCTAATTTATCTCAATGTTTATCTCTTATTATTTGATTTAAATTAATTTAACCATATGTTAAACATATAATTATAAGTAAATCGACATACATAATGTTTAAGTGGTGTGACAAATATTTTTAGGAAATTTTGGATGTTAAAATTTTGTAACAAAAATTATCTTACTTCATATGTTGTTAATTTTCAAAGGTTTGGGATTATATTTTGGTGTTTTTATTTTATCATTAATTGAAATTTAAAGTTACAAGGGTATTTTGGTAATTGCATGTTTGAAATTTTGGGTATATACATAATTATTAGAAAAAAGAAGGAAAATATTATTATCAAGAATATTATATAATAGTTCTCAGCAGCTACACACACTATCAGCTCATCAACCAAATCCACATTATTATCTAACCATTGATTTAAACCCTCGGGTTTGCTGTGATTCATACTCTTCACATATTTCTTCATTAGATGGATCAACTTGCTCTTCTCGGAACTTGCATCATCTTCTTTTGTTGATGGATCCAACCAAGTTGAATCCTCTCGCTTCTCGCATTGTCATCGACTAGCTTCTCGGAACTGCATCTTCTTCTTTATCAATCGCTCTCGTTACCATCATCTTCAACCACTCTTTAAACTAGCATCATCCCCATTACCTGCATCACCATCATCACTCATTACCTGCATCACGATCATCCCAATACTCTATCATCGTCATCATCCCTGTTACATCATTCCATCACCTACAAACTAGCTCCCCATTACCATCATTTAATGTAATTGGTCTCTTGAAAATTTGAACATACTTCTCATGAAGTTCAAGGAGCTTTAAATCAGCAGGGTATTCTAAAATAGCTTTCCTCAAATATTCTTCAAGAGCAAGTCTTTCAATACATATCACATCTAACTTTTCTTCAACTTTGTTAAACAAATCCTGGAATAAATAACATTGGAATAGTCATAATAAGATAAGCACATTGGATTTGGCAGTGATTCTAAGAAGAATCCCATGGGATTCATAATGAATCTCATGTGATTCTAAACAAAATCACATGGGATTCTGTATGAATCCTATGGGATTCTGTATGAATCCCATGGGATTCCGTATGAATCCCATAGGATTCTAAACATGATCACATGGGATTTGCCAGAATATCATGTGATTCTAAAAAAAATAGATGTGATTAAATAACAATAAATGAAAAACAAAAACCAAGAATTAAACGAACCTCTTTAAAAGAAGTTTCAGAAGAACCACCATGAATAAAACCTTCAGTCTCTTGAACCTCGGATTCAGTCCATTTTTTATGAAGTTCTAACATACCCATAACTTCTTCTTTAAGTTCCAATTCCTGTCTTTGTGCCATTAAAAATGACGACCAGTTTTTGATAGCCGGACGTGTGCGAACAACAGAAAGCCTCTCGTACTTTGTTGAATCTAAATACAAAAGCTGAAAACAAAAAACAAAAAAGTGTAAGAAAGTTGCAACAAATATGTCACACAAACATGAAAGCAATTTAAAACTTCGTTTAATTTAAAACTTACAACGAGGAAGGTATATGGACCAGTGTATTGGTTAAGTAGAGTTGTCGGGAGTTTACTGTATTTTAAGGCAGTTATGAATGTAGTCGCACCAATTAATACCACTAATTTTAGTATCTTCACGAACCCGCCTAACAAAATCCAAATTAATATGCCCCTTCAACCCAGCAACCAAACCCATGTTGTTTGTAAAAAGTGTAAGAAAGTTAACTTTAAAAAGGAAGTCGACTTCCTTAGACTCAATCAACTTCAAAGCGATATCATTCACTCGGATATCCTTAACTGATTTAGGGTAAAACTGACGAACCCAATCCTTCTCAAAGTCATCTTCAACTGGTCTAGATTCTAAAGAAAAAAAAGATTGACCACCAATAGGAATACCTAATATATCATGAATTTTGGAATGAGTGGCCTCGATTGACTCGCCATTATCCAAATTCAACTGGTAAGTCTCTGCATCAAATTTTGAAACCACATACCTACCCAACCTTGACGGAATGTAGTCTATATTAAGCTTGTAAAATGAACTAAAACCTATCTCTGCCAGAAACTTCTCCATATTAACCTTTTTTGAGCCATGGATGGCAGTATAAAGAGCAGTAGGTGCTGTCCTGGCATGAAGAATTGGAAAATCAGAAAGATACTTTTCATGGTGTGCTTCTTGAGGCGTCAACTCCTTTTCTTTCTTCTTGCCTTTCTTCTTCGACTTCAATTCAATCTCCTCATCAGATTCTTCTTCAATAAACTTATTCTTCAACAGATTCTTCATAAGAGTCTTCATAAGATCCTTCATAAGATCCTTAGGTATGACTTGCTCAGGAGATGCAGAATTGTCCTTCTTTATCTTCAACACACCCTTACCCTTTAAATTCTTTTTCTCCTTACGTATAACTTGCTCAGAATCGGAAGAATCGAAACCAGAATTGTCCCTCTTTCTCTTCACCACAACCTTACTCTTAAAATTCTTTTTCTTCCGATCAACTTCAGTATCTTGAAAATCATCAGTGTTTACATAAAAAAAGACATAATATAAATAACTTGATCACAAGGGATTCAATATTAATCCCATGGGATTCTATATGAATCACAAGGGATCATATAGAATCCCATGGGATTCTGTATTAGTTACATAAAAAGACAGATCTACACCTTTTTGCAGCTTGACCTTCGCTTTCCTTTTACACTGATCTACTTTTGATAAAACCCTTTTCCGCTTGGGTTTATCTTCTTCCTGAAATGGCTTATTCAACCTCAAAACAGGAGCTTCCGATAAAGCTTTAGCAGCCTTTGTCTTAACTAGGGAAACAGACTTCGGCGCCGGCTTGTCCTTAGGCTTATCCTTGGTAAGAACTGGCTTATTCAACCTCAAAACAGGAGATTCTGATAATGCTTTAGCAACCTTTATCTTAACTTGCAAACCAGACTTCGACGCTGGCTTGTCCTTTGGCTTTTCCCTTGGCTTGTCCTTTGGCTTCTCATTTGCTAAATCAATAACAACATCCGAAATAACTTTAACAACATCAACCGGCACCTTCTCCTTCTCATGAACAACACTCGGTGCCTTTTCTTTAACAACCGGCACCTTCTCCTTTTCCTGAACAACAACAGTCGCCAACTTCTCCGTAACAACCGATGCCTTCTCCTTCTCCTAAACAACAACAGTTGCCAACTTCTCCGTAACAACTGGCGCCTTCACTGTAACAACAGTCGCCAACTTCTCATAAGGATTAAACTTAGACAACGGCGTTGGGTTCGAAACTTTGTTGGCAGGTTGGCCAACTGACTGACGCATACTTGCTGGAATCCACCTCTTCCTAGGTGAACCACTAGAAGTAGCATTAACAACACCTAAAAAAAAAAAAAAAAAAAAAAAAAAACACATTAGCATTAGTTATATAGTAAAAAAGCATTAAGAATCACATGAGATTCTGTATGAATCTCATGGGATTCAGAATGAATCACATGGGATTCAATATAAATCACATGGATCAAGTTATATGTTACAAGCATGAATCAAGTTATATGTTGCAGCAATCTGAAAATAAGCAAAAAACAAGCTAATCGATCACAAACTTCAATCTACTGATTTCTATAAGCAACAAAATAAGCTAATCGATCACAAAACTCCAATCTACTAGCTGAAATAAGCTAATCTAAACACTCAGTCCATCACAACTTTAATCTACTGATTCCTATATGCTAATTTAAACACTCATTCCATATAACTCATTCCATCACAAAACTTCAATCTACTGGCTGAAATAAGCTAATCCAAACACTCATTCCATCACAAAATTAAACAATCGATCACAAAATAAGCTAATACAGTCACAAAATAAGCTAATACAGTCACAAAATTATATTATTTTGTGACTGTATTAGCTTATTTTGCCACAAAATAATCTAATACTTAGATAAATAATCTAATACAGATGACAAAATAAGCTAATACAGTCACAAAATAATATAATTTTGTGACTGTATTAGCTTATTTTGTGACTGTATTAGCTTATTTTGTGATCGATTAGTTTAATTTTTTTATGGAATGAGTGTTTGGATTAGCTTATTTCAGCCAGTAGATTGAAGTTTTGTGATGGAATGAGTTATATGGAATGAGTGTTTGGATTAGCTTATAGGAATCAGTAGATTGAAGTTGTGATGGAATGAGTGATTGAATTAGCTTATTTCAGCCAGTAGATTGGAGTTTTGTGATCGATTAGCTAATTTTTTTGCTTATAGGAATCAGTAGATTGAAGTTTGTGATCGATTAGCTTGTTTTTTGCTTATTTTCAGATTGCTGTAACGTATAGCTTGATTCATGCTTGTAACATATAACTTGATCCATGTGATTTATATTGAATCCCATGTGATTCAATCTGAATCCCATGAGATTCATATAGAATCTCATGTGACTCTTAATGCTTTTTTTTCTGTATAAATAATGCTAATGTTTTTTTTTTTTTTTTTTTTTTTTTTTTTTTTTTTTTTTTTTTTTTTTTTTTTTTTTTTTGTAGGTGTTGTTAATACTACTTCTAGTGGTTCACCTAGGAAGAGGTGGATTCCAGCAAGTATGCGTCAGTCAGTTAGCCAACCTGCCAACAAAGTTTTGAACCTAACGCCGTTGTCTAAGTTTAATCCTTATGAGAAGTTGGCAACTGTTGTTACACTGAAGGCGCCGGTTGTTACGGAGAAGTTGGCGATTGTTGTTGTTCAGGAGAAGGAGAAGGCGCCGGTTGTTACGGAGAAGTTGGCGACTGTTGTATTTCAGGAGAAGGAGAAGGTGCCGGGTGTTAAAGAAAAGGCACCGAGTGTTGTTCATGAGAAGGAGAAGGTGCCGGTTGATGTTGTTAAAGTTATTTCGGATGTTGTTACTGATTTAGCAAATGAGAAGCCAAGGAAAAAGCCAAAGGACAAGCCGACGCCGAAGTCTATTTTGCAAGTTAAGACAAAGGCTGCTAAAGCATTATCGGAATCTCCTGGTTTGAGGTTGAATAAGCCAGTTCTTACCAAGGATAAGCCTAAGGACAAGCCGGCGCCGAAGTTTGTTTCCCTAGTTAAGACAAAGGCTGCTAAAGCTTTATCGGAAGCTCCTGTTTTGAGGTTGAATAAGCCAGTTCAGGAAGAAGATAAACCCAAGCGGAAAAGGGTTTTATCAAAAGTAGATCAGTGTAAAAAGAAAGCGAAGGTCAAGCTGCAAAAAGGTGTAGATCTGTCTTTTTATGTAATTAATACAGAATCCCATGGGATTCTATATGATCCCTTGTGATTCATATAGAATCCCATGGGATTCATATTGAATCCCTTGTGATCAAGTTATTTATATTATGTCTTTTTTTATGTAAACAACGATGATTTTCAAGACACTGAAGTTGATTGGAAGAAAAAGAATTTGAAGAGTAAGGTTATGGTGAAGAGAAAGAGGGACAATTCAGGTTTCAATTATTCCGATTCTGAGCAAGTTATACGTAAGGAGAAAAATAATGTTGATATAAATAATGCCTAAACACGTTATTAATATTTTTCGATATCTCTACGTTTTGATAATCACAAAATGTAAAATCACTAATCGGAAAATTATGACGTAAACAAGTATTTAGTTGTAAATATCTATTTCTACAACTCAAATCACTTAAGGTATGAATGAACTAATGCTTAATACATTATATGATCAAATGAACATTTTCTTAATAACTAGATTTTTTATAAAACATCAAAAACATTTTATATATTTTTGAAAAACATTTTTGGTATTAAATAAAAATGTTTAATCTTTTATAAAAATATGAATTCAAATTTTTAACCAAAATCAGTTAAAATGTTCCAGAAAAACCTTCCCCACAAAAGGACAAAATTGGCCAACGTTCAGTCGGGGCGGCCCCCTTAATTTTGCTAGGCGGCCCCCTTAATTATTAAGGGGACCGCCCCCTATTTAAGGGGACCGCCCCCGCTCCAGTAGGCCTCCAGCTGTCCAGTTTTTCTCCTATAAATACCAGCCTTCTCCTGGATTTTTACTCACCTTTTGCACACTAAAACTTTCTGTTCTAAATCCTTTCTAAACATTGTAAATCCTTTGATCATATTTTCTTAAGCATTGGTTTCTAAGTGATCCAAACTTCCACCACCAAAAGTGCAAAAGAAGAACTCTACTTCAACTAGTGAAGAAGTGTTATTACTTACCTCTTTCAATTGTGTTGTTGTGTAAAGTGTTGTATAGTTGTGATAAGTAGATCTAAGAGTAATTACGTAGTGGTGTTGTAAATTAGTTGTGAAGTAGTTGTGAATAAGTAGTTGTGAATTAGTTGTGAAGAAGTAGTCGTGAAGTAGTCGTGAAGAAGAAGTCGTGAAGAAGTCGTGAAGCTGTTGTGAAGCTGTCGTGAAGAAGTCATGATTAAGTCGTGTAGAAGTTGTGTATAAGTTGTGAGATTGGTTCTAGCTACGATTAGGACTCGACATCTATCTTTGTGTCGTTAAGCCGGTGTAAGCTAAAGTTGTGTAAGGTTTCTCCGCCATAAGGGAGTTTGTTGACATAGTGAAGAAAACTCTCGAGTAGGTGACTCGAGGAGTGGAGTAGGGCAAGGAAGGTGTCCTTGTAGCCGAACCACTATAAATCTCAGTGTTGTCGTTTGATCTTTCCATCTCTCTCTTATTTTATTATATTTACCTTACTTGCATTACTTATCTATATTTGTTTATATATGTTCATATTGATTAAGAGTTGAATTCACATAAGATAGAATCGAAGTTTTAAAAAGTAAACAAAAGTTTTTCATAAATTAAACAGACGTAAAACTATTCAACCCCCCCTTCTAGTTTTCCACAATTGGTATCAAGAGCCACGTCAAACAAGATTTTTAAAATAAACTGTATTTTAAAACTTGAAACGATCTATGGAATCTGAAAAATATTTAGAAGGGCAATCTATGCAAAGACCACCACTATTTGAAAGTGATGGATTTTTATATTGGAAAAATCGATTCGAAACTTATATGAAATCAAAAGATCTAGATCTTTGGCATGTTATTACTAATGGTGATTTTTTACCTATTCAACATAATCTTGAAACTAAAAAGGATGAAATTGTACCTTTTGAAAAACAAAGTGATGATTTAAAAAGAAAACTTTCTAAAAATAATGAGGCTAAAATGGTTATTTATAATGCGTTACCACGTAAAGAATACGAAAGAATCTTTATGTGCGAAACCGCAAAAGAAATTTGGAATTCTTTACTAATAACTCACCAAGGTAATAGTCAAGTCAAAGATAATAAAATAGTTCTTCTTGTTCAACAATATGAACAATTCACGATTCCGGAAGAGGAATCAATTGATAATGCATTTGCTAGGTTTAACACAATCATCACAAGTTTAAAGGCACTTGATGAGAGTTTTTCTAGTAAGAATTTTGTCAGGAAATTTCTTAGGGCTCTTCATCCAAAATGGCGAGCTAAAGTTACGGAGATTGAAGAATCGAAGAACTTGTCAACTCTTCAACTTGACGAGTTGATTGGCAACTTGAAAGTCTACGAAGCAATAATCAAGAAAGATTTCGAGATGGTCAAAGGAAAGAAAGAGCAAAGCAAGTCAATCGCGTTGAAAGCTAGGAAAGCATCAAGTGACGAGGATAGCTCAACCTCTGAAAGTGATGATGAAGAATATGTCATGGCCGTAAGAGACTTCAAGAAGTTTTTCAAAAGACGAGGAAGATTCGTAAGACAACCACATGACGAAAGGAAAACACTCCAAAGAAACAAAGACGACAAAGGTAGCAAGAGCGAGAGGAAGTGCTTCAAATGCGGTGATCCAAATCATCTCATTGGAAGATGTCCTATGATGTCAAAGGAGCAAAACCAAAAGGCGTTCATTGGAGGAGCATGGAGTGACAGTGAAGAAGACGAGAAAGAAACCACAAAAGAGGAGAAGTGCCTTATGGCTAAGACATCAAGTGAGGTACGTTCTGAAACCGAATACTTTAGTGATGAAAATTTATCATTAGATGAAAAAGACCTAGATAACGAATATAATAGGTTATGTATATTAGGTCAAAAAGTAATGACTAAAAATAAATCACTAAAACACATAAATAACCAATTAGAAAAAGAAATACTAGAATTAAAAATTAAACTACATAACTTAGAAAATGGCAAAGAAGTCTTTGAATGTAAAACATGTCAAGAAACTAAAGATGAAAACGAAATACTTAAGGAAGAAATTTGTAGACTTAACAAATTTGAAAATAGTTGTAATTCTCTTAGGGATATAATCAGCATTCAAAGAATGTCAGGAGATAAAACCGGATTAGGATTTAACTCAACTAAGGCTACAACTAGTGAAACTAAAAATGTAAAGTTTGAAAGTGAAACTAGTAATAAAAAATTATTAGAGTCAAAGCCTAAATATATACTTATAAAAGATAGAAAAATACCCATAGCCAATAATGAGGAAATAAAAGCTTTCTACAAACCATCTTTAAAAACCGAAGTAGAAAACTCTAAACCAAAGCTTAGGTCAAAAACACCTCCTCCTAGAAGACCACCTAGTCCTCACCCTCGGCCTAAAACACCTCAACCTAAAAGAAACCAAAATAGACCAAACCGTCATAATAATCGTTACCCAATGTGGAATTACCCGAATCCACCAAGCTTCAATCCTTGGGGAATACTTCCACCATACATGCATCCTAGTCAACTACAACCCATTTTTGGTTCAAACAACTTTGGATCAATGAGACAATGGGGACCAAGTGGCTAAATTGCTATCTCATTGGATTATTGGTATCTCGTCCTTGATTGACTTCTACAAGTCAAACATAAATGTTGAAGACTAAAAGGTACGCCCCTCTTTCATGCTCATCATTATGTGCGTAGATTAATGAACTAGCCAATTGCATGCCCCCATAAGTTTTTAATGCCTAGTTTAGTTAGTACTTGTATGGTAGTTAGTAGATAATCTCTTATACATATACATAATATAAATATATACATATATATATATATATATATATATATATATATATATATATATATATATATATATATATATATATATATATATATATATATATATATATATATATATATATATATATATATATATATTCATATTATTATTATACTATATAAATATATAAATATATCCGCACATAACCTAGATACGTCATTTGTTGACTATCTAGAACTAAAAGAAATTGTTCATCCTCGAACCTTTTCTTCCCCCTTTGCCTCTTTTGAACTTTAACGTTCAACACGAAAATCTTCCGTGTCCACTATCACATAACTCATGGTGATGAAGAGAAGTGAGTTAAGTGGATTAACGTAGAAGTAGCACTTTGACCGTCGAGTCAAGAAAACTATGGATGAAACAAACTCCCGTCGCCGCCAGCACCTATCTCCGTCATTACCTCATCATTTCTTAACTCCATTCAACATCCCACGTTTTCACACAAAATATATATATATATATATATATATATATATATATATATATATATATATATATATATATATATATATATATATATATATATATATATATATATGCACTTTTACTCTCACCCCCTAACACATTTGTCGACTTGACATCTTGATCATTTTATCCAAAATTCTCAAGAAATGTTTTCTTAATGAAATGTTAATAAAATGTCAAGTATTCCTTCCTCGTGCCATTAAAACCCAACGTATTTTTGATATATAATAAATCTATATATATATACATAAAATTATTTTGCTATCAGAAACTAAACCCGAACTAATTCCAAGTTTGGTAGGCGGCCCCCTTAATGTTTAAGGGGACCGGCTAGTAAACGGGGGCGGTCCCCTTAATAATTAAGGGGACCGGCCTACTGTAGCTTCCAAAAACGTTTTTCTTCCAAAAATCTTTACCAAACACCCCACTTTTCAAACACACTCTTCACTCCATCTGCTGTGAACGAACCACAACTCAAAAACCCTTCACCAAATCACCATCTCCGACTAATTTCGCAAGGGGCAAACACTTGTATCTTGATTAGCAACACATTTTGTAAGTTTTCTAATTCACATTTCATCTAATTCCATTCAATTTTGAGTCTAATCATAATTAGGTCTTTTACTCAATTTTCTTTTAATCCAAATTTTGTTAAAATTAAGTCTAGAAATCTTATAACCAAATGCTCCCCATAGGATTAGAATGCTTAATCAACCTAGAAACTAAGTAATTAAAAAACCATTATGTCAAACTAATCACTCCTTTTCAAAACTAATCACATTGTTGAATTATGCCATAAACACTTGTTAAAACTAATCACATTGGTTTATTACAATTCACAAATCCTAAAAATATATTTTTTTGAATCATAAAAAATGTTTTTGTTAAATATAAGAGAGTGTTTGGATTAGGAGCTAGAATCATCAAAACTTGATCAAATTTAAGTTCATAACTCTTGTCAAGTTTATAAACACGCAATTAGTTGTTTTAAGTCATCAAGATACATAATTCATATGTATATTGAAATTTTACTAGTTATTTTCATGTTTAAAGGAGCGTTTGGCACAACATTTTGAAAGATTTTTTTTTTTTTTTTTTTTTTTTTTTTTTTTTGAGTCAAAATCTAAGTTTCTTAACATAAACACTCGTAAGAAATAGCTAGATATACAATCCAATGTTTGTCTAGCCACATTTCAGAGTAGCTTATGATGTATAAAAGAACGTTCGGATATTTTTGATTTCTTATCATAATGTCCCTATAACTATTCTTTAACATCATAAAATACATTTTAAGCGAGTTAAAAATTAAAACTAAGGAACATTGTAAACTACTTCTTAGGTTTTAAGTTTTAGAGTTGAAGTATGTTTACGTTCCACATAAGTAGCATATATAATATATGCATGTCATTTTCTTATTTTTCTTTGTTTGTTGCTTTCTTGTATAGGTGAAAATGCCCAAAACTACAGTCGGTGATGTCTCAAAAACAAAAGAATACATTCCAAAAGTCTCTGCCACTCCAGGCATTTCTCCCGCTATTGCTTGTTTCTATCGTCCCATTGAAGATAGAAACATTCATGAAGGGAGAGTTGTCTATCCATCGTTCTATGAATCCGACTATATCGAACGAATGTTCTCCAACGTTAGTCTTGATTGTCTCTACAAAATCAATGAGCTTATCATTCCCCGCTTTGTTCTTGATTTCTATAGCCAAGTGACGGTGCAAACCGATCCCAATGGCTGTATCCTCATATCCTTCATGATTCAACACGAATTCATTACTCTTACTCTCGCTCAATTCGGTCAAATTCTAGGAATCCCCTACTCTGGTCAAGCCGTCTTCTCTAATGAGTAGGATCTCTCATCTCTTGAGCAATATCGACCTCAACAGGGTCCTTACTACTCTGAGATTCCATCCTCTGAAGAAATTCGTCAATATCTTGGGCTAGATCGTGGTACGACTAGCCGAAGGATCAAGTCAAAAGATGTTGACATCCATGCTAACCAAATCCTCCTCAAGGAGTTACGCCCCGACATGAAGCGTTGGGAAGAACTCATTCGTGAGAATGCGTTCGGTACCGATGGTCACCGTGATCATGTCACGGCGAGCATAGCTCACATGTTGTATTGTATTGTCGCTTAACAGCCGTACAATTTGGCATATCTCTTTGTCTTCCGAATCATGTCCGCAAAAAACACTCATAATGCAAATCTTCCGTATGGCATGTTTCTCACTCGCCTCTACAATCATGTCATGATGCATTATCCACATCTTCAAAGTCCAATTTATGAGTCTGTTCAACCGGTCCTTAATCCACTTGTTCGTGTCCGTGAACGTCGCCCCCGAAGCGACAAGGGAAAATCTCGTAAATCTGTCTCACTTCCACCTCGTGGTTCCACGTCACATCAAGGAGACGATGATGATGATGATGAGGAGGAAGGCACAACACGTGCTAGTACCCCATCACCTAGGACCTTCGTTCAAAATCTTCCGGATCTTGATTACATCGAGTATCAAGTTCCTTCTCCTTCCGAACGAACAGACGAACTACTGTTTGAAAGACAAACCGAACTACTCAACACCACACAGCAGATGCACCAAGAAGTACGAGGCGGTTTCAAGTCTATTGGAAAGACACTTGGAAGGATGTTTGGAAAGAAGAAGAAATAGACATGTTTGATGAGTGTTTAGTTGATTATTATCGATGTTATGATTAGACATTTATATGTAGTATTATTATCTTAACATTTGTTTGCTATGACTTTTATTATGTTAGATGATAAACTTATTAGAACTAAGCTACTAGTTTATTTGATATAATATGCCTATGCTTCTAATATGATTTTTTTTTAAAATATGTATATTATTTTAATATGCTATTGATAATATTTAATCATTCTTGATGTACATGATCCAAATGGAACTTGCTGCAAATACACCCTAAAAATGACCTTTTTCTGGAAAATTTTCAAATTTGGTCGCCTGGGAAAACACCAGATGGGCGGCCCCCTTAATTTCCTAGGCGGTCCTCTTAATTTTAAGGGGGCCGCCCAACAATTAAGGGGACCGGCCATCTGGACAGTAAAATTTACTGTTTTCTTTTGCATCTTGTGACCACTTTTACCTAGCCCCAGCTACCATTTCTCCTTATGGACGAACTAGTATTGGAATCTTCCTACAAAACCTCAAAAATCAACCTAAACAAACCACATTTTCATACTATAAATTCCCTCCATACAATCACCTCTCATTCCATCATCGTTCATCATCCAAAACCACCATGTTATCACCAAAACCCTCCATCTCTAAGACTCCAAGGAAGCAAAGACTTGTTATCATACCACCAAAACAACCTTTCATAGACCTAACCCAAGATGACATCAAAACTCCATCACCACCACCTCAAAATTCATCCCCAAGTGCACCTAATGCACCATCAAAAACACCCTCTACCCATGGAGCTTCATCTTCCTCCATTCCATCCACTTCATCCATCAATGACTACATCCACACTCACCTAACATCATCACCAAGAGCATCATCACCACCATCCACTCAAGAACCTTCATACACCCAACTTTCCATTTCCTTATCACCCATCACACCCCTTGATGCTCACTTTTCACCATCACCAACCCCACAACCATTCTTTCCTATACCTTGGGCAATGCTTGAAGCCCATGGTGATAATTGTCTTTGTTGCATCCATAACCGGACCTTAATCTTTGGTCTTAGAGATGAGATACACTACATGTTTTCATCTCTTGAAAACATGATTGCCAACCCACCACCACCTCCTCCACCTCCTTCACCCACTACACCACCACCACCTCCATTTTCACCAAATTAAGCATATGCAATGCTTAAAAATAATTTTTCAAAACCTTCTTGTAAGCAAGCTCCATGGAAGACCATGTACTTCTAGGACGATTATATAGTTTCATTAGTTGTTTTTGTTTGTATGCTTGCATGCTTCATGTTGTAATCTTTTGGTTGTGTATTTATACACAACACTTTTATTAAATGAATGATCTTATTCTATATGCTTGCTTATTGTTGTTACATATACTTGTGCTTCTAACATTTTTTTTTTGCAAGCGTTCCATAGCTCGTTTCTTTGGTGCCCCCAAACGAGGGGGAGTACACATCAAGGGGGAGTTCTCGTCCCGACAAATTTAGATTCTAAAACTTGTCGGATTAACCTTTTTGATTCTACAAAAAGGGGGAGAAATAGATGTAAACTCACTAAATACTTGTCTAAAAACTAACTTTTAGATTTAATGAGTTTAGATTTTGTAATCATCAAAAAGGGGAGATTGTTGATATAAATAATGCCTAAACACGTTATTAATATTTTTCGATGTCTCTACGTTTTGATAATCACAAAATGTAAAATCATTAATCGGAAAATTATGACATAGACAAGTATTTAGTTGTAAATATTTATTTCTACAACTCAAATCACTTAAGGTATGAATGAACTAATGCTTAATGCATTATATGATCAAAGGAACATTTTCTTAATAACTAGATTTTTTATAAAACATCAAAAACATTTTATATATTTTTGAAAAACATTTTTGGTATTAAATAAAAATGTTTAATCTTTTATAAAAATATGAATTCAAATTTTTAACCAAAATCAGTTAAAATGTTCCAGAAAAACCTTCCCCACAAAAGGACAAAATTGGCCAACGTTCAGTAGGGGCGGCGCCCATAATTTTGCTAGACGCCCCCTTAATAATTAAGGGGACCGCTGATGCGTGGTTTTGCGACCTTACAACAGGTTTTACCTCTCGAGGGATCTCAAGAGGCTTGCAACCCCACCAGGCAGTGTACCTGACCGATGTAGTATAGTGTAGTGGTAAGTACGGGGGATTGATCGTTCTCCACAGGGAATAGTGTTCGTTAGGTGTGAAAGACTACTCTAATAGGTCTAAGGGTTGAGGAAGATTCTTTTTTATGTTTTTATATTTTTATGAAAGCAAGTAAAATCTCGGGTTTGAAAGAGTGGGCGGAATTAGTTGCTAGTCAACTAACCCAAATTACTACAAATGCAAATAAAATAAATAACTGAAAATAAAAAGTTGGTGAAAACTTATGTGTAGAGAAATGTGTTTACTTAGATTTCCTTACTCCCTAACTATCTTTTACCGGTTGATTAGTGTGTATTAGTCGCGTGGATGACGGGTGTATTCCTTAATACCAATCGTGGGGTGGCGTACGTACTTCCCCAACTCTACAAGCTCCTACTTCACTCCTATGTCGAGCCGGCTAGGAAGCTCCTAACATGGGATCACTAGAATTCGCTTGTGCATTAAATACAACCATAAAAACCTTTAGTACGCATTTGGTTCATGTTTCTTAAGACGTTCAAGCAAGTTACCGAATAGGAAGTTAGCCAGTTTTCTTAAGCCTAACATAGCTAAACAATCATCCAATACAACTAATAACACACTAATAACCAATAATCAATAGCTAGGTTTCATTAGATCTAAGCAAACACAAGATAAATCTAGCCTAACATGTTAATCAAAAGACAAGAACAAGATAGAATCAAACAACACATAGACATATTGAATGATTAATTGATAACTTATCTTCAATGTAACATGGAAGATCTCAAGGCAAAAAGCCTTGAAAAAGATGCTAAAATCGTCTTAGGGTTTTCTCCCAAAAATTCCACACTAAGTTCCACACTAATGACAAAGAATTGCAAAACTATATATAGATTTTTACATCTGACGGCGTCACGTTATGGAGTGTGACGCCGTCACCTCGCCGCTTCTAGGGTTCTCGGGTGACCTTCTTGACGCCGTCCCTCTTTAGCTCTCCAAAATCCGTTCTGGCTTATCAAGGCTTGACGCCGTCAGACTTTGAACGTGACGCCGTCCCTCTTTGAATTAAGCCGTGACGCCCTTGATCAGGTTAAAGCGTGACGCCGTCAGAATTCACATGCAATTTTCACTGGCTTATCATGAGTAAATTTCACATCCACCTTTTCTTGCCAAGCCATGACGCCGTCCAGAGTAAAATCTGACGCCGTCAAAGGTAACTTTTAGCCGATTTTTGAGACTTTGCCGTTTTCTTCACTTTTATGCTCCAAAAACGTCCAAAATGCCTCCTTTTCCAGATTTCTCCTCAAAAGTACCTAAAATGACAAAAGGAACGATTTAAGGCAATATTTGATCAAATAAATACGATTTAGGGCTTAAATGACCCCTTAAAAGCGGTACACTTTTCGCTTCATCAAATACCCTTACACTTGAGATTTGCTTGTCCTCAAGCAAATGCGCTTTTATTCTAATCAAAATACAAGTTAGGGGTCATTTAACGCTAATATATAAGTAATTGCAACAAATAATCGTTCCACTTTAATCATAATAAGCACGGAGATTATAAACTAGCACCTCACAAGTAGTGTTTAGATACTCACATCTCTCAAGTGTCATCAAAATAAATCTCATAAATGGAAACGGATAATATCTCTCACTACCTGTCATAGCAAATAGATTACCATAGGCTTGGGAAAGGATCGAAAACCTCCTCCACTAGGCGTAAGCACCTAAGATAAATTATCAAAGAGGGCTTTTAAATGGGTTATAACGTTAGGTGTAGGGAAAAGGAAAACACGGTTTTGTTGGATAAAGGATATTTTACTGGTGGCGAGTTAAAGATCTTGATCAATTACATGTACTATACAATGTTGCTAAGCCAAGACTCGACTCAATCTTAAGCTAATGAAAGAAAATAACAAAAACATAAAACAAACATAAAATAAAACGGGATGGTAGTCCGTATGTTTTTTCTATTTTTCTCTTTTTTTTTTTTTTTTTGTATTTTTCTTGATTTTTTTTTTTTTTTTTTTTTTTTTTTTTTTTTTTTTTTTTTTTTTTTTTGCATACACTTTTGCCCTACCATCCAAAATAATACATCATAGGGGCATTGCATTCCCCTTACACTTGAACTTTTACATAACTTTACAAATAACTATTCTAATGACTCGAATTAAGATAATTGAAAAACTTGGAGTACTTTTAAAATATATAGCACATATGGGGGTAATAAATGATGTTCTTCCCCATTACTCCATTACACTAGTACTTTACCCATGGGTCCCAATCGTCCCAAAACAATATGTACAAGGATATGACTCGACTTAGCAACCATGTAATCAACTAGATAATTAACTTGGGTTTAAACAAATGTTGTCACAATAATGCACTAAAAATGAGTGCATACAAGGTAGGCTAAGGCGATTTGGGTGTACATTTAAGTGGGGTGTAAACAAATTCTTCCTTTAAGTAAAATGCTTAAAGGTCGAAACGAAAAGATAGGCTCTGAGGGGTGTACTAGGGGTATCGTGTACTAAAAATGAGTACAACGCAAAGGGTGTGGGAGAATTACTTGACCAATGTAGCCAATGTAATTATAACAAAAACACAGGTGTAAAACAATGGGTTAATCCTAATGCCTCTTATCATGTAGTAAATCTAACTACACGAATGTAGTCTCACTTGTGGCCTTGGAATGGTCCTAACGCAAGTTCTAGAATCTAAGTGCTACCGGTACACACATCATAGCATAAATGCTTTTCCTACCAATTCTAGGGGCGAACCTCACATATTTGGGGTGGAAAATTTTTTAGTGGTACGGTTTTTGTGCTAGTCATATAACTCCTATCCGTGAGACGCTCATTAAGATCAAAGTTTCACTCCTATATGTTGTAAAAATTTTTAAATTTGGCACTAAAATTACCCTAACAGGTATTTCTCTCAGTTTTATTACACATCAACTATTAAACAAACAAAAATCAAGCGTAATTGTATTCTCTAAAATCGTATTTTTACCCCCCCCCCCCTTACACTTAAGATGAACATTGTCCCCAATGTTCAAATAACAAGATGTAAAAGCAAAAAGTAAAAGATTGAAATCAAATACTCCCCTGATTCGCTCGGTGGATAATGAAGTTACACGGTTAAATCTTCTTCCAAGGTAATGTTGAAGCTCCATGACTAATGCATCGCCATAAGCTTGATCCAAAACATTTCCTTGTCCAAAATAACCTGTTAAACCTGAGAAAACAAACACGAAAACCTGCATAACATCGGCGGGATAAATCTATATATATAAGGATATAATGCTTGTGGAATGATAATTTTGCAGATTCCTGGAGATTATAAGTTGGAGATTTAATAAAAACTTTTTATGAAAACAAAACTTTCAAAAAATTTTTGAAAATTAAATCTGACGCCGTCAGGTTATAAACCCTGACGCCGTCAGAAATGACCTGACAAAAATTCTCATGTTAAGTTTCCGGAAAATTTTTGGAAAAACCTTTACCTTACTTCCTGGAAATCCTGCAAAACATCATTATGACTCGATACAAGCATTTGACTCAAACAAATACGAATATGTATGTTAATTTATTATTATTACGATTCATGTTCATTTGTGTTCTAATAAACCGATTTAGATTTCCCTTACACTTAACTTTTGCAAAATACCTTTATATGTAGTTAAGACGAAGTTAAAAACAAGATAAAGCATTTTCACAAATTACTTTTGAACATGAATCAATAATAATAAAACTTAAACACACATACGGAAGCAAATAAAAACAAACAAACAAATAAATAAACACAAAAAGCAAATAAAGATTGGGTTGCCTCCCAAGAAGCGCTTTTCTTTATTAACGAGTCTTGTAGCTAGACTCAAAGTCACGTACATTACGTGATTCCATCATTCGTCACGGTTCCTAGGCCATTCTCCTTTCCGGTTTTATATTCCGGTCCCAATTTCAAACAATCCTTGTAGAAACCGAATATCCTTTCCATAACATAGTCTACTCCTTTATTTCTATCCTCATCATTCCTATAGTAAACCGCTTGCTTGAGCTCCTTCTCAACATTTGACAAGTGTTGGAATTGTTCTATCTTATATGGCATTTGGTAGTTTACCTCATCGGTCTCATCCTTAAATCTAACTATCCCTAAGGAAGGTTCATAAGTCATTCTAGAGACCTCAACAAATGGTTTTCCAAAAACCACTTGAGTTAAGGATGCATCGACTATTGGGCGGATATCTTCTACAATTACAAAGTCGGTGACATAGGTGAAGTTTCCTACATAAACCGGTAATCCCCTAACTCTTCCCGTGAAGTTACTCATCCATCCCTGTCAGGGAACATCCTATACCCAAGTTGATTTTTCATTATCAAGTTGTAGTGGGCTCTAGTCATGATGTTTATGGGTGATCTAAGGTCGATGTAGGCTTTCCACACATGCAAATGTCCGATGTTGCATGGTATGTTGAGATTAGAAGGGTCGCCTATTTCTATAATTGGTCTACCTAGGAAGTATGGTGTCTCGGGGTCATCGAATAAGTTTGTATGATATGCGCGCTCTTCCTTAGTGGGTACCCTATTGAAGTAGTCCTTATCATCATCTACTTCTTCAATCTCACTTGTCCTAACTTCCTTATCAACCTCGACTTTCTTATCCTCATCCTTAGGTTCACTATTATCCTCATTCCTTTCAATTGGTTTAATAGTGACAATGTTGACAAAGTGGACGTGTTTGGATGAAGAGGGGTCTTTTACTTAGGGTCCGCTATTTGTGTTCCTAGCGTCCTTATGTGGAGGTGATAACACTTGGTTATTGAGAGCTTTCAACAAGTTGTCAATTTTATTGGTCATCTCCGTTTGTTGTTGATTGAATTCGGATTCGAATCTAGCTATCCGAGCTTCTTGAGATGCCATAAATTGGGACATAAATCCTTCAAAGTTATTGGTACTACCATTGCCGGAAGGATTGTTGTTGAAAGTACGGTTCGAGTTGGAACCGCTTGATTGAAAACGATTAGGTGGGTTGGAAGAATTGGTTTGTTGTGCGTTTTGGTTCTGTTTCCACCTAAGGTTCGGGTGATTTTTCCATGAGGGATTGTATGAATCACCGTAATGGTTTGGCTCGGGTTTGAAAGTGTACCACTTGTCTCCCGCTCCGTCGGTACGCGAGGATGCGTAGTCCGCAAAAGCTTGTTCGGGGAGTTCCATGCAATCACGAGTGTCGTGGGGACCACTACATAATTCACATGAAGAAGTGATTTTGTTCACTTGACTTGAAGGTTTAGGAGTCTCGTAGGATTTCATAAGAAACTTGACTTGATCTTCAAGTTCTATGATCCTACGGTCGGAAGTGCTTGAATTGTTCGAAGGCAAAGATATTGCCTTGACCGTTTTATTCAAATCACGGGGATCACTCCAACTTTCGTTGTCATAAAGAGCAAGATCCTCTAGGAGAGCCCATGATTGTTCCGCACTTAGATCACGTAGCTTACCACCGGCCGATTGGTCAATGGTTTGCCTCGTGTAGAAATTGATATGGTCATAGAAGATTTGGACTTGGAGCCAAAGTTCTATGCCATGATGAGGGACTTTTTGGAGTAAGTCCTTGAATCGAGTCCATGCCTCGTAGAGAGTTTCGCCTTGACGTTGTTGGAACATCAAGATATCATTCCTTAGCTTGGTAGTTCTTCCCGGTGGGAAAAACTGAGCAAGGAAACGAGTGGTGAGATCATCCCAAGAGGTGATGGATCCTGCGGGTTGACGCTCTAGCCATTGACTAGCTTGGTCCCGCAGAGAGAATTGGAAGAGACGCAATCGGGTCGTCTCTCGAGTGGCAACATCAAGGTCTATCGAATCAACGATTTTAAGAAAGTCCTTGAGATGTTGATTAGGATCTTCAGAACGAAGTCCATGGAATGCGCATCCGCTTTGCACCAACCGGATGGTGTCGGATCGCAAGGGTGTGACATTGGCTCCTTGAGTGAGCTCAATGGTGTTTCGATAGCCATGGTGGCTAGGACGGGAGTACTCTCCTAAAGTACGGGCTCTAGGAGGTGGTGGTTGTTGTGATGGAGGGTTGTTGGGACCGAGGATATTACCATCTTCCATGATGTCGAATGGTAATGGTTACGAACAAAGAAACGAAGAAAATAGATAGACTAAAGAAAACCTAAAAAAAATAAAATAAAAATCTCACTAGAAAGGAATCTAGTGAGTAGACCTAATAGAAATAACAATTCAACCTAAACAATAACTATTCCCCGGCAACGGCGCCAAAAACTTGATGCGTGGTTTTGCAACCTTACAACAGGTTTTACCTCTCGAGGGATCTCAAGAGGCTTACAACCCCACCAGGCAGTGTACCTGACCGATGTAGTATAGTGTAGTGGTAAGTACGGGGGATTGATCGTTCTCCACAGGGAATAGTGTTCGTTAGGTGTGAAAGACTACTCTAATAGGTCTAAGGGTTGAGGAAGATTCTTTTTTATGTTTTTATATTTTTATGAAAGCAAGTAAAATCTCGGGTTTGAAAGAGTGGGCGGAATTAGTTGCTAGTCAACTAACCCAAAATACTACGAATGCAAATAAAATAAATAACTGAAAATAAAAAGTTGGTGAAAACTTAAGTGTAGAGAAATGTGTGTTTACTTAGATTTCCTTACTCCCTAACTATCTTTTACCGGTTGATTAGTGTGTATTAGTCGCGTGGATGACGGGTGTATTCCTTAATACCAATCGTGGGGTGGCGTACGTACTTCCCCAACTCTACAAGCTCCTACTTCACTCCTATGTCGAGCCGGCTAGGAAGCTCCTAACATGGGATCACTAGAATTCGCTTGTGCATTAAATACAACCATAAAAACCTTTAGTACGCATTTGGTTCATGTTTCTTAAGACGTTCAAGCAAGTTACCGAATAGGAAGTTAGCCAGTTTTCTTAAGCCTAACATAGCTAAACAATCATCCAATACAACTAATAACACACTAATAACCAATAATCAATAGCTAGGTTTCATTAGATCTAAGCAAACACAAGATAAATCTAGCCTAACATGTTAATCAAAAGACAAGAACAAGATAGAATCAAACAACACATAGACATATTGAATGATTAATTGATAACTTATCTTCAATGTAACATGGAAGATCTCAAGGCAAAAAGCCTTGAAAAAGATGCTAAAATCGTCTTAGGGTTTTCTCCCAAAAATTCCACACTAAGTTCCACACTAATGACAAAGAATTGCAAAACTATATATAGATTTTTACATCTGACGGCGTCACGTTATGGAGTGTGACGCCGTCACCCTCGCCGCTTCTAGGGTTCTCGGGTGACCTTCTTGACGCCGTCCCTCTTTAGCTCTCCAAAATCCGTTCTGGCTTATCAAGGCTTGACGCCGTCAGACTTTGAACGTGACGCCGTCCCTCTTTGAATTAAGCCGTGACGCCCTTGATCAGGTTAAAGCGTGACGCCGTCATAATTCACATGCAATTTTCACTGGCTTATCATGAGTAAATTTCACATCCACCTTTTCTTGCCAAGCCATGACGCCGTCCAGAGTAAAATCTGACGCCGTCAAAGGTAACTTTTAGCCGATTTTTGAGACTTTGTCGTTTTCTTCACTTTAATGCTCCAAAAACGTCCAAAATGCTTCCTTTTCCAGATTTCTTCTCCAAAGTACCTAAAATGACAAAAGGAACGATTTAGGGCAATATTTGATCAAATAAATACGATTTAGGGCTTAAATGACCCCCTAAAAGAAGTACACTTTTCGCTTCATCAACCGCCCCCTATTTAAGGGGACCGCCCCCGCTCCAGTAGGCCTCCAGCTGTCCAATTTTTCTCCTATAAATACCAGCCTTCTCCTGGATTTTTACTCACCTTTTGCACACTAAAACTTTCTGTTCTAAATCCTTTCTAAAACATTGTAAATCCTTTGATCATATTTTCTTAAGCATTGGTTTCTAAGTGATCCAAGCTTCCACCACCAAAAGTGCAAAAGAAGAACTCTACTTCAATTAGTGAAGAAGTGTTATTACTTACCTCATTCAATTATGTTGTTGTGTAAAGTGTTGTGTAGTTGTGATAAGTAGATCTAAGTGTAATTACGTAGTGGTGTTGTAAATTAGTTGTGAAGTAGTTGTGAATAAGTAGTTGTGAAGTAGTTGTGAAGAAGTAGTCATGAAGTAGTCGTGAAGAAGTCGTGAAGAAGTCGTGAAGAAGTCGTGATTAAGTCGTGTAGAAGTTGTGTATAAGTTGTGAGATTGGTTCTAGCTACGATTAGGACTCGACATCTATCTTTGTGTCGTTAAGCCGGTGTAAGCTAAAGTTGTGTAAGGTTTCTCCGCCATAAGGGAGTTTGTTGACATAGTGAAGAAAACTCTCGAGTAGGTGACTCGAGGAGTGGAGTAGGGCAAGGAAGGTGTCCTTGTAGCCGAACCACTATAAATCTCCGTGTTGTGGTTTGATCTTTCCATCTCTCTCTTATTTCATTATATTTACCTTATTTGCATTACTTATCTATATTTGTTTATATATGTTCATATTGATCAAGAGTTGAATTCACATAAGATAGAATCGAAGTTTTAAAAAGTAAACAAGAGTTTTTCATAAATTAAAAAGACGTAAAACTATTCAACCCCCCCCCCTTCTAGTTTTCCACAAATAATTTAAAGGGTAAGGGTGTGTTGAAGATAAAGAAGGACCATTCTGCATCTCCTGAGCAAGTTATACCTAAGGATCTTATTAAGAATCTGTTGAAGAATAAGTTTATTAAAGAAGAATTTGATGAGGAGATTGAATTGAAGTCGAAGAAGAAAGGCAAGAAGAAAGAAAAGGAGTTGACGCCTCAAGAAGCACAACATGAAAAGTATCTTTCTGATTTTCCAATTCTTCATGCTAGGACAGAACCTACTGCTCTTTATACTGCCATCCATGGCTCAAAAAAGGTTAATATGGAGAAGTTTCTGGCAGAGATAGGTTTTAGTTCATTTTACAAGCTTAATATAGACTACATTCCGTCAAGGTTGGGTAGGTATGTGGTTTCAAAATTTGATGCAGAGACTTACCAGTTGAATTTGGATAATGGCGAGTCAATCGAGGCCACTCATTCCAAAATTCATGATATATTAGGTATTCCTATTGGTGGTCAATCTTTTTTTTCTTTAGAATCTAGACCAGTTGAAGATGACTTTGAGAAGGATTGGGTTCGTCAGTTTTACCCTGAATCAATTAAGGATATCCGAGTGAATGATATCGCTTTGAAGTTGATTAAGTCTAAAGAAGTTGACTTCCTTTTTAAAGTTAATCTTCTTACATTTTTTACAAACAACATGGGTATGGTTGCTAGGTTGAAGAGGCAGATTAATTTGGATGTTGTTAGGCGGGTTCGTGAAGATACTAAAATTAGTGGTATTGATTGGTGCGACTACATTCATAGCTGCCTTAAAATACAGTAAACTCCCGACAACTCTACTTAACCAATACACTGGTCTATATACCTGCCTCGTTGTAAGTTTTAAATTAAACGAAGTTTTAAATTATTTTCATGTTTGTGTGACATATTTGTTGCAACTTTCTTACACTTTTTTGTTTTTTGTTTTCAGCTTTTGTATTTAGATTTAACAAAGTACGAGAGGCTTTCTGTTGTTCGCACACGTCCGGCTATCAAAAACTGGTCGTCATTGTTAATGGCACAAAGACAGGAATTGGAACTTAAAGAAGAAGTTATGGGTATGTTAGAACTTCATAAATAATGGACTGAATCCGAGGTTTAAGAGACTGAAAGTTTTATTCATGGTGGTTCTTTTGAAACTTCTTTTAAAGAGGTTCGTTTAATTCTTGGTTTTTGTTTTTTCATTTATTGTTATTTAATCACATCTATTTTTTTTAGAATCACATGATATTCTGGCAAATCCCATGTGATCATGTTTAGAATCCTATGGGATTCATACGGAATCCCATGTGATTTTGTTTAGAATCCCATGAGATTCATTATGAATCCCATGGGATTCTTCGTAGAATCACTGCCAAATCCAATGTGCTTATTTTATTATGACTATTCCAATGTTCTTTATTCTAGGATTTTTTAGCAAAGTTGAAGAAAAGTTAGATGTGATATGTAATGAAAGACTTGCTCTTGAAGAATATTTGAGGAAAGCTATTTTAGAATACCATGCTGATTTAAAGCTCCTTGAACTTCATGAAAAGTATGTTCAAATTTTCAAGAGACCAATTACATTAAATGATGGTAATGGGGAGCCTAGTTTAGTAGGTGATGGAAATGATGGTAACGGGGATGATGACGATGATAGAGGTAATGGGGATGATGAAGATGATAGAGGTAATGGGGATGATGATGATGATGTAGGTAATGGGGATGATGCAGGTAAAAGAAATGATGGTAGCGATGCAGGTGCTAAGTTTAGCAGAGTGGCTATAGAAGATTTTGGCAACGAACCATCTGATAAAGAAGAAGATGCAGTTCCCGAGAAGCTAGTTGATGACGATGCCGAGAAGCGAGTTGATTCAACTGTGGTTGATCCATCTAAACAAAAAGAAGATGATGCAGTTCCCGAGAAGCAAGTTGATCCATCTGATGAAGAAACAGGTGAAGAGTATGAGATCACCAGCACACCCGAGGGTTTAACTCAATGGTTAGATAATAATGTAGATTTGGTTGATGAGTTGATGGTGTGTGTAGCTGCTGAGAACTATTATGTAATATTCTTGCATAATAATACTTTCCTTCTTTTTTCCTAATAATTATTTATTTTTAATTAAATCTTTTTTATTTTATTCAGCTTGACACGCTCAAAGAAGGTTTGGAGGGAAAGAATGTTGTGAATCCAGGTCACATTACTCCCGAAAAAATGGCTACTCGTGCTTTGAATGTAAATGCCAGTCCTGAAAAGCATTTGGTGAAACCGTCTTCCTGCCTATTATCTCCGTATATGAACAAGAAGATAAAGTTTGTACCCAAAATTACTAGGCTGGAGTTTATTCTTGGGAATAGTTTGTCTGCGATGCAAGGCGAAAAGATGTAAGTTTACATGTGTATTTTTTATATAAGTTTTATAGTATCTTATCATCTGATTCAATGTGAAGGAATCACATGAGATTAATAATGAATCCCATGTGATTCACAAAGAATCCCATAGGATTCACAGTGAATCATATGGGATTCACATTTAATCATATGGAAAATTTCTTTTCTTAATCATATGATATAAAATCTTGCATATGTATGAAATATATGTAGTAAATGTATAATTGACATGAGATTTCAAGACACTTACAAATGTGGTGGTGATTAGTAGAATCAAGAACAAATGAAACCGTTTGTAAACCTAACTCAAGCCCACTCAAAGAACCAAAAGACCAAAGTTTTGTTGACCTTCTTTCCTTGTGTGGCTGTCGACATCCAGAGAGAACAAGAGAGGTTTGTATGTTTGTTAAAAAAGTTGTTTAATAGTCACAAGACTCAAACACCTTGTGATTATAATTCAATTCCTCATCTAGATTAGGAGTAGTTTGTATGTTTGTTAAAACTGGATGCCTAATAATATCTAACTTGTAAAGGAAATGCGGCATTTATCTAAAGTATGGCAATATTGTGTTTTGATGCATTTACTATTATTCAAAACATTTCAACCTTTCAAGCTCAGAGCATTATTAGAAAATACATAATATTATTTACACAACATGGTTGTACTCTTTAATGTGTTGTATTCTTTTTAATGTTATGACACTTTTTTTATAGTTATTATGAAAAGTTTTTTTTGCCTTGTGTGGTGTTTGAGTTTGTTGTTTCTTGTGCTAACTTTGCACTAAATGATCATGCTTGGTTAGTGTGACATGATCTCCTGAAATCTAGAGCTAAAGTTATAGAGTTGCTCATTTTTATTGCGAGATTTATCAATGATGAGTGTATAGACGTACATTTTGTGTTGCAGGGTTCTGATTGTTGATATTAGACCTTAAATCAGTCATGATCGGCTTGTTTTGTTTGATTATAAAGTTTATATAGAGCAGCATGGTTTCATCTTAAAACATCATAGTAGTTGAATAAGCCTAATTGATAACAATTTCTTAATCTGTAAGGCTGACACTATTTTTTCAAACACCTCAAGACTAGATATGAAATTCTTTTACATTTCAACTTCAAACACCAACAGGCATAGTCAGAGTAGCCTAAACATGCAATTGGTGTTTACTGTTTACGATCATCTCTGCACGATACATATACAATACTAAAAAAGCAAGTCTTACAAAGTTAAACAAAAAATCTCAGCACGATAAATATACAATTCTGAAAAAGCAAGTCTTACAAAGTTAAACAAACCAACGAAAGTCATGCCCCCAATGCTTCATGTTTTTGCCTATCATGTATTAGATTTATCAATGCACAGATTCTGAGATTTATATAATCACAAACCGTCTGCATTCAACAAAGTTGACTACATGCCAAATCGTGTGAGGCAACACGACATGTTAGAGTTGTGGATAAATATTAATACGTATATGTCTATAATCGAACTCGAGACCACGGGATTGCACACTTTACGTATGATGATTAAGTAAATAATTAATATATATATTTATTATATGTATTAATTATTTGGACACGAAATGAAGACTAACGGACGTTAAGTAATTAACCGAATTGACTAATAGCCGTTAAGTAAAAAGTGAAAGGACTATTAGTGAAATTTGGGACTCAAGAATGATCTAGAACCCATCCATGGGCTAGGGCCGATCGGATTTATGGGTTATAAACCTAAATCGATTTCTTGTGGAAAAAGCCTATCATTCACTATAAATATAAGGTTATTTTGTTTTGTGAATTGACGTAAAAATAACAAAACCTAAAAGTACACCAAACAGTGACTTGTCTTTTGATTTAAAGAATAGTCGACTGCTACCACAATCAATTCACTTGTCCTTTGCTTTTACTATACACAGTCGATTGACTTTTTGCATAATATCAATCACTGTTTTCTATTAATTAAACAAAAGATAGTTTTGGTTTAATTGTGTCTAATCACTAGCATCATTGCTTGATCGGTTATAGTACGTGTGTACAAGAACGTGGTACAATCACACTATTGATTGTATCTTGGATCGATTAACAAAACGGTAAGGGGTTAATCAATAGATCCCTAATTCACATAAACCCTTATTAGGGTTCATCTTTATTGAAGATTTAAAGATTGGTTCTTGTTCTTGCTAGAACCTAAAGGTACGTTCCTATTTATGTTTTAGTTAATTATTATATGTTATACTTATGTGTTACACGCTTCCGCACTTGTGTACTTTGTTTTATGGAGTTTATATGATTGTCATGATTACTAAATTCCAACAGTGGCATCAAGAGCCATGTATAACATGTAATTAATTACTTAAACAATAAAAAACGTATCTTTAAATTGTTTAGATTATACATGTTTTATTTTCTAGGGTTTTGTTATTAAAAAAATTGTTTTTTTATAAAAGTCGAAACCCTAACCCTAATTAAAGGGGGTTGTCGATTTGATCCATAAACCCTAATTAGGGTTTGTGTTTTTCAAAATTAATTGTGATTAATTAGAAACCCTAGGTCTTTAAACAATTGTTGTGTTATGAATCTTGTGACCTAATTGCTATATGATATGCATGAATCTGTGACTATACATGCATAATTAGTCACGGATAATTACTTGAATTAAATTGTTTAGATGTTTGCTACATGTTTAGATAAATCTAAAATTAGGGAAGACCTAATATATTAAATTAATGAATCGGTTATGTGCAACGTGGTATATTATCATTAAAACTTACGCGGCCAATTGTTGGCGACTGTGGTCCATTGGGTACAATGAGCTCGAAAACCAATGGGAGTTTTATTGATTCTATACATAATAATTCACATATAGATTATTAATAGGATTTGTTTAAAAGGTTGCATGTGGCTAGATGTTTCACTAACAATTGTTGTTTTATTAGTTGATTGTTGTTTTCTTTTAATTACTTGTTTATTGTTTTTTTTATATGTGATATGTTAAAGTAAGCAATAAAAGGGTAATTTTCAAAGAAAATTAAATTGGACTAATAATGGTGAAACATAAAGTAATAAAGTAAGGATCTTGCAAAGTCTTATGTGCCGACAGTGGTTCGCTTCGCACGGTAATTTGCTCCCAGGCGAGACTAGCAAGATCTAAACTTTGTTACTTAATTTTTAAGATTAAGATCATAAACTTTTGCTTGATTGATGTTTTTGTACAATAGTGTGTGAAAGGCGGACCAAAGTTGACAAACTGTGTGGTGGGTTTATCTGGAGAGGGGTTTTTTAAGAGATCCGCTCCTACCGGCTCTCCGGGCCCGCTTGTGCGTCAACTGCGACTTACCTATATCACTATTTACGTACACTATCATCTTAAGGGTGATTTACCTCAATTCCACGCGCCATTTTTGTGGCAAATATCCGAATAACATGTAAGAGTAGGATATGTGGGCGATAATTGTTGGTACTTCTTTAATTGGTGAACCCAATACCTCAAGTACACAGTTTTTGGTTTACTCTTAACTAATTGGATAATAAAAATTGTTTTGAAAACTAATGATACAAAGATGAGTGCATGCGTCTTTGTACATGTTTTTGTCACACCAAAAACTAAATACCCTAAAATTTAAGTTACATGTCATCTAACTATAAGGAACACTTGAAGTTAATTTTGGGTATGCGTGAGACCTGGACCAAAATTAATGACAAGGTAAATTTCCGAGTGTGCGTGAGACCACACATGGATGAATTTACTGTTTCTAAGTTAGACAACTTAATTAAGCTGATGCGTGAGACCTAGAGCTTAAGGCATGAGATGGGATGAAACATGCTTACATTGCAAATTGATGAATCAATTTGATGTAAATCCCATAATGATCTAGGAATTGGAAAATGGTTTGCCAATTATTGTTCGACAATTACCTAGTTGAATACTATCATTACTAGCAGATCAACTGATGTAATGGTATTATGTCAATTAGGATCCTAGCTTTAAGAAAATACTATGGTTGATATGAATATTTACCAATGGGTATTTTATTTTCTTAAAGAGCTATTATCGAAAATACTAAACTGAATTTTGTAAATTCTTTTAATTGTATTAATGCAACGATAAACCGTAAACATGGGTTATTCTTTATTAGTAAATTGATCTACACCCGTAGGGGTTTTTGGTTAGAGTCAATTTCATAAAAGGAATAAACCAAGTCTCCTTTCATATGAGAAGCGTGAGACTAAATCCTATTCCTTTTCATGAATGAGAAAGGTATGATGGGAAAATTAGAATTGTCTAAATTCTAAATACATAACTCATAGCAAGTTTTAAATCGTTAAGGTTATTGCGAATTTATGAGTTATTAAATTAGAAGCTAGACTAATTACCGCATAATGGTAAAGGACAAGCTAGTATATCTAGTTGTTTTGTTTTGACCATTTGAAGTACTACATACAATTGTTGGAATTGTAGACCTACTATGGAAGAAATTGCATGCCAATTTTCAAGTTAATAGTAAGCAATGTGATGAATCACATTTGATGTAAATGTGGATAGTCCATCAATTACATAGTAGAATACAATCTTTTTAAACCTAAGTAATTGTTACGAATAGGTTTTGTCAAAGATGTAGGAAAGTAACAAGGACACTCTTTCCTTTCACTGGTTTATGAAACACTTATTATGGTGTCGAATTCAGTGGGAGTTTTGTGTTCTCATTACTGAATAAGGGGTTATTGTAAGTTCTCTAATTCAGTGGGAGTTACAAGATTTATTGTCTTGATTGTAACTCAGATTATCTTTTGAATGCCTCAAGATAATTACTTTCCAAATATACATACTAATATTTTCAAGGATAGTCATGTGCGTTTCCTTGATTGATTGAGTAATTCTATATCTACTAGTTATGCTAATGACACAAATCATATTGATCACATTAACAAACACGTGTAGTGTTTTCTATGTGGTACATGATGTTGTTCCATGCACAAGTGCGAGAAATCTTTATTGTGTGCAAGGTACAACATATAAGAATATGATTTAGTAGATTCTCTTAACCGCAAGGTAAGAGATTCTTGTTCTAATATGATTATACATATCTATTCTTAAAAACACTTGGAGTTAATTTTGGGTATGCGTGAGACCTGGACCAAAATTAATGACAAGGTAAATTTCCAAGTGTGCGTGAGACCACACATGGAAAAATTTACAGTTTCTAAATTAGATACTTATTAGAACTTGTGTCAAAGTGATAACAAGACTACTTCAACTTCAATATTTATGTATTACTGGAATGACATAAATGCATGAAGTAATATAATACTACTTCAATAATTATGTATTCTTTGAATAACATAAATAAATGAAGTAATAAGTTAACTTGAAAATACTATTGAAACCAAATGATGGTGTTCATGATTACTTTAGTTATAAATATTTATACTTTATTGTAAAGTTATAAATATGAAGTCTTCTAAGACTTAGTATAATCTAAAGTAAGACGTTAACTTGTTATGTCTTCTTTATTAAAGACATATACAAGAAGTCATTGAGTTGATCAATGATTTATAACGTGTAGTGAGATTATAACGGTTTATGTCTTCTTGATTGAGACATGAACATGAAGTAACTTATTTAATAAGTACTTGAGTTATAAAGCATGCAAGAGGCTTGAAATTCTATTTCATCATTAAGATGACTTAGTTGGGAAATAGGTAAGCCAAAAGGAATACAAAGTTATCTTTCATATTGTTAGATTATCTCACAATATGAGTTCTAATGAAATACCACATATTTGTGGTGTGTTCAGTTAGGAAAATCAAACTTTATTTGTATTGTTTGATTAAAGATAACTATAACTTCTTTTCTTCCAAAAGTTATCAAGGTTAGAAATTGAGTACGGATCGGATATACTCAATTAGACTCCTAGAAGATTAATAAGACGTTGTTGAAATGTGATGAATCACATTAAGTCTTAAAATGAAGTTCTGAATTTGTTAAACTTCGGATGAAGCTGGATTTTAACAAACGAATGTCAGGAACTATCATGTGTATTTGTAATATCCCAAAAGAGAACAATATGGTGTTGCTTTAATTGCTAATTATTTATAGATAATCTATAAATTACAAAAAGCAAGTGGGAGTTTTATCTTGTAGAGATAAAGTTACAAGATACATAATCTTCTAAAATACACTAGCAAATATCATGATGAGATTAGACATGTAAATGTTGGATCTCAAATGATGGAATTCTCATTCATAGATCCACTTGGATATCTCAGATATTTGATTAATATGCTGAGGATTATATGATGAAGTATTACCAAATAATGAATTGGGTAAATTACTCATACTATGAATGTTATAGATGCTGTTCATAAAGATATTCAAAATTTTACAAATTTGGTTTATCTTAATTCTTAATAGTTAGAGAATGATGATGAGTTTATTTAAAGATAGAAAACCCTAGTGGTTTAAATCTTTATGTAGAAATCATATGGACAATATTGTAAACATATTTAATGTATGTCTTGTGACAAGATTATTAATCATACTTAAGTAATTAACTATGATTGAATACTCTTTCATAAGCACATTAAATATATAAAGATAATAATTGTCATATTTATTTTCATTTATATGAAGGATGACAATGGAATATCAAAACTCTTTCTTGAGTGATTACTTGAGCGAGGACGGTAAGTAATCGAAAGGATTTTTGAATTCATAATTATCTTGGAAGTGTACAAAGTGTAATAATCCATGAATAGATTAATGCATGCATCTATGAAATATTCTTATGTTTTAATTATTAAATCCATTGTTTGATTTATAATTGAAATAAGACAATTTCTAAGTATTCCTAAAAGCTAGTGGGAGTATTATGTTTAATTTCTTAAATAATGTATGTTGTATAACATATGGGAAGTAACATTCCATGTAAGTTAAAATGTTAAGTCTTAACTTGGAATAAAACTTTACTTGAAGAATTTAAGAAGTAAAACATACAACCTTGAGATATATGTTTATTATTATAAACATATGTGGTAATTAAACCTAATAAGACATGACATATCATTTAGAAAGTCTAAATGAGAATATATCTTTTGATAAGTTAGAACATGAATGAAGTCTAAGTATGATTCTAGGATTTTCATGTATATCATTGTTGTATCATGTTTGAATGTAAAATGATTTGACAACATTTGATATCTAATAAAAGATATTTAATAAATTGTGTAATGGATATTCTAATCGAATATGTTTGGACTTAGAATAATGATCCTCAACCTGGAATTGCTCCTAAATTCTAAGTATAAACAATATGGCAAGTTGTTGCGTAATTGTTATAGCCAACAAATCTTGAAAGATTATAAGGCATCAAAATTACACAATTGATATTAAGTTTACGGAATAGTTAAAAGGCATATTGTAGTTTTATACAATAGTGTTTGTTTGATTGAGATGACACTCAATACTAGTCATGGTAGGATTTTATCCTTGATAATGGCCATGTAAACTAGTTATGCTTAACTAAGAAGCATAGTTGCATTATACATTAAAAGGTTAGAATACTTTAAACTTTAAAATGTTTGAAAGTTTGATTGTCATAAATTGATGGTTGAGGATATCACATCATTTATGAAAGATTGTGTGACTATATCAAGATAGTTGGATACACACATACAAGAATTTTTATAATTCTTGAAATAAGTATTCTCAAAATTTTATAGATCAAAGTTAGTTGATTTATGCCTTGTCAACAAGTATGATTGACATGACTTGAGGCATAATTCATTAACAAGAATTATCATGCATTGATCTATTTAGTGTTTGGATAAAGGACATTAAGCAATTATTATTTATAATGAATTAAAGTACTTAGTACGTTTGTTTTCATTAATAATAAATTGTGTCCTATATTTGCATGTTTAAATCCGTGAATAACTTATGTTATTCTAAATGTCCATTGTCAATTAATGATATGGGAATATCATTGAACTAAGACAAATCTGAGTATTGGTTAGAATATACTTGAAAGTATATTGATGCGTTGACATACCAATTTCACATGATATTCAATGAATTGAATATAGGACTTATCCCAACTACATGATTTTACTTTATGGATCTTGTCAGTAAGTAAATCATGAATTTAGTTATCCTTAGACTTGAGATACCAGATAAGTGTCATGGATGTAGTGCATTTCTGTAAAGCAATTTACCGCTTACCGTAACTGGGAGTCATAAGGATTGTTTTCAGAAATGTTGCAAAGTCTATGGGTTATTCTTGTAGTCAAGAGAGAATTTGTTCCTTCAAATTTGTTTTGAAGTTTAATACTACTGGGCCCCTCGTAGGGTTGACAAGGTGTTTGCGTGCGCACGCCCAAAGTCTATCTGGAATACGTTCAGATGTTTTGGTAATCTTGCTCAATCATAAACAACAAGAAACAGAATTGTTAATTAAAGAATGACTGAGATCCATATCTTTATTAACGTGGTATTAGTAACAAAAGGATAATAATAATGATGAATCATTAAAGGTTTTTCCAGGAAACCTAACTCGAGTTGGTGTAGGGGCATTGACGTGTTGCTAGACGCTAACCAATGTCATTATACTATTAATAGATATCCAAGTGGGAGCTGTTAGAGTTGTGGATAAATATTAATACGTATATGTATATAATCGAACTCGAGACCACGGGATTGCACACTTTACGTATGATGATTAAGTAAATAATTAATATATATATATATATATATATATATATATATATATATATATATATATATATATATATATATATATATATATATATATATATATATATATATTATATGTATTAATTATTTGGACACGAAATGAGGACTAACGGACGTTAAGTAATTAACCGAATTGACTAATAGCCGTTAAGTAAAAAGTGAAAGGACTATTAGTGAAATTTGGGACTCAAGAATGATCTAGAACCCATCCATGGGCTAGGGCCGATCGGATTTATGGGTTATAAACCTAAATCGATTTCTTGTGGAAAAAGCCTATCATTCACTATAAATATAAGGTTATTTTGTTTTGTGAATTGACGTAAAAATAACAAAACCTAAAAGTACACCAAACAGTGACTTGTCTTTTGATTTAAAGAATAGTCGACTGCTACCACAATCAATTCACTTGTCCTTTGCTTTTACTATACATAGTCGATTGACTTTTTGCATAATATCAATCACTGTTTTCTATTAATTAAACAAAAGATAGTTTTGGTTTAATTGTGTCTAATCACTAGCATCATTGCTTGATCGGTTATAGTACGTGTGTACAAGAATGTGGTACAATCACACTATTGATTGTATCTTGGATCGATTAACAAAATGGTAAGGGGTTAATCAATAGATCCCTAATTCACATAAACCCTTATTAGGGTTCATCTTTATTGAAGATTTAAAGATTGGTTCTTGTTCTTGCTAGAACCTAAAGGTACGTTCCTATTTATGTTTTAGTTAATTATTATATGTTATACTTATGTGTTACACGCTTCCGCACTTGTGTACTTTGTTTTATGAAGTTTATATGATTGTCATGATTACTAAATTCCAACAACACATCCATAAAAAAGTAACATCAACACACAAAAACGAGCATCTTAAACAACCACAAATTGTTTGCATTCAGCAAGGTTTACATGTTTAGACACACTCTCGATCTAAAGCATAAAATTTTCAGAAAAATTTATTACCATTATTTACTCCTACCAAACCGAATAATCAAAATTGAAACTATTTTTTCACATTACGATTTTTGACATGCCGAGCAAACCAATTTGCTCGCTACTTCTAAATGCTCGCTACTTTATACGGATCGAATGTTTATTTAATAAATAAAAAAGAACATGTCGAGCAAACCAATTTGCTTGCTACTTCACATTTATTTGTTTGACCGGTAATCAAGTGGAGTTGTTGTTTTTGTTTAACCTTGTTTCACTATTGTGGTTAAAAGGAAATAAATACACTCACCAATCAATTTAATTTATCACATACACACAACCCAATTAATTTAATAAATGCAAACACCCATCTTTATCACCCTTAGACCAAGAGTAGTGGGGAGGGAGTGGGTTGGGGCATTTGTTGACACTTGACAGTGAGAGAAGAAGGGCGTTGAAGCAAAATTGGGAGTAATGCTTCAACGCCCGTTTTATATTGTTAATATTCCAATCTCACAACCTTATCACCATCAACAACTCACACCATAACATACCAAAAAAAATAGCATATCTTCATCATCAACACACATAACATCACAACTTCATCATCAACACACATAACTTCACACCTGTTCTCCATATTTATCTCTGCTCCATATTTTCATTTTCAATGGCTCAAGAGATGATTGATGCTCAGTTTTGGCTTCCACCGGAGTTTCTTAATGATGATGACTTTGTGACCGGAAAACCAACTTCCGGTAATGATGATGACTTTGTGACCGGAAAATCATATAAACAAAGATCCATTTCTCTTTTATTTTGTTTTAAGTTCTATTTTAAAGAATAAAAATGAATAAAAAAATCAAACATACAAACTTCAACGCCCGTTGTTGGATCAACGGGCGTTGATTTTTTTGGGATTCAACGCCCTATGGGGGTGGAACAACGGGCGTTGAAAGGGCAACTAAGCCCACTTCAACGCCCCACTACTCTTGGTCTTATCCTTTCACCTCTTCCACAAACAACTCAACAAAGGTTACACTTGGTTTGGTTTTTCTTTGGTCTCTTTGTTTTGCTTACCGCTTCTTATTTCGTAAAATGGCATGAAGAGCAAAATGGATGGCAAGCAAAATATTTTTTGCTTGCCACTTACACGTGTCGCGAGCATATGACTTATTTCATAAAATGGCATGTATAGCAAAATGGATGGCAAGCAAAGTAGTTTGCTTGCCACTTACACGTGTCACGAGCAAAATGGCATCAAAATGGCATGGAGAGCAAATAAATGGCCGAACGAACTTGTTTTGCTCGCTATGTCTTATTTTGTAACACAAACTTCAAGGGTCGATATGAAACGATTTTCAACCCGTCCATACTAGAAATTTTCACTTTTCAAAAAGCTTGCATATGCGAGGGTGACCCAGTTTCTTCCATCTCGACAACTCGATGCAGTCTCAATACAGTTTTCACATGCGAGATGATTTGAAAAAAAACTTATGATAAATAAGAATAAAACTATCAAGTTAAAAAATAGGAATAATAACAAAAAAATAAAAATTAGAGTTATTTTACATATCAAACTTATCTTACATACCAAAGGACTCATCTCTACCATCCATTTAAAATGAAATTAATGGTTGATATTAAAAGCATTTTAATATTTTACTTATTTTTTATAATTTAAATATCTCTTAAACCGTTAATCTTTAAGCGAAATTAATTACACCATCGCGAGGGGCATTTAATTATCTTTTTATAGACGGGCACTTTGATATATTTTCGACAAAAAAAAAAAAACGTTTTTTAACTTTTTTTTTCTCTTCTTTTCGGGTTTTTTTTTTTTTTTTTTTTTTTTTTTTTTTTTTTTTTTTCATTATTGAAATTTGCATGAAAAAATCATATGTGATAGTGTTAAATCACATATGATTTTTTCATGCAAATTTCAGTAACAAAAAAACGTAAAAAAAAAGGTGAAAAACACGAAAAAAATAATTTTGTTGAAAGTATATCGAAGTGCCTATCTATAGAAAGATAATTAAATGCTCGTCGTAACGGTATATTTTTTTTCGCTTAACGATTAACGGTTTGAAAGATATTAATATTTGAAAAAAAAATGATGAAAGTGAGTTTTTTAAATTGTTGTAATTAATCTCATCCATTAGATCAAATAAAGATGGAGAGTGGAGATTAATCCCTTGGTATGTAAAAAAAGTTTGGTACTCAAATTATCTTAAATAAAAAATTATCTATTGTCAATTTTTGTTATTCTGTTTAGTATTTTTTTTTTTTTTTTTTTTTCTATTAAAACAAAAACCTTTCGAATTTCGATCTTTGTGTGTATTTATTCATGTACAATGATCATTTTACCATTCGATGTTAAGGGGGTGGTTAATAAACGTAAGGGTAGAATTGTTACAAAATACACACAAAAGTCAAAATATGAAAGGTGTGTGTTTTAATAACTAAAAAAAAGCTATACAGAACAACGAAAATGATCGAGTTATATATACTTTTTTTATTATCCCTAAAAAATAAAAGAAAGAACTAACAGCATCCATAACAGTAAAACTTAACAAAGCTTTATAAATGTGACATATCATACCACAAAACTGAATTATAAACCCTTTTGTTAGTAAACGTTTTGTCATTATGCATAAACCTTTTAATGTTTTATAATTATCTCACATCACTCATATATATTACATTATGAAAAGGCTTAGGATCTTAAACCTTTTCAAGACATGTAAGCATGAAATAAAAACTCATATAAAATAAAGCCTTTGATAAGTTTTAAACCCATTTATTAAGCCATCGTTGTAGATGCTCTAACTTAATGGCCCAAACATGGGAACTAGACGATATGAAAACTTATAGCCGAAGATTTTTCTTATCCAGAATAGAGCATGTTGTAGGGTCCATTCAGTACCCAAGTCCCCTTAAACAAGGATTTGAATAGAAAATAACATAAGTGTTAGAAAACCTTAAACGACATTCAAGTCACTGAATGAACAGTTACTCAGTGAGTCACCTTCAGAAAACCTAGGACGAGTCTAAGAAGAAAGCCTCTCCATTCAGTGAGTGGCACTTAAGCCAAAGAAGAAGGTGATGGGTTTAGTGAATGATGACAATAACTCACTGAACCCTAAGACTCCTCAACAGCTATGATGGCTGAAGAATAGAGACTGAAGACTGAAGACCTGAATACTGAAGAATAGGCGGGACAAGGAGGGAAATGTGTTAGGAATATAAATACTCATGTGAAAGACTCGGTTACCCTGAGTATCTATTAGCATTAAGCAGCCCGTAGAATTATTAGTATTAGTTTAGTTATCGTAGTATTCGTGGAGTTGGGTCGGGTCTTTACCCACTGTCAGCTCACTCCACAGCCCACATGGGGCGTTTATGTTTGTTGTATAAATACCCTCTCCCACCAAAGGAGAGGGTTGGAACTTCATATCATTTTAACCTATTACATTTACTTTCTCTCTCTAAGAAGTCTCCCTTTTCTTTCTCTCTCTAAAAGATTCGGCCTAAACATCAATCTTGTGCTTGTTATGTGTTATGAATATGTTACAATTTGGTATCAAGAGCCATGGTTAGGTTCGATTGATTGTATGTGTTCGGATTTGTGGCTAGTTTGTGGTTATTCTTGGTGTTTCATTTGGTTCGAATAGATGAGGCAAGAAAATACACGTTTTGTGCTTTGTTGATGCTTAGATTTGTTAGAAGAGTGTACTTTCGTGTTCACATTAGTTTATTGCATTGTTTCTTGGCACTTTACGGTTCATTTGGTGGTGTTTGTTGAAAATTTGAAGAATCTTCTTCACTGCATTTTGATTCTCGGCGGAGTTTTTTTTCACTGCATTTTGGTAATTTCTGGTTGCGTTTTGGTGTGGATCTGGTTGCGGTTTGGTTTGTAGCTAAAAGGGGAAAAAAACAAAACTCAGTGAAAGCGACCTTTTGTCATGTTGCGTCTTGAGTTTTGGAAATCCTGCGTTTTGAGGTTCTGCGTTTTGAGCTACTGTGGTTTGGAAATCCTGCGTTTTGTTTCTCTGCGTTTTGAGGTTCTGCGTTTTGAGCTACTGTGGTTTGGAATTCTCCGTTTTGGTCACTGCGTTTTGCCTCAAGAAGCTGCGTTTTGGTCACTGCGTTTTGACTTCTGCGTTTAGATTATTGCGTTTTGCCTCAAGATCTTGCGTTTTGACTCTTGCGGTTTGACTGAAGACTCTGTGTTTTGACCAAAGATCCTGCGTTTTGACTCTTGCGGTTTGGCTTATTCACGGTTTTTGTTGACTTTGTGCATCTTAGAGTTGACTTTTTACGTCAAAACTTCAAACAGCCATAACTTTTGAACCGTAACTTGGTTTTCAGCGAAATACCTGTCAAAATGACCGGAATAGCCTGAATATAGTGTAATTTTTCCACCAAGTTGTGAAACGAATTTTTCGAGGCCCAAATCCCCTCCGAAAGGAAGTTATTGAGGTTTTAAGTTTTCAGACCAAAATTTCACTATAACAACTTGCATCAACCAAACCAAATCACCACTCCTAACATACAATCACTAATCATTGTATCGAACCAACTGTTATCATAACACATATCAATTATCATTTCACAGTTTCTTCTTGATTTTGTAAAATCCCGCGAAAGAACCTATTTCTCGGTTTAAATCATAGATTTGTAAAATCTCGTGCACGTTTACATCATGTCTACTACTTCAGATTCTGCTATATCTGAGGTACTCAGATTGTACAATATGATTGACAAACAAACGATTCCCAAAGATGTACAGCAGATAAACGTGTTTGAGTATGTTAGTGTCAATAGGGACTTTGTGTGCCCGAATTCTCAAGAGAAAGAGCTTCATCAGCCACAGACAAACGTTGTTGAGTCAGATACTGCTATGAACAACGTGCAACATGTGAAACACAACGAAGCGTCTGTTGAACCTAGTGGGGTATCTTCTGTTATTAATGATGATAATGTGTTGCATGAACAAAAGATTCCCGACAAAGTACAACAGACAAACGTTGTTGAGTCAGATACTACTAATATGGGAAATAGCGATGTTATCCCATATGAACAATATGTGAAACACAACGGAGCGTCTGTTGTACCTAGTTGTGCATCTTCTGTTATAAATGATGATTATGAGTTGCATGAGTACACTGCGTTTATCCCTGACGACACCTTGACCACTAGACTTAACATCTATAAAGATCAGGTGGCCATATATGAACAACGTGCAAAATTTGAGCTAACTGAACGTGAGCAGAAAATGGATAGTCAAATGCGTACATTCATAACAGAACGTAATTTAAGGGAAGAAACATTGAAAAAGGAGTTATATTCTTTACGAAAACAACTTGATCAAACTGTTAAACAAAAACAGGAGATCCAAGAAAGTGTAATTACACTAAAACATGATTTCAAAAAAAAAGAAACAAAACTCTTAAATGATTTTTCAGACTTAAAACGTTAAAGAATAAGATTGAAAACAAGTTGTACGCACAAGACCAGACCAGACAAACTGCTCAAATGATTCAAAAGCATAAAAAGTTGTGTGATGAACATAGTGAAATGAATGTAGTTGAACCTAAATCAGCTTTCCTTAGGAGTGCTAAAGTGGCCCAACCTTCCTTATATGATGGAAATGAACTGCTTAAGCTTGGTCATGCCCCTCCTGATGTGTCATCATTTGAAGAGAGTAATAAGATAGAAGTAATAAATAAAGAAAGATTGATTGATTGAAAAAATGAAGGATCCCAAATGTATAGCAAATTAAGTCATAATCAAACCCCATGATTACTATGAGGAGAACCGATTGACTGTTTTTGCACCTCAAACTAAGTTGACGCCAGAACAAATATTTTGGTCCTTAGACTTAGAAAAAAGGAAAGCCGATGAACTTCAAGCCAAAACTCCACCCTTTAGAAAGATAGCTGCAGCAACGGTGTACCCACCCAATACACCCATGCACTTAGTTCCTTTAACTCTTCCCACAGCATGTAAAACTCTAATTAGCATATATGTTCTTTGTCAACTATTTGCTGATTTCGATAAAACATGTAAGAATTGAATTACACCAACGGGAATTACTGAAGGGGAAAGGGGCTTTGAACAAACAAAACAGTGCTACTTAACTGAGGTTATTCCATTCTTTAAACTCCTCAAGGAACATTTTGAGGGCATGCAACAAACCCTTAGAACTGAAGTAAAAGAGATGAAAGAAGTATTTAAATATATGGAAAACGAGGTGTCCCAAAATGCGATAGAACTTAAGAGTTGTGAGATTGAGAGAAAGAACACTCTCATCACTAATGAGAATTTGATTGCTAGATGTATTGCCCAGGATGTATTTTATACTGCTACTGATTTTGCATTAACTGCTTGTCAATTTCATGAGTTGTCTATTGCATTGAATGTTTCCCAGAATCGTATTGTTGAGCTTGAGGGGGAGAATTTAAAATTGCATGAGAAAATCCAAAACGATGACCATGATAACATGGTCAGGCATTTTTCAAAACTAGAGGTTGATAATCTTAATTTGCAATTAAAATATCAACATTTAGAAGAAAGAGTTAAAATCTCAAATGCCAAGACATCTTCGGATGCTCCTGAATTTGATGCATATTTTGAATTATGCAAACGAGATGAAAAAATTCAAGCTCACACTAACACGATTCGAAAATTGAGGGCCCAAATTGCTCAATTAAAATCTAACAAGAGTGATGTGACTAGAAACCATAAACCATCGTCTTTAGATTCTCAGAATTTTCACTATCAAGACACCATCAATAAATTACAACATGAAAATGATTGTTTTCAAGCTGAAAATTCAAAAATCAAACAGCATTACAAAGAGTTATATGATTCGATTAAAATCACACGTGATAAAACCAATGGAAAAATAACTTCTTTGCTTAATGAGATTGAGAATCTAAAGGCTCAGGTGAAAGGGAAAATGCCAGTCATCACCAGTGATAATGTTGTTCCAAAGGTTTCTGCTTGTAGTAAGTATGCAATTGATGTTGTGCCTATTCCGCTTCCCCTTAGGAACAATAGGTTAGCTCATCATGATTATCTCACACATCTTAAGGATAGTCTTGACACTCTTCGTGAGATTGTAGAAGAGGATAGGATAGAGAAACCACTTGATAGTGCAGTTGTAGATGCCTGCTTCCTCACTAAACGATCTCAGGAACTCTTAGAATACGTCATTGGCACATGTCCTAAGACTGATAACAAGCGAGATAGGTTTATTGCATCATCTTCAATGACTAAGAACAAGCATGTAACCTTTGAGGTACCCTTGGAAACTTCAGATCCCAACACATCAAAACATGTTCAACAACCGGAAGTGAAAAAGACTAAGATTCCCATCAGTCATTCTACAGGAGTTAACAGTGACACTAAAGCTAGCGAGTCAAAACCTAGGAGAAATTTAAAGAAATATAGGACTTCACCAGCTAAAAGTGTTCCTAAGAAGAAAGTAGAAGACCACATGAGGAACAATAAGTCAGATTTGAACAAAAGGAATCACAATTCAAATCCTAATTCACTTTGCAAAACATGTAATGATTGTTTAATTTCGGGTAATCATGATAAATGTGTTGAGAAATTATTTGAAGTCGTCCAACAAACCCCCAGTTAAGAAAGTTTGGAGAGCTAGACAAATTAAGCAATCTTGGAAACCTACAGGGAAAATGTTTACCAATGTGGACTTTCAGTGGAAGCCCACGGGCCGAATATTCACACTAGGCGAACATTGCCCTTTAACGAGGATTACCATGCCTAGAGTAGTGCCTGTTAAGGAATGGAAGCCAACTGGTAGAGTTATCCCTTTAGATACACAATGCCCTTTAACTAGGTCCATTGCATCTACTAGTGTTGCCCCCATTGTTAAAACCAAGGCACCTATGGTTTCAGCTGCTTCAGAGATTGTTTGCACTAACCAACTGGAACCCAACTTAAATTGGGGATCCGGCACTCCAAACTCTCTTCTTTTGTCTGTTTTCAAATGCAGGTCATACAGATCGTCCTTTGACATTTGGACTTAGGCTACTCACAACATATGAGGGGAAACGACAAATGATGTTTGAACACATCAGTTCAAGCCTCGTTCTTCAACGACAATGACGTTTGAACACATCAGTTCAAGCCTCGTTCTTCAGCGATATATGACGTTTGAACACTGCAGTTCAAGCCTCGGGCCTCAATGTCAACATAATGGCGTCTGCTGAAATCACTCCAGGCCCCGTTCCTCAAAGAAAAGAAAGGTGTACGCTTAAGTGCGCCTTATCTTCGGAAGAAGAGAAATCTTCTTGTTTATGACCATTCTCATCAACAAGCTTCATGCTCTTCCCATGCTCATTCAGTCATCAAGTGGATCAACGTACATTGGAGTATATTCTTATTCACTTGTCCTATCAAAAATGGCAACCTCATATGCAATTTTTGAGGGGGAGAAGTGTGAATAAACTAAATGTCAGTCATCAAGTAGATTTACTTACCGTTGATTGTATTCTTATTCATTCGTTCAATCAAAAATGGCAGTCATATGCAATTTTTAAGGGGGATAAGGGTGAATAAACAAAATGTCAGTTATCAAGTGGATCTACTTACCGTTGATGGTATTCTTATTCACTCGTTCAATCAAAAATGGCAGTCATATGCAATTTTTGAGGGGGAGAAGGGTGAATAAACTACATGTTGATTGATGTTTGAGAAATGGTCATACGGCTCCTGAATACATCAATTCAGGAGTCGTGCAAACCAAGTTTCTTCAACACTATATGTTCCACCGTCCATGAAGAAAGAAGATATACTGTTTCAACCATTGGTTTGAAGAATACTTTCAGCTCCATCAAGTGTTGTATCTCCTATGTTTCCCGCTGATGCACAGATATCTGTTGATACAACCGGTACTCCTTCATGAACCACAATGGTTCAAGAAGTACCATCTGTTACTACTTCTCCAACAACTCATGAAATTATATCTCTAGTCATTCATCAAGATGTTGAAGAACAAATTCATGGAATTCTACCTTCCGAGATTGATAATGAACCCCTCCTCCATAATCTTACTCCAGACCTGAGTTCTGGAGAATCATCTTCACAAAGGGTTATTCGATCAGATTCTCATTAGTTCAATCAATCGTTTCATTATATCAGTAAGTGGTCAAAGGCTCACCCATTGGAGAATGTGATTGGCAATCCTTCTAGACCTGTTTCGACAAGAAGTCAACTACAAACCCATGCCAAATGGTGCTACTTTGATTCACATGGACATCCGATACCCTTCTGCGGAAAATGATCTGATTGAACTCTTATCTACCTAATGAAGAATAGAGGTGGTAATTCTTCATGTATCCTCTGTATATATATAAATCATAAAAACTCAAAAAGATTTTCCACGTTGTAAATATCTTAAACCTACAAAAACCATAAAAAATCAGAAAAACACCAAAATAAAAAAAATAATTCCTCCAGGTTTGTCTTCTGTTTATCGATAACATTTACGGTCCTAGAAATGTCATTCAATAATGACACGGGTCTTTAAATGAAGCTCGATCAGGAGTTAAATTGAATGGTTAAAACATGTCATGTCGGCTTGCAGTTACTTCAGACTGTAACCCGTTCTTCATTATGGGGAAAGCACGTCGCCAAAAAGACGGTTGTTTCTCATACTGGGTGAAGCTCACCCGGGCATGGATTACTTTATATCCATGTTTCTTCGATTTGATGTACGTTTCAGTGCATCATTTCTTGTATAAGAAGAGAAGTCTTCTTTACATCACAGATACTTTTCAAACTATGATTCTTCAGGAAAATATTTGTGCTAAGCTTGGTGGTACCATGATTTTTGAATATCAATCAGAATTGAACTTTTCATAAAAATCTATCACTCAATCAATGACTAAAGCTCTTTAAATAGAAAACGGGTCATCGATTGAGGGGGAGAGTGATTTCAAAAATTTTATATCATCAAAACAAGTCACGTTGTACATAATAAGCAGTGAACTGGATGAAACTTGTTGTTATGTGTCAGTGTATGAATTTTTAATTCAAATATCTTTCAAACTTATCATACCTGACACTAACATTCTCCCTCATTGATTGAGGGGGAGCATTAGTATGTTCCATTATCAGCACATATTAAACCTGACCACATTTTCTCCCATATTTTCTAAACTTATTTAAATCAATTGGGATCACAAAATCTCAAAAGGTTTGAAATTTCTGATCGGGGGAGAGAATGTGATTTAAATATGCAATCTGATAAAAATGTGATGTTTTGGACTTAAATGTAAGCTCTCCCATATGTGCTAAACTCTTTTGTATATCAATGCACATATTGAGGGGAGCAAATGGTTTGTGGTGATAAAAAGAATGTGGCATTTCAAGCTGGTCTAACCAGTGATGTAAGCGTGTCTCGAAGAGGACTTGTCTGAGTAGAGTGTACCGTTTCGAGAAACTTTCTGTGGACTTGACCAGGCCGGGTAATAATTTCAAGCTAGTCTAACTAGTGATGTAAGCGTGTCTCGAATCGGTCATGTTCACTGAAAGTGGATCAATTCAAAAAGTGCAAGCTCTACCCAACATGTGCAAATTTAAAATAAAAACATCTGAGCACATGTTAAGGGGGAGTATTTGAAAAATACAAAACTCTCAAAGTGTTAGCAAAATGTGTTTTATAACTATAAACACTTTGAGAAATTTTTCAAAGATTTGGTTGACGGCAACATAGGATAGTCATGAAGTGATAAGGTGGCTAAGGTTAGGAAAACCGTCCTACAATCCGCCAGGGCCGGAGGGATCTACCCAAGGACAATACCGAATAGTTAGTATTAGAAAGTCCTTAGGTATGATTATGAAAAAAAGGAGTAATGTGAGAAAGGAGAAAGAAGGGGTTGACGAATTAAAAAGAAAAGTAATGTGAAAGGGTGAAAAGAAATAGCCCCCCATTTATTCAACCTTAGGGCAGAAACCGGGTTCAACTCATATGCTACTGGTTGTTGCTAAGGTGACGCCGATATTGAAGAGAAGACGTCATGGACCCAGTGACGCACTACACTAAACCTTCTAGACACTCAAGTTCTCTTAAAAGAACTTGTTTCATTCTCACGGGGAACCCTGCATAATCTATCGACCGCTCATTACGAGTTATGTTGATATTGAAACAGGAGACACCGCTCCAGTCTCCGAATACCAAAAATTGCACTTATCGAGTCTAGAGCCGCAAGATACATCAAAAGATCTCATAGGAACACATGTTACTTCTACACTGGTTGTTCAACATTAAGGACACCAGTTGTAAACTTATGAGTCCTACGCAGATCTTAGCAATCTACCAGAACATTTATGAGGGAATTTACAAATGTAATTCTCAGTGATTGAATGGAAATTCCTGCCAGGGTCAACATCAAACAGCCCTGAAAGCAGGTCACTTCGGTAATTCCTTGTGGATTACGCTTAGTGGTCGCAGCGGTTTCAAACGGTCTACAGTCGTGGAGTGAACTCCAGCGACTCACCTAATCGTTGATGTACTTCGGTAGATCTTGCAAGCCTTCTCGGGGTATCCGATTTAGGAACGGCCTTGGTAAGGATTATAGAAATTTTTCACACTATGCTGTTAACAATCTCGAAGTCCGAACCTGTAAGTACCGGACATTTTATTGCTAACTATCGTATGCAGGAATCCTTGGCGGTTGCAGATGATTGTCGAAATGATGCCGATTCGTCACCCCATGCTCACACTTCATCATCATAATCCAAGAAATCATGATAAATGAAAGACTTTCAACACTGCTTCCCCAACTCTGATGCTGAAAATCATGATCCAGAAAAGTGTGAGCATGTCGGTCCAAAGATCACAACATCACATGGAAACAATACTGCTACAAGATGACTTGAAGACGTATGTTGGATGATGACCTCAAAGAATCCTCAAAGATCATCCAAGACAAATGAACAGTCATCAAAAGTCCACTGCTGAATGTACAAAGATTAAAGACTTGGAAGAATCAAAGACTACGAGCTAGGAACTCTAATCTACGTAATGGAATGCTAGAATTCAAAGTGTAATTTCCGGGGTGACCTCCCTTAGGGGGAGATTGTTAGGAATATAAATGTTCATGTGAAATACTCGGTTACCCCATGTATCTATTACCATTAAGTAGCTCGTAGGATTATTAATATTAGTTTAGTTATCGTAGTATTCGTGGAGTTGGGTCGGGTCTTTACCCACTGTCAGCTCACTCCACAGCCCACATGGGGCGTTTATGTTTGGTGTATAAATACCCTCTCCCACCAAAGGAGAGGGTTGGAACTTCGTATCATTTTAACCTAATACATTTACTTTCTCTCTCTAAGAAGTCTCCCTTTTCTTTCTCTCTCTAAAAGATTCGGCCTAAACATCAATCTTGTGCTTGTTATGTGTTATGAATATGTTACAAAATGTTTGAAAGGATAAGGAGAAGTCCTTATCAGGCCGAAGTCAAACTTTCCCTAAAAGGCAAAATGTCAGGACAGTGTCATCACTGTTCCTCAGAAAGAAATATTGTCTTATACCCAAAATAGCTTCTTGTAACAGAGACAAAATACGTAAGTATTTTGTCCTAAATAGCTTAGGTCATCTTTTGTCTTTATCACAATGGTTGTAAAACACTTGTGTATAAATAGGATTCATAAGTTAGAGTAAAAGTTGACAAGTTTTGTGCACTAAATGCTTAGACATTCACAAACAACTTTTACTCCTTCAAATATCAACCTAGTCCCTGAGATAGCTCAGTAGGTTTATAATAGTTGCTACTTAAGCTTAGCTTAAGTTTAGAGAGGAGTCATACAATACTTGTCATTTCAATCCAAAGTGTTATTCCGCAAACACTTGGGTATAATTCTTTGATTGATTTCAAATAAGAATTAAACATTGAAAAATCTTGTCTATTTACTTTTACGTTTTCTCATAACTGTCAAAGAATATTAATACATTACTTAACCATGGAACACAGTTAGTTTAACTTTGTAGTTAACTCTAACAGTGTAAAGGGAACAACAAGTGGTATTAGAGCGGTTTGATTTATGAAACAAGTTTTATAAACCGTTCAAAACGTTTTTAAAATCAAGATCCTACCATGGCTGAAAGTGATGTACCCCAACTAGTCGACAAAAAGGGAGGAAGCTATAAGGCTACTGCTCCCTGACTTGAGGTTGGAAAATTTAATAAGTGAAAAAACGCATGCTTTCCTACTTAACAGGAATGGAACCTTACTACATTAAGTACATTAATGAAGGTCCCTTTGTCCCTAAAACTGATGAAGGTTTACCCAAGCCTAAAGCTCAATGGAATTCTGATGAGAGAAGGGTGGTCAATCAAGACCAACGCCTGAAAAGCATCATTATATCATGTTGACGATATAATGGAATCAGTCATTAACTATCCAACTGCCAAACAGACTTGGATTGACTTGGTTCACAACTTTGAGGGTCCCTCAGATACCAATGAAAACATGATCATGGACCTGAAACTTGAGTATAACACTTTCAGGGCTAAAGACTCTGAAAGTCTCTCTCAGACTTATACTAGATACAAAACCCTTCTAAATGAACTGACCAATGATGGAGTCCCCATGTATAAGCATGAAATCAATGTTGGCTTTGTCAACAGTCTTCTTGAGAAATGGTTAAACTTCTCTCAGGGTCTTAGAAATGCTTACCACATTCAAAATCTTGAGCTCCCTGAAATCTATGAGAAGTTTTTCCATGAAGACAACTTAATCTCTAGCAGATACCCTGATTCAAAAAGGACTCAGGAGACAAAAAAGGCCTTGACTATTGCACCCATATCCACTGCCTTTTATTCTAATGGTGTTGTGCAGGATTTCTAAGAAGATTATGATGATGAGGCTAATGAGAGAACCAGTGAGGAGTACCTTAATGATTTACAAATAGAATTTCAAGAAAGGGCACTCCTTGCTAACTCAAAATGTTTTATTAAAAGAAACAAAAACTTTTCAAGTGCAAAAGCAAATGAAAACACTGAGTGTTTTAAATGTGGTAAAAAAGGTCATTTTTCAAAAGATTGTTTCTCCCAAAACTACCTCAGAACCCTCATACAAATTTTCTAGAAATAGTTCTTCTTCAGGAACTAGCAAGTTTCAACCAAAAATGCTTCAGTCTACTCAGTCTTTTCAAAACAAAACTGAAAAATATCCACAAAAGGATTTTGAAGCTAAGTATAGAAAGGCTAAAGCCAAACTTGCACTTCTTGAGGCAGCCCCCTCAAATTTTTAGCCAACCCAAGCCCCTAAACCTTCTCAGGATACAAACAAAGGGCTTGTTGCTGAAACCTTTGTTTTGGATAAAGAAGCTGTATCCTATGATGATGAAGAAGTTCATGTCAGTGCACTGATGGCACTTTCAGCAGATGATAAGCTGGCAGTTGGAAAAAGTCATGCCAGAAATGGAGAATAGGTCAACATCACCATGAGAAAGGTAAATATCTTACTATCTATGGATGATGATTCTGATTGGCAATCTTATTTAAACAACATTAATGTTGATCTTAAGTATGTTGAAGAGCAAAGGTCAAATCTGTTTTCAAAATATAACAAACTAAGTTTTGAATTAAATAAGTGTAGAGATGAACTTCTTGCTTTAAAACAAGCCAAACTTGAAAGTGTTACACTTCAAATTCAAAACTTTGAACTTGTGAAACAGAACCATGCTCTTCAAGAAGAACTTAAGAAAGAAAAGGCTGTCATTGAAAGCTGGACAACAAAAAACCCTAGAGTCTATGAAACTGTAAGTCTCACACCTAGTACCAAAAAGAGAGTACTAGGTGAAGATCAACTCACTGAATCCTCTAGTGAGATTCACAGTGAAAAAGCTTTCTTGCCTGCTGGCATACCCTTTGAAAAAGAAATGAAACCAAAATCCAGTGACTGGGTTGTAAGAGTCAACCCAGACAGCAAGTTACCTAACTTCAACACTAAGAGAATTTTGGAACCTGAAAGTCAGGCTATCAAAAGTATGCTTGGAGTCACTGATGAACCCAGTCAAACTGAGTCTATCACTAAGTTTGAATCAGAATCTCAATCACCACTTCCTCCACTGAAAGCCCTTCAGGGAGCTGCACCTAGTTCAGACCTCACTCCCTTAGTTTACCAACAACACTCTCTAAAGGAGAAATCAGGATTAGGGAGAACAATCCTGAAAAGACCCACCTCTGTCCCAAACAAAGAAGTCTCAGTTCCTACTGAAACCTCCACACCTTCAGTCCCTACTGATGTAAAAACAGACAGCACTGACTCAAAATATGATCAGTTAGCTGAACTTGTCAAGAAGTTGAGTGAAAAGTTAGAATCATCTGAAAAACCTTCTTTATCCAAAGTTAAGGAACCAACACCAGCTTTCTCAAGCACCTCCAAACCAAAATCCTCATCTAAACCTCAACAGAGATGTAAACTATGCAATTACACAAATCATACCACTGATGATTGCTATAGTATCCTGTTCGGTATGATTTGCAAACAAGAAGATCACATGACCTCTGATCATAAATCTCACCTTGCCTCTCTGAATGCTCAAGCAAGCTACAAAGCTCAGGCTTACAAGTATGCTTCATCATCTAAGCAAGCTCAGACACTGAAGGCTAAGCCTTTCCAACCATGTCCACACTGTGGATTCAATGACCATCATCCTCATGACTGTCTCATGTACCATTGCTGTGACATATGTGGAGACCTTTCCCATGATGCATCAGGACATGACTTGGTCACTCAGACTAGAAGAGGAATCACTACTAATTCCTCACAGTCCAATGACTTCTCTTCAACATCTAAATGCAAAGCATGTGGAAGCACAGTCCACTCTACCTCTGACCACGATTTAATTTCACAATTCAAAAAGGCCATTAAGACCAAGCCCACCAGAAAGCGGGTTCACAAGTAAAACTAACACAATTTACTATTTATGGAGAGACATACTAGGGAGCCTGTTTGGCATCTAGACAGTGGATGCTCAAGGAGTATGACTGGTGTGAAGCAATATCTGCACAAATATGTAGAAGAACCAGGACCTAAAGTAGTATTTGCTGATAACTCATCTTGTGCAGCTGAAGGGTATGGTTCAGTAAACTGCAATGGTATAGTTTTTACAAGAATTGCTTATTTTAATGGTCTGAAATACAATCTAATCAGTGTTAGTCAACTATGTGATGCCAAATACATAGTTCAGTTTGATGATAAGAGAGGAACCATCTTTAATGCCAACAAAGAAGTTGTGTTGATTGCCCTAAGGAGAGATGATGTGTATGTCCTAGACATGTCAACACTTACTCAAAATGGGACTTGTCTCTTCACAAAGGCAAGTGAAACAATCAACTGGCTATGGCACAAAAGACTATCTCATCTTAACTTCAAAAACATCAATAACCTTGCCAAACAGAACAAAGTTCTTGGCTTACCCTCCCTTGTATTTTCCAAAGATAAACCCTGTTCAGCTTGTGAAAAAGGAAAACACCACAGGGCATCTTTCAAAACCAAACAAAATTTCTCCATTAAAAGTTGCATTCATCTTCTTCACATGATCTTTTTGGACCTGTCAGTCCAATTTCTATCCATCATGAGATGTAAACCATGGTTATAGTAGATGAATACTCAAGATACACTTGGGTCTACTTCCTCACTAAGAAGAGTCAGGCAGCTGAAACAATCATGTCCTTTGTTAGGAACATTGAAAATCAAAATGACATCAAAGTCAAACAAATCAGGACTGACAATGGAACTGAGTTCAGAAATCAGGACCTTGAGTGTTTTTGTGATGAGAAAGGAATCTATTAGAACTTCCTTCTCCTTACACTCCTAAATAAAATGGAGTAGCTGAGAGGAAGAATAGAACACTCATTGAAGCTGCTAGGACAATGTTGAATGGTTCAGTACTCTCAAAGAACTTCTGGACTGAAGCTGTCAAAACTGCCTGCTACACTCAAAACAGGTCCATTATTGTCAAAAGACACAACAAAACACCCTATGAAATATTCAAGGGAAGGATACCTGACATTAGCTACTTTCATGTGTTTGGGTGTCTTGTGTTTATTCATAATCACAAGGATCACTTAGGCAAATTTGATGCCAAATTTGATGATTGATACTTCTTAGGATACTCACTTGTCTCCAAAACCTTCAGAGTATTCAACACAAGGAGATAACAAACTGAAGAAACCTTTCATATAACCTTTGATGAGAGCACTGAAGCCATCAAGTTCTCAAACACCGCAGTGGAAGAGATTGGGATTGATGACTCATCAAGATATCCTCCAGATGAATATCACCCTAAAAATAATCCCTCCATACAATATCAAGCTGATGCTGACTTCTCATATTACATCATCCCTCATAACCTTCCTCAACCAACCATCAGTGAGTTCATTGAAGCTCAACAAGTCCCAGATGGGATGACCCACACTGAACCAGATGTTCAGGAACCAGAAAACCATAGTGTTCAAATTGAACCCACTGAGAACCAAAACCTTGAAGTTCCTCAAGCCTCAGTCCTTGAACCTACACCACCACCAAATCAAGCCTACACAAGTTCTAACTCATATCCTAGACCTCAGGATAGTTGGACAAGATCTAAAACAATAGAACTTGTGAATATCATTGGAGCCTCAGCAAATGAATGCCTCTTTGTTGACTTCTTTTCAGATGTGGAACCCAAGAATGTCAAAGAAGCCCTGAAACACCCAAGTTGGGTTCAGGCCATGCAAGATGAGCTTGAACAATTTGACAGAAACAAAGTCATGACTTTGGTCAAATGTCCTCAGGGTGTTTATGTCATTGGCATGAAATGGGTTTTCAAGAACAAGACTAATGAAAATGGCACAGTCATTAAGAACAAAGCTAGACTTGTTGCCAAAGGATACAATCAACAAGAAGGCATTGACTATGAGGAAACCTTTGCTCCTGTTGCTAGAATGGAAGCAATCAGGATCTTCCTTGCCTATGCAACTTACATGAACTTCAGAGTCTACAAAATAGATGTGAAAAGTGCATTTCTTAATGGGAAACTCAAGGAAGATGTTTATGTGCAACATCCTCCTGGATTTGAAAGTAGTGAGTTTCCTGACTATGTCTGCAAGCTTGACAAAGCCCTTTATGGACTGAAACAAGCTCCTAGGGCATGGTATGAAACTCTCTCAACCTTCCTGATTCAAAACAAGCTTGTAAGAGGAAAGATATACAATACCTTGTTTATCTATAGAACAAAGGGAGATGTTATTATAGTTCAAGTATATGTTGATGACATCATATTTGGCTCAACAAATTACAAACTTTGCAAACAGTTTGAGAAGCTGATGACAAATATGTTTGAAATGAGCATGATGGGAGAACTCACATACTTCCTTGGACTTCAAATCAAACAGACTGATAGAGGAATCTCCATCAGTCAAAAGAAATACACTAGGAACCTACTGAAAAAGTATGAGCTCACTGATTGCTCTTTAGTAAAGCCTCCAATGGTTCCTCCAAACAATCTTGGCCCTGATCTTGCTAGAAAACCAGTGAATCAAACCTTATTCAGAGTTATGATAGGATCACTGATGTATCTTCTTGCCTCAGGCCTGACATATAATTTACAGTATGCCTATGTGCAAGATATTAGTCTGACCCAAAAGAGTCACATCTTACTGCTACCAAAAGGATCATCAGATACCTGAAAGGCACTCCTAACTTCGGACTGTACTAACCAAGATGTTCAGGCTTTGATCTCAAAGGCTATACTGACTCAGACTATGCAGGCTGCAACATGGACAGAAAGAGCACCTCAGGATCTTGTCAATTCCTTGGAGGAAAGTTGGTTTGTTGGAGCACTAAGAAGCAACAATCAGTGGCTATGTCTTCAGTTGAAGCTGAGTATGTAGCTGCTGCTGGTTGTTGTGCAAATGTACTTTGGATGAAAAGTCAACTCAATGACTATGACATCCATTATAAGATGGTTCCCATCTTTTGTGACAAAACAAGTGCAATTGCTATCTCCAACAACCCTGTTCTCCATCAAAGAACCAAACATATTGATATAAGATATCATTTCATCAGGGACCACATCATGAAAGGAGATATTGAATTACACTTCATCCCTACTGAATACCAGTTGGCTGATATATTCACTAAGCCCTTGGATGAACCTACTTTCACAAGACTGAAAGCTGAATTGGGCATGTTAGATATTGACAGTCAGTCATCTGAATAAAATTTCCAACTAAGTGTAAATAAATCTTCCATACTCAATCATCTATGGTCCCTGAACAAAACATTCCTCAGTGAGTTAATCATACAAACATCACTCACTGAATAACCTTCCCTGAACAACCTCTCACTGAATGAAAATTTATTCAGGGGGACTCATGACACTGACAACAGACACATTTAATGTAAACTAAATGCTCTAAGTATTTAGTTACTAAATGTCCCATGTTGGAAATTGGACACATTAAATAAAGAATATTTGTCCTCCCTGCCTAACTGGCTCCCATGTCATGGGCCCCCACATCACTCATCAACAACCCACTTGGCATTCATTTCCCTTACTCACACATAATATCTTGTGATATTTTATGTAGTGACATCACTCTACAAAATATACTTTTGCAGAGCAACGCAACTGTTCATCTTGATAGTTGCGAAAAAGACGGGTGATGGGAGTGGTGGCATTTAATGTGGATACCAAACGGTTTTATTCAAAATGGTTTTCAAAATTCTAAACTTACACGTTTGATATACAAAACACACCCTTCACCACTTCCCTATAAATACCCTCACAAAAATCAAAACACACACATTATTTTCAAAAGCCATCAAACTCTTGCAAATTTATCTCTCTAAAGAAAAAATCTTGTGTGTGCTTTCTTTCCTAGGTGGGAACAAGTCCTCAACAAAGCAGTTGAACACTACTCAGTAAATGATAGTGTTCAGTCTCCTTGAGGGTAAAAAGATAGATATTGGAGAATTGATCTTCAAAGTCCTCATAGTCAAGCTCACAAGCAAAACCAGGCAGAGACATATGTCTTATCCCAGGTTTATCTCCTGTGTGCTTCATGATTTGATGGGATCTGAGTATGTTACAAAAAATACACAGGGATCCCCCCTGATGTCCTACATAGAACAAACTGCTCAAAGGATCCCACTGAGGTCACACAAATCACCATGAAAACATATATGTTGACTGTTATTCAGGGTGCTGACGCTGTTTCACCAATGCCTTCTCCTTCCAAGAAGGAGAAGAAGAAAAAGAAACAGGGGTCCAGGAAGGTGGTTCAACCCAAACCACTCGCCACTGAGACCTCTGGTTCAAAGCCTGAGAAAAAGAGGCGCAAAAAAGACCAGGCCAAAGAGACACCCACTGAAGGGCCCAACATCACACTGACCCAAAAACAACCGCCAACGGAGGGCACTGAGAAATCACACTCAGTGTCCTAGGGCAAACCCTACCCTAAAGACTCTACTGACATAAACAATTCAGTGGAGTCAAGAACAACTCAACATTCACTTCCTGATGAAGGCATTAGTACATCACAACCTTTGCCTAAGGGAGAACAGGGTCCTATAACCTCGGTAGGGCAGCACTACCCTACTGAGATAGGGACCCATACCCCCTCACATCCTGCTTATGGCTTTGGTACATAACAACCAGAGTCTCAGGGAGTAATGGTCCCTATAACTTCGACAGGGCAGCACCACCCTGTTGGAAAGGGGGACCACAACAAATCATTTCCTAATGATGGTACTGGCACCAACCCACCAGTCCCTAAAGGAACAACTAGGGACAAAGACTCAGGGGGCATGCATTCCTTAGGGACTGACCCTAAGGACCAGGCAGATCAATCCCAGTCTGCTGGAATAGAGGGGTCAGGTCCTGACCACAACGAAGGCAAGCCCTCTTCTGAGGGGGAGCCGGATACTAACCAGGTTCCAACTCTTGCTGATTTACAGATGCTCATTGATGAAGAATCAGAAGAGGAGGTGGTGGAATTTGAAGAAGATGAAGTTCTGGCTGCTGGGGAAGATATGGATACTGATGACCATCTTCTCACTGATGAACAAGAACCCCAACACACTGAGCCACAACCTTCATCTCCTCCTCCTGAAGAACAAGAACCCCAACAACAACAACCCAACTCCCCATCATCATCATCATCATCATCATCATCATCAAGAAAAGTCATCAGGCTCCTCTGATTCAGCTGCCTCTGTTCTTGAGTACTTGTAGAAATATGATGATACTTTTCCTCTCACTGAAAGGCAGTTGGTCAAATTCCTCAGAAAATCCAACACTGCCCTCTTCAATGAAATCATCAAGGAACAATGGCAACAACACACTGAAGCAGCTGCATCTTATGCTGATTTTAGAGCCACCGTTGAAGAGTCACAGGGTTTCATCAAACAAGTCACAACCTCCACTGATAAACATGTCAGTGGATTGAAGCCCTCAATTGAGAAGCTGGCTGCTGATTAGGGAACTCATTTTGCCTCTATCCTTCAATCTCTCACCAACATTCATGATGAGTTTAAAGATGATCCAGTCCTAATTACAAAGCTTATTGATTTCATGGACTCCCACAAGTCTACCTCAGCAACACTCAGTGAACTCCTCAAGTTATTCAAGGAGGTAGACTTCCCATCTCTCAAGTCTCATCAGGAAGCTGTTGTTAAGACTCTCACTGACCAAGAACTCAAGCTCACCTCCATCTCCTCCTCATATGATGAACTCACCAGGAAGCACAATGAATTGGTATCCTGTTACACCAGTCAGATTTCCACTCTCTCTTCAGCTCAGGCAACAATGAACAAAGACCTCTCCATCCTGAAGAGTTAAACCAATGAAATCAAAATACTGGTCACTGACATGTTAAAACTGATAAAGACTGTCACTTTTTAGTCTGCTCCTTCAACAGCTGCTTCCACGGAAGCTCCAGCAATTGTTGAGGAGGAGAAAGCTGCTCCAACAAAGCATACACCAGTTCACCAATTATTCAGGAAGTTGGATCCACACAGGAAGCCAAGAAAAGATGGTCAGACACCTGAAGACCAAGCTCATGAAGAACAAGTGATTACTGATGCTGTACCCAAATTTCTGAATTTTTCGAAGCCCTTTTGTTCGGATTCATAAAAAAGTTAAAACACGAAAGTTGTCCGGAATGATGTTTTACATACACCACGTGGAAAGTCGGCCTGAAAACGCAAAACAAACGCAGTTTTCTGCCATAAATTTTAAAACAATTTTTAATATCAAAGTTTGATTTTTCACAAGTTAGGTAATTAGAAACCATGTTGTTTTCAAGACTAGTTACTTACTAAAATAACAATTTTCACTCAAATAAATTTTCCTATGTCTATTTGACCTTCGGAATAGTGTTTTTCACACATAAAAATCAGTTTTTCACATGTGAAACAATAATCCTAACTTATACGTTTACACAAGTGAAACCATATTCCTAACTTATAAACCTTATAAGTTTTCACATATGAAACTATACTGATAAGCTTATAGATCATTATAACTATTATAAACTTCATGTTTTACATATTGAGTACTACAAAACTAGGGAGCTTCATGTGAGGGGTTCCATTTGGGTAAACAGATCGACGAGTTGCTGGATTGACGATTTAAAGTGTCCTAGCTCCTCGAACATTTACTACGTGACCTCTGAATTATGATAGCCCGAACGGTAGTACGAGATATATAAACTAAAAATGTTTCATAAAACCGTTTCTATAAAATGACATACACAACCTATCAAGTAATACATTATGATTAATATAAAGACATATATAGGCTCGTTTATGTTTTTCTAGGCATTATTCCAAATCTAAGACGCAAAAATTATTCTAGGTTGCACGTAGAGGTTTTTCTGGCTTATCCAGCGATTTCGTTATATCCTTAAACATCATCCACTCATGGTGAGATCATAGCCTTACTTTCTATTACTTAATTATTTTACAAACCCTTGGGGGAAATACATGCTATTTTTAACCGAACGCAATTCTTTGAAACTATATGCTTATCTGATTGTTTTATTGTCACTAATTACCATCATTACCAAACATAAGGCCCCGTATCATGAACCAGTTAATCACTAGGAGTAGTGAGCGCGAATATTGTGAATAGGCCTATTGGGATTGACGAATCCCGTTTGTGTTGACCAAGTACATTCAAACAAACGCACTATATTTGAGAACCTAGGGTATAACGGCAAATTACCTACAGGGGCGACAAACAAGCCAATTGATATTGGTACACGTTAACGCTTTTGTTGCATGAGCTTAGTGAAATAATAACTGTTTTGTTTTTAAACCATGAGTATGAGTCTAATTAACTCACACTACAAACATATTGTGTTCAACCATTTAGTAAACTCTATGAATTTCACTCAACCTTTGTGTTGACAGTTTTCAGCATGTATTTTAGGTCCATGATGATAGAGGCTGGCATGGAGGGGCACATAATTAATCAAGAAGGCTATAACTATTTTATCATTCGATGGACATCAAATACTTATTTTTTATGTATTTTGTAAACATGGAACCAACTGGACCTATCTTTGTAAACTCTGATATATTTTATAATTCGAATTATAAGCCTTTTATTTTAAACGACTTGATTAGAGATCCTTTTCTGTTATTATAACTGTTATACCAGGAAGTAACACCAGTTTGAATTCTGCTGCATAGCCGAAATTGGGGTGTTACAGATTGGTATCAGAGCTATAGTTATAGAGAAACGGGTCTAATTGAGATCTGAACTATAACCATTTTTCCACAAAAATATATTATAGTTCCGCTCTCCGTGCCTTCCATCCTCCAGACGATTATGTGACTTTAAGACATTTTATACTACACGAACATACTAGTATATTAATATATAACACACACTGAATTCCAGGACGGAATTCCCATTAAGGAGTAGGTACTGTAATAATTCGCATTTTCAGGTTACTATTCATCCACATATTTTTACTATTCATCTCGTAAATATTTTACGAGTTACATTTTTGTTTTTTCTATTTCTATGAAAACATTGTACTTTTAATATTCCACATAATCCCGAACCTACAAGTTTAGGTTTAGCAACATCTACGACGTCAAATAAATGTATCTGTCATTTAATATACTAAGTTATAGTATATTAACGAGTTTCGATACTTTCACAAATTTTACATTTTTACCTCATCTGTTTTTCAATTTCATAAATTATTTACTTAACGACAATAACTCCCGAAAATCAAAACTTCACACTAAACACTAGACAAGGAGACATTTAGTTTTTTTAGTTTCCACCTCACCATTTCCCTCCACCTCCTCCTCTTGATGGACGTGTAAAAGGAAGAGATCACCAAGACTTTTGGTCTTAGTGATGAGTAACTACAACACGTGTCAACTAATAATCAAACCCTTAGTCCCTAAGTTACTAATTAATGATACTTGCAACTCATCACTAGGTAGAGGTATCCAATTTGGCTACTTAATAACACATGGCTTCATTACCTTCAATCAAACAAAGATCTTGACACACCTCAAAGCTTAGCTAGCAAGATAAGTGAGTCACAACCTTTGTAACCTCCTCAAGGCACTATAAACCCCCCTTCCCCTTTTGCTTGTCATCCAACACAAACTCACACAAACACTCTTCAAATTTCTCTCTACTTCAAGTATTACAAGTGATTCAAGCTACAAGTAAACTACATCCAATTCCTTACAATCTTTGGTGATTCTTCTTGAATTTAAATCCATTCAAGTCACAAAATATCTTAACACAAAGTCCTTCAAGAGTATAAAGTTGTAGAAGGATTGCTAAAAGTGTGGAGAGATTGCTAAATCAAAGTCCTAGTTCTATCCTTGTTATTCCTTTCTTTTGAAAGCCAAAAGTTGTAAGAAAACCTAGATCAATCTCATGATCAATACATTTTACATGTTTAATCTATGCTATATATGTCTAGTTATATTGATCACATGATGTACAAATCTTTAGAAATCAAACTTACACTTATATGTTAACTTATGTGGTTTTATGCTATGAAAAACGACCAAACTAGAATAGCCATGACTTTGGATAAATTACCTACTGTTATAGACGATCTTATAAGAAAAACGTAGCAATTTGAATCTCCCAAAACGAACACACGAGTTAAAAGTTATGATTAAAAGAAATTTCCAAAACTTAAAACTGAATCTGTCAAAATTGCTTACTGCCCAAATTTCAAAAATTTTCGAGGCCCTTCTGGTACGATTCATCAAAAAGTTAAACCAGGTGAAAGTTGTCCGGAATGATGTTTTACGTCCACAGCATGGAAACTCGGCCTGAAAACGCAAAAAAAGGCAGTTTTCTGCCATAAATTGTAAAACAATTTTTGATATCAAAGTTTGATTTTTCACTAGTTAATTAGAAAGCATGTTGTTTCCTAAGTCTATTTTACCTTCGGAATAGTGTTTTTCACATGTGAAACAATAATCCTAACTTATACATTTTCACAAGTGAATCCATATTCCTAACTTATTAGCCTTATAAGTTTTCACATATGAAACTATTCTCATAAACTTATAGATCCTTATCACTATCATAAACTTCACGTTTTACATATTGAGCACAACAAAACGAGGGAGCTTCATGTGAGGGGTTCCATTTAGGTAAACGGATCGACGAGTTGCTGAATTGACGATTTAAAGTGTCCTAGCTCCTCGAACGGTTACTACATGACCTCTGAATTATGATGGCCAGAACGGTAGTACGAGATATATAAACTAAAAATGTTTCATAAAACCATTTCTATAAAACGACATACACAATTTGTCAAGTACTAAATCAATATCAATATAAAGACATATATAGGTTCGTTTATGTTTTCCTAGACATTATTCCAAATCTAAGACGCAACAAATATTCTAGGTTGCATGTAGAGGTTTTCCCAGCTTATCCAGCGATTTCGTTATATCCTTAAACATTATCCACTTACGGTGAGTTCATAGCCCCACTTTCTATTACTTAATTGTTTTACAAACTCTTGGGGGAAATACATGCTATTTTTAACCAAACACAATGCTTTGAAACTGTATGCTTATCTGATTGTTTTATTGTCACTAAATACCATCGTTGCCAAACATAAGGCCCCATATCGTGAACCAGTTAATCACTAGGAGTAGTGAGCGCGAATATTGTGAATAGGCCTATTGGGATTGACGAATCCCGTTTGTGTTGACCAAGTACGTTCAAACAAATGCACTATATTTGAGAACCTAGGGTATAACGGAATTTTACCTACAGGGGCGACAAACAAGCCAATTGATATTGGTACACGTTAACGCTTTGGTTGCATGAGCTTAGTGAAATACTAACTGTTTTATTTTCAAACCATGAGTATGAGTCTAATTAACTCACACTACAAACATATTGTGTTCAACCATTTAAAAAACTCTATGAATTTCACTCAACCTTTGTATTGACAGTTTTTAGCATGTATTTCAGGTCGATGATGATAGAGGCTGGCACGGAGGGGCACAAAATTAATCAAGAAGGCTGTAACTATTTTATCATTCGATAAACATCAAATACTTATTTTTGATGTTTTTTGTAAACCTAGAACCAACTGGGACCTATCTTTGTAAACTCTGATATATTTTATAATTCAAATGATAAGTCTTTTTTTAAACGACTTGATTAGAGATCGTTTTCTGTTATTATAACTGTTGTACCAGGAAGTAACACCCAGTTTGAATTCAACTGCATAGCGGAAATTGGGGGTTTTACAAAAACCACCGCAAGTTCTCCTGAGCCCTCTTCCTTAGCACCCCAGCCCACTGAAAAAGGGAAGGGGATCAAGGAATCAGGAGACTCACCTCCCAGAATTGTGCCATCTCAAAAAGAAGTTCGACAAGATCCTGATGCACCAGTGCTCATTGAAATTGTCTTACATAATGGGAAGTTATTCAGAGGGACTCATGATGAAGTGGCTGCTGTAACGGAAAGGGAAGATAAGATTAAATTTGAGTTACTCAGTAGGCCCGTCATTGCAGAATTGTCCAAGGAAGTGATCAAGGAGACTGATCAAATTATCAGGGGAGAACAATTCATACAACTTCAGGTTGATCTCATCAAACAACACAACCTGAAAGTTAAGCTGAACAGCGAGAAGAAGAGGAGAAACTATGAGAGGTATGTCTGGACAATGACTAAGACCAAGGGTGAAGGTCCCATCACTGTCATGATCATTCATGCCAACACCAATCCTCTGGCTATCACTATCCAAAGAGGTGATAAGGTGTATGAGAAGAATGCCCCCTTCAAGTTTTCAGCATTTGGCATCAAAGAATGGGACATGATGGGACCCATCCTGAACAAGAAGAAGAACAAGTGCATCCCTGACCTATTGGAAGCCCTGACAAAAAAATATGAAGAATTGGAAAGGGTAGCCAAGAGCCTTGGAATTGATCACCAACAAGCACTTGCATCTCAGGGTCTCACAATTCCTGAGCCCACTAAGAGCATTGGAAAGAAAAGGAAGGCAATAGAGCAGGAGCCTGAACGCTTTATTGCTAGACTTCACTGCCAGAGGCTTCTCCCTGAAGGTGCTAAGTTTCTTAACAACAAGGTCATCAAGCATCCTGAGTTTGGAATCTTCTTCATTGATGAATTTGGTCAGCAAGCCTTTCAGAGAGTCAGTGACATTCATCTGGTGGAGACCACAACCCTACTGGCTTACAAACTGATGGCACTCCATGTCAAGAGTCCTGAGAATGATGAGTTTATGAAGCTGATGGATAAGATGATGAGTGAGAGGCCTGAAAAAAATGTGTTGTTATCTAAAAAGGCAAATCTTGAGCTCATGGGGATTAAGGAAGTCTGAGTACTTAACCCTGAGCATTTTATGTACTAGTTGTTAGGACCATATGTAACTAATGAATAAATTGATGTTTTATGTTTATAAGTGTCCTTTACATGCTTTATAGTATCTTCAGTGTAAGAAGAAGTCCATTTGCTCACTTACAATGATCAAAACATTTAGGCTATATTTATATCCAAATAGGCTGTTGGGTCTATTCAGTACCCAATTTCCCTTAAACAAGGATTTGAATAGAAAATAACCTAAGTGTTAGAAAACCTTAAACGACATTCAAGTCACTGAGTGAACAGTTACTCGGTGAGTCACCTTCAGGAAGCCTAGGACGAGTCTAAGAAGAAAGCCTCTCCATTCAGTGAGGCGGAACTTAGAGAAGAAGGTGATGGGTTCAGTGAGTGATGACAATAACTCACTGAACCCTAAGACTCCTCAACAGCTATGATGACTAAAGACCTGAATACTAAAGAATAGGCGAGACAAGGAGAGAAATGTTTGAAAGGATAAGGAGAAGTCCTTATCAGGCCGAAGTTAAACTTTTCCTGAAAGGCAAAATGTCAGGACAGTGTCATCACTGTTCCTCAGAAAGCAATATTGTCTTATACCCAAAATAGCTTCTTGTAACAGAGACAAAATACGTAAGTATTTTGTCCTAACTAGCTTAGGTCATCTTTTGTCTTTATCACAACGGTTGTAAAATACTTGTGTATAAATAAGATTCATAAGTTGGAGTAAAAGTTTTCAAGTTTTGTGCACTAAATGCTTAGACATTCACAAACAACTTTTACTCCTCCAAATATCAACCTAGTCCCTGAGATAGCTTAGTAGGTTGATGCGTGGTTTTGCGACCTTACAACAGGTTTTACCTCTCGAGGGATCTCAAGAGGCTTGCAATCCCCACCAGGCAGTGTACCTGACCGATGTAGTATAGTGTAGTGGCAAGTACCGGGGGATTGATCGTTCAACTCAAAGAATAGTGTTCGTTAGGATTGAAATTTATCTACTAGGCCTAGAGGTGAGGGATGATTCTTTTTGTATTTTTATATTTTATGGAAAGCAAGTAAAAATCTCGGGTTTTGGAAGGAGAGGTGGAATTAGTTGCTAATCAACTAACCCAAAAGCTACTAATTAAACTAATGTGCAGGAAAGTAAACTAGGGTTCTACAAGGGAAGTGAAGCATGTCTACCTATGATGTATTACTCCTTGCTAGCTATCCAATTCTACCTATTGAATTGTAACCTTGTTTTAATTGACGGGTTGTATTCCTTAATACCATTCGTGGGGTGGCGTACGTACTTCCCCAACTCTATAAGCTCCTACTTCACTCCTATGTCGAGCCGGCTAAGAAGCTCCTAACATGGGATCACTAGAATTCGCTTATGCATTAAATACAACCAATTAAACCTAGTACGCATTGGTTCATGTTTCTTAAGACGTTCAAGCAAGTTACCGTATAGGAGGTTAGCCAGTTTTCTTAAGCCTAATATCGAGATCACCCATTCAAACAAGAGACAATAGGAAACAAGAATTATAAGCTAAACCAATAAGATCTATTGAAGTGCCACACCTTTATTGATGACGATAGACATATACATCAACAAGGAATCAATAAGATCTAATTAATTATATACAAGTTTCACACAATCATAAGTAGACACAAGGTGAATTAGCAAAGCATGATCAATGAAGGGCAAACAACCATAATAATGAAAGACATAATTAAGTTAGAATCAACAAACCAATATTTGATGTTTATGAAGTGATTGAAACCCTCTAAGTTGCTGGAAAAACACCTACCTAAACCCTAGAATCGGACTTAGGGTTTAGGGCTTACAAAAAGTGAAGTTGTGATGTTGTATTTATAGCTGATTTTCTGTCCGCATCGATCTGACGGCGTCAGCCTTCACAAGTGACGGCGTCAGCTCCCCTTTTTCACCAAATTGTAGATCTTTTCGTCCCGATTCCGTGGCCTCTTGAATCACCTAAATCCGAGTTCGTATGAAGATTTTATGGCCAAAACAGTGACAGCTACTCCGCGCGTAAGTTATGATTGATTTGATTAACTTGTGACGACTTTTCTTCTTGTGCAAGTTGTCGTTATGACGTCGTCACTCTATGGCATCTGACGTCGTCAGGATGAGTCCTGACGCCGTCACCTTCAAGATCTTCTGGGCCGTCTCTCTTTAAATTAAACCGTGACCACCTATGGCGTCACAAAGCGTGACGCCGTCACCTTCCAGTACCAAAATAGTTCTGGCCCGTCATGAGTAATCTTCATATCCACCTCTTTGTCATAGCTTGACGCCGTCCCCTTTTAATCATCCAAAATCCTCTCTGGCGCGTCAAGGGTTGACGGCGTCACAATGGTGCTTGACGCCGTCACAGGTACTTTTCCTGCCGATTTTGAGACTTTGTCGTTTTCTTCACTTTTATGCTCCAAAAACGTCCAAAATGCTTCCTTTTCCAGATTTCTTCTCCAAAGTACCTAAAATGATAAAAGGAACGATTTAGGGCAATATTTGATCAAATAATCACGAATTAGGGCTTAAATGACCCCCTAAAAGCGGTACACTTTTCGCTTCATCATAGGTTTAGAATAGTTTCTACTTAAGCTTAGCTTAAGTTTAGAGAGGAGTCATACCATACTTGTCATTTCAATCCCAAGTGTTATTCCGCAAACACTTGGGTATAATTCTTTGATTGATTTCTAATAAGAATTAAACATTGAAAAATCTTGTCTATTTACTTTTACGTTTTCTCATAACTGTTAAAGAATATTAATACATTACTTAACTATGAAACACAGTTAGTTTAACTTTGTAGTTAACTCTAACAGTGTAAAGTGAACAACACATGCCCATGTTGTAATGAATCAATCGTTAAGGTGTCACTATTTGATGAAGCGAAAAGTGTACCGCTTTTAAGGGGTCATTTAAGCCTTAAATCGTATTTATTTGATCAAATATTGCCCTAAATCGTTCCTTTTGTCATTTTAGGTACTTTTGAGGAGAAATCTGGAAAAGGAGGCATTTTGGACGTTTTTGGAGCATAAAAGTGAAGAAAACGGCAAAGTCTCAAAAATCGGCTGAAAGTTACCTTTGACGGCGTCACAATTAACTCTGGACGGCGTCATGCCTTGGCAAGAAAAAGTGGACGTGAAATTTACTCATGATAAGCCAGTGAAAATAGCATGTGAATTCTGACGGCGTCACGCTTTAACTTGATCAAGGGCGTCACGGCTTAAATCATAAGGGGACGGCGTCACGTTCAAGGTTCGACGGCGTCAAGCCTTGATAAGCCAGAATGGATTTTTGAAGAGCTAAAGAGGGACGGCGTCAAGAAGGTCATCCGGGAACCCTAGAAGCGGCGAGGTGACGGCGTCACACTCCATAAGGTGACGCCGTCAGATCCAAAAGTCTATATATAGTTTTCTAATTTTTTGTCATTAGGGAGAGCTTAGTGTGTGGAATTTTGGGAGAAAACCCTAAGACGAATTTAGCTTCTTTTTCAAGGCTTTTTGCCTTGAGATCTTCCATGTTACATTGAAGATAAGTTATCAATTAATCATTCAATATGTCTATGTGTTGTTTGATTTTATCTTATTCTTGTCTTTTGATTAACATGTTAGGCTAAATTTATCTTGTGTTTGCTTAGATCTAATGAAACCTAGCTATTGATTATTGGTTATTAGTGTGTTATTAGTTGTATTGGATGATTGTTTATCTATGTTAGGCTTAAGAAAACTGGCTAACTTCCTATTCGGTAACTTGCTTGAACGTCTTAAGAAACATGAACCAAATGCGTACTAAAGGTTTTTATGGTTGTATTTAATGCACAAGCGAATTCTAGTGATCCCATGTTAGGAGCTTCCTAGCCGGCTCGACATAGGAGTGAAGTAGGAGCTTGTAGAGTTGGGGAAGTAAGTACGCCACCCCACGAATGGTATTAAGGAATACACCCGTCATCCACGCGACTAATACACACTAATTAACCGGTAAAAGATAGTTAGGGAGTAAGGAAATCTAAGTAAACACATTTCTCTACACATAAGTTTCTCACCACATTTTCATTTCAGTTATTTATTTTATTTGCATTCGTAGTTATTTGGGTTAGTTGACTAGCAACTAATTCCGCCCACTCTTTCAAAACCGAGATTTTACTTGCTTTCATAAAAATTATAAAAACATAAAAAGAATCTTCCTCAACCTTTAGACCTAATTAGAGTAGTCTTTCACACCTAACGAACACTATTCCCTGTGGAGAACGATCAATCCCCCGTACTTACCACTACACTATACTACATCAGTCAGGTACACTGCCTGGTGGGGTTGTAAGCCTCTTGAGATCCCTCGAGAGGTAAAACCTGTTGTAAGGTTACAAAACCACGCATCAAGTTTTTGGCGCCGCTGCCGGGGAATAGTTATTGTTTAGGTTGAATTTTTATTTCTATTAGGTCTACTCACTAGATTCCTTTCTAGTGAGATTTTTATTTTATTTTTCTAGGTTTTCTTTAGTCTATCTATTTCCTTCGTGTCTTTGTTCGTAACCATACCATCCGACATCATGGAAGATGGTAATATCCTTAACCCCCACAACCCACCACCACAACAACCACCACCACCTCCTAGAGCCCGTACTTTAGGAGAGTATTCCCGTCCTAGCCACCATGGCTATCGAAACACCATTGAGCTCACTCAAGGAGCCAATATCACACCCTTGCGATCCGACACCATCCGGTTGGTGCAAAGCGGATGCGCATTCCATGGACTTCGTTCCGAAGATCCTAATCAACATCTCAAGGACTTTCTTAAAATCGTTGATTCTATAGACCTTGATGTTGCCACTCGAGAGACGACCCGATTGCGTCTCTTCCAATTCTCTCTGCGGGACCAAGCTAGTCAGTGGCTAGAACGTCAACCCGCAGGATCCATCACCTCTTGGGATGATCTCACCACTCGTTTCCTTGCTCAATTTTTCCCACCGGGAAGAACTACCAAGCTAAGGAATGATATCTTGATGTTCCAACAACGTCAAGGCGAAACTCTCTACGAGGCATGGACTCGATTCAAGGACTTACTCCAAAAAGTCCCTCACCATGGCATAGAACTTTGGCTCCAAGTCCAAATCTTCTATGACCATATCAATCTCTCCACGAGGCAAACCATTGACCAATCGGCCGGTGGCAAGCTACGTGATCTAAGTGCGGAACAATCATGGGCTCTCCTAGAGGATCTTGCTCTTTATGACAACGAAAGTTGGAGTGATCCCCGTGATTTGAATAAAACGGTCAAGGCAATATCTTTGCCTTCGAACAATTCAAGCACTTCTGACCGTAGGATCATAGAACTTGAAGACCAAGTCAAGTTTCTCATGAAATCCTACGAGGCTCCTAACCCTTCAAGCCAAGTGAACAAAATCACTTCTTCATGTGAATTATGTAGTGGTCCCCATGACACTCGTGATTGCATGGAACTCCCCGAACAAGCTTTTGTGGACTACGCATCCTCGCGTACCGACGGAGCGGGAGACAAGTGGTACACTTTCAAACCCGAGCCAAACCTTTATGGTGATTCATACAACCCCTCATGGAAAAATCACCCGAACCTTAGGTGGAAACAAAACCAAAACACGCAACAAACAAATTCTTCCAACCCACCTAATCGTTTCCAATCAAGCGGTTCCAACTCGAATCGTACTTTCAACAACAATCCTTCCGGCAATGGTAGTACCAATAACTTTGAAGGATTGATGTCTCAATTTATGGCATCTCAAGAAGCTCGTTTAGCCAAGTTTGAAGCCGAATTCAATCAACAACAAACGGAGATGACCAATAAAATTGACAACTTGTTGAAAGCTCTCCATAACCAAGTGTTATCACCTCCACATAAGGACGCTAGGAACACAAATAGCGGACCCCAAGTAAAAGACCCCTCTTCATCCAAACACGTCCACTTTGTCAACATTGTCACTATTAAACCAATTGATAGGAATGAGGATAATAGTGAACCTAAGGATGAGGATAAGAAAGTCGAGGTTGATAAGGAAGTTAGGACAAGTGAGATTGAAGAAGTAGATGATGATGAGGACTACTTCAATAGGCTACCCACTAAGGAAGAGCGTGCATATCATACAAACTTATTCGATGACCCCGAGACACCATACTTCCTAGGTAGACCAATCATAGAAATCGGCGACCCTTCTAATCTCAACATACCATGCAACATCGGACATTTGCATGTGTGGAAAGCCTACATCGACCTTAGATCGCCCATAAACATCATGACTAGAGCCCACTACAACTTGATAATGAAAAATCAACTTGGGTATAGGATGTTCCCTGACAAGGGTTGGATGAGTAACTTCACGGGAAGAGTTAAGGGATTACCGGTTTATGTAGGAAACTTCACCTATGTCACCGAATTTGTAATTGTGGAAGATATCCGCCCAATAGTCGATGCATCCTTGACTCAAGTGGTTTTTGGAAAACCATTTGTTGAGGTCTCTAGAATGACTTATGAACCTTCCTTAGGGATAGTTAGATTTAAGGGTGAGACCGATGAAGTAAGCTACCAAATGCCATATAAGATAGAACAATTCCAACACTTGTCAAATGTTGAGAAGGAGCTCAAGCAAGCGGTCTACTATAGGAATGATGAGGATAGAAGTAAAGGAGTAGACTATGTTATGGAAAGGATATTCGGTTTCTACAAGGATTGTTTGAAATTAGGACCGGAATATAAAACCGGGAAGGAGAATGGCCTAGGAACCGTGACCGATGATGGAGTCACGTAATGTACGTGACTTTGAGTCTAGCTACAAGACTCGTTAATAAAGAAAAGCGCTTCTTGGGAGGCAACCCAAGCTTTATTTGTTTTATTTGCTTTGTGTGTTTATTTATTTGCTTGTTTGATTTTATTTTCCGTATGTGTGTTTAATTTTTATTAGTATTGATTCATGTTCAAAAGTAAATTGTGAAAATGCTTTATTTTGTTTTTAACTTCGTCTTAACTACATATAAAGGTATTTTGCAAAAGATAAGTGTAAGGGAAATCTAAATCGGTTTATTAGAACACAAATGAACATGAATCATAATAATAATAAATTAGCATACATATTAGTATTTGTTTGAGTCAAATGCTTGTATCGAGTCATAATGATGTTTTGCAGGATTTCCAGGAAGTAAGGTAAAGGTTTTTCCAGAAATTTTCCGGAAACTTAAAATGAAAATTTTTGTCAGGTCATTTCTGACGGCGTCAGGATTTATAACCTGACGGCGTCAGATTTAATTTTCAGAAATTTTTGAAAGTTTTGTTTTTAAAAAAAGTTTTTATTAAAATCTCCAACTTGTAATCTCCAGGAATCTGCAAAATTATCATTCCACAAGCATTATATCCTTATATATAGATTTTATCCCGCCGATGTTATGCAGGTTTTCGTGTTTGTTTTCTCAGGTTTAACAGGTTATTTTGGACAAGGAGATGTTTATGGAATCAAGCTTATGGCGATGCATTAGTCATGGAGCCTCAACATTACCTTGGAGGAAGATCTAACCGTATAATTTCATTATCCACCAAGCGAATCAGGGGAGTATTTGATTTCATTCTTTTACTTTTTGCTTTTACATCTTGTTATTTGAACATTGGGGACAATGTTCATCTTAAGTGTGAGGGAGGGTAAAAGTACGATTTTAGAGAATGCCATTGCGCTTGATTTTTGTTTGTTTAATGGTAGATGTGTTATAAAACTGAGATAAATACCTGTTAGGGCAATTTTAGTGCCAAATTTAAATTTTTTTACAACATGTAGGAGTGAAACTTTGATCTTAATGAGCGTCTCACGGATAGGAGTTATATGACTAGCACAAAAACCGTACCACTAAAAAATTTTCCACCCCCAAATATGTGAGGTTCACCCCTAGAATTGGTAGGAAAAGCATTTATGCTATGATGTGTGTACCGGTAGCACTTAGATTCTAGAACTTGCGTTAGGACCATTCCAAGGCCACAAGTGAGACTACATTCGTGTAGTTAGATTTACTACGTGATAAGAGGCATTAGGATTAACCCATTGTTTTACACCTGTGTTTTTGTTATAATTACATTGGCTACATTGGTCAAGTAATTCTCCCACACCCCTTTGCGTTGTACTCATTTTTAGTACACGATACCCCTAGTACACCCCTCAGAGCCTATCTTTTCGTTTCGACCTTTAAGCATTTTACTTAAAGGAAGAATTTGTTACACCCCACTTAAATGTACACCCAAATCGCCTTAGCCTACCTTGTATGCACTTATTTTTAGTGCATTATTGTTACAACATTTGTTTAAACCCAAGTTAATTATCTAGTTGATTACATGGTTGCTAAGTCGAGTCATATCCTTGTACATATTGTTTTGGGACGATTGGGACTTATGGGTAAAGTACTAGTGTAATGGAGTAATGGGGAAGAACATCATTTATTACCCCCATATGTGCTAAATGTTTTAAAAAGTACTCCAAGTTTTTCAATTATCTTAATTCGAGTCGTTAGATTAGTATTTGTAAAGTTATGTAAAAGTTCAAGTGTAAGGGGGATGCAATGCCCCTATGATGTATTATTTTGGATGGTAGGGCAAAAGTGTATGCAAAAAAAAAAAAAAAAAAAAAAAAAAAAAAAAAAAAAAAAAAAAAAATCGAAAAAATCAAGAAAAACACAAAAAAAAAATGAGAAAATGAAAAATAGAAAAAACATACGGACTACCATCCCGTTTCATTTTATGTTTGTTTTATGTTTTTGTTTTTGTTATTTCATTTTTAGCTTAAGATTGAGTCTAGTCTTTGCTTAGCAACATTGTATAGTACATGTAATTGATCAAGATCTTTAACTCGCCACCAGTAAAATATCCTGTATCCAACAAAACCGTGTTTTCCTTTTCCCTACACCTAACGTTATAACCCATTTAAAAGCCCTCTTTGATAGTTTATCTTTGGTGCTTACGCCTAGTGGAGGAGGTTTTCGATCCTTTCCCAAGCCTATGGTAATCTATTTGCTATGACAGGTAGTGAGAGATATTATCCGTTTTCATTTATGAGATTTATTTTGATGACACTTGAGAGATGTGAGTATCTAAACACTACTTGTGAGGTGCTAGTATGTAATCTCCGTGCTTATTATGATTGAAGTGGAACGATTATTTGTTGTAATTACTTTTATGTTTGCATTAAATGACCCCTAACTTGTATTTTGATTAGAATAAAAGCGCATTTGCTTGAGGACAAGCAAATCTCAAGTGTAAGGGTATTTGATAAAGCGAAAAGTGTACCGCTTTTAAGGGGTCATTTAAGCCCTAAATCGTATTTATTTGATCAAATATCGCCCTAAATCGTTCCTTTTGTCATTTTAGGTACTTTTGAGGAGAAATCTGGAAAAGGAGGTATTTTGGACGTTTTTGGAGCATAAAAGTGAAGAAAACGACAAAGTCTCAAAAATCGGCTGAAAGTTACCTTTGACGGCGTCACAATTAACTCTGGACGGCGTCATGCTTTGGCAAGAAAAAGTGGGCGTGAAATTTACTCATGATAGGCCAGTGAAAATAGCATGTGAATTCTGACGGCGTCACGCTTTAACTTGATCAAGGGCGTCACGGCTTAAATCATAAGGGGACGGCGTCACGTTCAAGGTTCGACGGCGTCAAGCCTTGATAAGCCAGAATGGATTTTTGAAGAGCTAAAGAGGGACGGCGTCAAGAAGGTCACCCGGGAACCCTAGAAGCGGCGAGGTGACGGCGTCACACTCCATAAGGTGACGCCGTCAGATGTAAAAATCTATATATAGTTTTCTAATTTTTTGTCATTGGGGAGAGCTTAGTGTGTGGAATTTTGGGAGAAAACCCTAAGACGAATTCAGCTTCTTTTTCAAGGCTTTTTGCCTTGAGATCTTCCATGTTACATTGAAGATAAGTTATCAATTAATCATTCAATATGTCTATGTGTTGTTTGATTTTATCTTATTCTTGTCTTTTGATTAACATGTTAGGCTAAATTTATCTTGTGTTTGCTTAGATCTAATGAAACCTAGCTATTGATTATTGGTTATTAGTGTGTTATTAGTTGTATTGGATGATTGTTTATCTATGTTAGGCTTAAGAAAACTGGCTAACTTCCTATTCGGTAACTTGCTTGAACGTCTTAAGAAACATGAACCAAATGCGTACTAAAGGTTTTTATGGTTGTATTTAATGCACAAGCGAATTCTAGTGATCCCATGTTAGGAGCTTCCTAGCCGGCTCGACATAGGAGTGAAGTAGGAGCTTGTAGAGTTGGGGAAGTAAGTACGCCACCCCACGAATGGTATTAAGGAATACACCCATCATCCACGCGACTAATACACGCTAATTAACCGGTAAAAGATAGTTAGGGAGTAAGGAAATCTAAGTAAACACATTTCTCTACACATAAGTTTCTCACCACATTTCATTTCAGTTATTTATTTTATTTGCATTCGTAGTTATTTGGGTTAGTTGACTAGCAACTAATTCCGCCCACTCTTTCAAAACCGAGATTTTACTTGCTTTCATAAAAATTATAAAAACATAAAAAGAATCTTCCTCAACCTTTAGACCTAATTAGAGTAGTCTTTCACACCTAACGAACACTATTCCCTGTGGAGAACGATCAATCCCCCGTACTTACCACTACACTATACTACATCGGTCAGGTACACTGCCTGGTGGGGTTGTAAGCCTCTTGAGATCCCTCGAGAGGTAAAACCTGTTGTAAGGTTACAAAACCACGCATCACTATTAATTCCTTGAAGCATATTCTCTTGTTCATAACCCTTAGGCAAGTGGCAACATTTCTTCATTTTTATTTGTGGATAAAAAGTCAACTCAACATCTACGCACCAACTACTCTACTCCTATAAAAAAGACTTCCTTAACGTACCGTGTTTTTGCACTTTATTGAAACCTTCAAATTGTGCATCTCAATGGCGTCTTCTTCTTTACCAACAAGAGGATGGACATATGAAGTTTTCCTAAGCTTCAGAGGCGAAGACACTCGAGCCAATTTTGTAGATCATCTTCATGCTGCTCTTGTTCAAAAAGGAATACCTGTATTCAAAGATGACGTGATGCTTCGTAGAGGGAAAGAGATCTCTTTTGAACTCTTGAAAGCTATCCAAGAGTCGAAATTTGCTGTGGTTGTTTTCTCTAAAAACTATGCCAACTCTTCATGGTGTTTGGATGAATTGGCTAAAATCATGGAATGTCAATGTAAGATGGGACAAAAGGTGTTACCAGTGTTTTATCATGTTGATCCATCCGATGTACGCAAACAGATTGAAGATTTTACGCTTCAAAGACATGTGGATAAGTTTAAGGATGAAGTTAACAAGTCGAGAGAAGCTCTAGTTGGAGCTGCCAATTTATCTGGCTGGCATATCCCCGAAAAAGACAATGGGTTAGTTTCCTTTATTTTATGAAAGTGAGGTACTTTCTATTTTATAAAAATTATACATCACTAAATTATATGTTTTGAGGACATTTAAGATACTTCACCAAGTGATTAGTTTACTTACCTTTTTTTTTTTTTTTTTTTTTTTTTTTTTTTTTTTTTTTTTTTTTTTAATTTCGTTTTATGTATTTGCCAAGCCAACCTTTGCATAGTACCCAAGTACTTATTGGAGCTACGTTCTAATTAAGTCACTAATTAGTAAGTCGTAACAGTAGTAACACCTTTGCTATGCTGCTGGAGAAATGCTATATGTGTGTACAACTGTACAAAGATATTTCGCTCTATAGCTAAGAGCTTGTGCATAGAGCCACACTTTATATTTAGAAGTTCTAGTACAATATAATCTACTTAATTAAGTCACTGATCCATATTCGTGTACATAAACATTTAGTAATTTGATCACCTCTATAATTTTGATGTTAGTTAACTTGCTAATAGTACTCTTAAACCTACAGGGGTGAAAATGCTTTTATCAACAAGATTGTTGAAGAGATCTTAGGCGATATACAACCTCGTGGTAATGAGAACAATCTAATTGGAATCGAATTTCATATGAATGAGTTAAAATCATTATTGAAAATAGAAGAAACAAAAGAGGTGCATATTATAGGTATTTATGGAATGGGAGGGATCGGTAAGACCACTATTGCTCAAGCTTTGTTTAGAAGAATTGCGTTTAAGTTTGAAGGCAGTAGCTTGACTAGCTTCATTGGGTTAATCCCAATCTGCCCATATTAAAGGTCAAACCCGAAAGTCAAAGTCAACATGGAAAAGTCAACGCAGCAACAAATAACTGCCAAATAGCAGTTACAAACGGTTACAAAACTAAGGGACACAACTGTTGGAATTAAACGAACTGACACACCCTTTCATTTGTACCTTTTCATATCTTATTTATAGATTAGAACTTGTAACGATTACAATGATGACAGATTTATAGAAAATAGAGATTATTTCATATTTTGGTATATCGTTGATTAAAGATCCGTGAAATTGGGCCAACAATTGGTATCAGAGCCAACATCATCATATACCAAGGTTCCATTTTTGCTTTGAATCGAAAGAAAAAATCCCCAGGTCTCGGTATCTAATTTTTCTGCAAAATTATTATTCGAACCACAATAATCAAAGTTTTTTCATCTTATTGTGTTCAAGGAAGATACCCTTTAATTTCTAGTCGCCTCGTAACAAAGTTACCGGCATCTAGAAAAGGCACTTTCAAACTGATTTGCAAAAAAATCCGATTCATTTTTTTTCTTTTACCGAGAACATAAACAACATTAGGGAACGAGTTTTTGTTTATTACTTCAAACAAAAACACTAAATCGATTCAGAAACAAAGAACCAAACATCGAGAGGATAACATAAGTCATCATCAAGGGGCACAAATCAGAAATCGATTCTAAAAACAAGGAACAAACACACCTGTTTCAAGGAATCAAGCCGAGCACCCTTAATTGAATCACCACTTGATTCAATTGATACGTAAAGCCCCAACATATACACGGTTCAGAAAATCCCCAAAACTGACGAAACCCTAGTTTCGCATCAGAAGGATTACACGCGTTCGAGAAAAGAACACATCAACCATGAACAAGGAGCGGTTAACCAAGCCCAACAACCGGCGGTCAACCATCAGGAGAAACAAAAAAGGAGCAGTTTCAAAGTCTCAGGGAAAGAGAGACCATTTTATCTCTTCAAAGAGATAAACAAAGGAAAAGAGGCGGACATATAAACCAGGGCAACACCGAACCAAAATATAGCAGGGCTACGGGTTTATTTACCCCCCCAGGTTCCAAAATTCGCAAATACAACCCTCCACTTTCTTTTACTTCTTATATAGTATATTTACATTTGATATATCATATAAGGATATAGGAAAAGATACTTCTTAATTTTAAATTAGTATTTTTCAAGGATTGTTAGAAATATAATAACCTAGTGTTTACACTGCTTATTATATTATTAGGAATAATTTTAAGGAAAAATTAACCTTAGGTTATTCATTTTAGAATATAAAATCTCCGAGGATAGTTTTTGGATTAAAACTAGTCCTATAGAGTTTTGCTTGTCATTTTAGACACAAAACATTAAAAGTACGCTAGATTTCTTTTAACACACCCCGTGTTAGAATTTTTAGGAGATTAACTTGTCATTATCATTAAGAAATGACTAAAGATGGTGGAGATGGAAAGAAGGAGGTTAGTATACCTAATACTACCCCTCAATTCCAATGCCCGATATTGAAACCCGAGAATTACTCACTATGGGCAATTCGAATGCAAATTATTTTAGAAGCAAATGGGTTATGGGAAACAATTGAGCCAAATGAAACGACTCAATCCGATAAGAAAAAGGAGAAAACTGCTATTGCATACCTTTACCAATCCTTACCCGAAGATCAATTACTTCAAATAACAAAGCACAAAACCCCGAAAGCAATTTGGGATGCTTTAAAAACTAGGCACTTAGGCGAAGAAAGAGTCCAACAAGCCAGACTTCAAACACTCAGATCTGAACTAGAGTTGTTACATATGAAGGAAGATGAAACCATCGATACCTTTACAGGAAAACTCACAGCTCTTGTAAACAAAGCCGCTAGTCTAGGACACACAATAAAAGATCAGAACTTAGTTAGGAAGTTACTAAATGCTGTACCTGATAGGTATCTGCAAATAGTTGCATCTATAGAACAATATTCCGATCTAAACACTATGACACTTGAAGAAGCAATTGGAAGACTTAAGACCTATGAAGAAAGGATTAAGTTTAAGAAGGATAAACAAGTGAACAACCAAGAGAGTTTGATGTTCAAACGATATGAAGGACAAGGAAAACCTTTTAGAGAATATGGTCAGGGAAGATCTAACCAGTCTCGAGGCCAAGAACAAGACAAGAACAATTATCAATCTAAAAGGGAAGAACGAGCGTCTTTTGAAGAAGATACAAGAGACAAATCTCAAGTCACATGCTACCGATGTCACAAACTTGGACATTATGCATATGAATGTCAAAACAAACGCAAGAATCAAGTCAGAGAACAATCCAATTTTATTGAAGAAGACTTAGAGCCAACATTGCTTATGGCGACTATAACTGAAGAGAAATGATACAATGAGCAAACCGCAGAGAGTGCAGAAACAGCAGAGATTGCAGAAACAGCAGAGATTGCAGAAACAACAGAGATTGCAGAAACCGCAGAGAGTGCATAAATCGCAGAGAGTGCAGAAATCGCAGAGAGTGCAGACACCGCAGAGAATGCAGAAATCGCAGAGAGTGCAGATAACTCAAAAGACAGCAGGGAGTGCAGAAGATTCCAAAATTCGATCAATGTTGCAGTGAATATTAAAGGAAGCAAAATGGAGACGACTACAAAAGACTTAAAGATCTACGTCGCAGCGATTGTGATTAAGGGGGAGAATATTGGGTTAATCCCAATCTGCCCATATTAAAGGTCAAACCCGAAAGTCAAAGTCAACATGGAAAAGTCAACGCAGCAACAAATAACTGCCAAATAGCAGTTACAAACGGTTACAAAACTAAGGGACACAACTATTGGAATTAAACGAACCGACACACCCTTTCATTTGTACCTTTTCATATCTTATTTATAGATTAGAACTTGTAACGATTATAATGATGACAGATTTATAGAAAATAGAGATTATTTCATATTTTGGTATATCGTTGATTAAAGATCCGTGAAATTGGGCCAACAGTAGCTTCATTAAGGATGTTAGAGAAAATAGTTCTACAAAAAAGGATATCTGCATTTTACAAGAAAAGATTCTTAGAGACATTCTAGAGATGAAACAAAGGTTCATGATCGAGGGCCCTTAGTATGGAGCCGACATGATACATGAAAGATTTTGCAATAAGAAGGTTCTTCTTGTTCTTGACGATGTGGATGATGCCATGCAATTAGAGTACCTTGCTGCAACACACGAGTGGTTTGGTCCTGGAAGTAGAATCATTATAACCACCAGAGATGAGCATTTGCTATCAGATGCAAATGCCAAGTACAAACCTGCACTTCTAAATATGGACCAAGCTATTGAGCTCTTCAGTAGGCATGCTTTTTGGAAAAATAGCCCTCCAGACGGTTACCAGGAGCTGTCTAAACGTGCAATACGTTTTGCTGGATATCTTCCTCTAGCCTTAAAAGTCTTAGGCTCTTTCTTTCATGGAAGACAAGCAAGTGTGTGGGGAAGTGCTCTTGATAGACTGGCCAAAACACCGGATAGTCAGATCTTTGAGACACTAAAGCTAAGTTTTGATAGTCTAAATTTTTTTGAGCAAAAAATATTTCTAGACATAGCATGTTTCTTCAAGGGCAGAGAGGTAAATGATGTGACTAGAGTACTTGATAGCTTTGGTTTTTACGCAGATATAGGAATTAGTTCTCTTATAGAAAAATCTCTAATAATCGTCTCATCTCAAAGGCTAGATATGCATGATCTCATACAAGAAATGGGCTGGCAAATTGTTCATACGAGTTTCCCTAACAGCAGGTTATGGCAGCTTGAACAAATCCATACTGCTATGAAGAATAAAAGGGTAACAAATCTCTCTCCTTTTATAAAAACTAGATCCTCTTTAGTGAAAATTTCAGTTTCATTAACGAGAATTGGTTGAAGCCATAGTGATGCCCAACAAGCAATACAATGTCGATTTTGACATGGTTTTTAGTGGTGATGTCTTTGAAAGCATGAAGAATCTTCGTGTAATACCCAAAATTTCAGAACATGCAAAATTACCAAAATGCCCTTGCAACTTGAAATTTCAATTAATAAGTAAATAAAACGCCAAAGGAATCCCAAACTCTTGGAAATTAACAACATATGAAGTAAGATGATTTTTGCATGAACATTTTAATATGGTACATGTACAAAAAAAAATACTTGTCACCTTATAGAAAATATACATGGGCCGAAAATGTATTTATTTATTTTGTTAATCATTTTAAATCAAATAAAAATAAGATAAGTATCACAATTAATAGGAAATCAATCACAAATCAGAATTTGATCTCATTTTATCACCTTGGGCCGAAATCCATGCCCTCCCCTCCATTCTATACACGGTTTTATAATTGTTTCCTTTTTATACATTCTTTAATCCCTAAATCGACACAAAAACTCTCTCCATCACCATACGAATTTCTGGAGGCTGGTTCTTATTTTTCCTGGGTTCTATCAAGTCTAGAGAAGGTGGGAAAAATAGCCTTAAGGTCGTGGGATAGCTGGTGTACGCGTGGGAGTTTTCTTTGTATCTTATTTTGCTAGCCGAGAGGTGTAAATATTCTGCACTAGATCCGATCATTTTGAAACCCATCTGGTATTTTTCTAGTACTCTTTACATCATATATGACCTATATAAAATGGTTATCATGATCCATGCATGCTACTAAGGTCGTTTGGAATTAAACAAATCAAAAAACCCTAAAAGATCACATGAATTAATGAACCAGTTTTCTGATCAGAAAATTAGTCCGACTTTAATTGATTGAATCTTGATGATAACTAAGTGTTTTTGGGAGTTTCTTGAGTCTAGAATTAAATTCAATGAAAGAGCTTTCTGTAGAAATTAACCTTGTGATTTTTTAGAGGCCTGGAAGACCACTTTTTGATTTTTAGAAAATTAAGTGTCAAATCGAATTCGTATGTCTAGAAAAACAGTCCGTGTTTTTCATTTATCATTTTCAAACCATGTCGAATTAGAAGGTGTCCTTTGAACTGGGTAATATTTGATATGTCTACTAGTTACTGGAATGTTTGTAGAATTTTATAAATTTTCTAGATGGAGTAGTGAATTAATTACTTTTCGGGTGTTTCATCATATCCGATCATGGAACATGTTAGGGAAATGGATTTTCAGTCGTACCTATACTAGTTAATAAAATCTGGAAAAATTAGGTAAATTACTAGGGGCATATAGGGTTCTCTGGGAATTTTTGGGAATTTTATTTCGGAGTTCTAATATGATTCATAAATTATTTGAAACAGGTCCAGTGCATACGAAAAATCTGTTTCAGTGTAAAGATATTAAAAAGGTGTTATTTATTTATTTTCCAAAACTAAAGGATTAAAATTTGTAATTATGGGAAACTTATGGATTAAAATGAATAACTTGTAATATTTGCATTTTGGACCTTAACTTTGGCATATTTACATTTGAAACCCTAAAATATAGAAAGTTGTCATAATGAACCCTAAACTATCATGACTTGCTAAAATGAACCCTATTTCCATAATAATATTTAATAAATGACTTAACCTAATTACCTTGTGGAAATTTGCTATTTTTGGAAACTTGCTAAATAAGGAAACTTTCTAAAAATGGAAACTTGCTAATTTTGGAAACCTGCTATAAATGGAAAGTTACTAAAAATGGAAAGCCGACTAAAATGAGAAATCTGATTTGAAGAAGATATTAATAATAAGACGATCATGTATTCGTGTAGATTCGCTGAAGATGGAGTTGTTTCCGATCTTTATATTTCTAGATATGTTTGCACTTGCGGTATAAGGTACAGATATTCTACCCTTTCTCAGTAAGGGTGTCCTTCTCCTGACTTTTGATCTTGATTCACTATAGGATTCCCTAAGCCATTGCTATGTTCCTTTATATTTTGATTCGTTCTTCATGTTTCATTTACATCTTTTTATTGGTTTGATTATGATCTGAGCCTTCTTTTTGGGGCTTTCTTGTTGAATCTATGCCTTTGCTATGCTCCCTTTGATTTGTGAACCTTGATTTGCTTCCCTTGATTCGTAAACCTTGCTATGTTTCCTTTGATACTTGATATAACCCGTTCATCACCTTGTAACATGAATATTTAAAACCCTTGGATACCTTGAAGGTTCATAGGATATTATAACCGGATGTAAAAACTTTTCTTAATTACCTATGAAAATGTTTTGAGGAAAAACTACTTTTAAAGACTTTCTTTATGAAAACTGTTTTAAAGATCACTTTTATGAAAGCCATTATAAAAAGGATTATTTTTTTTCTTTACACTATGATATGAACATTTACTATAAACCTTTGTTATGAACCTTTGAATCAATCGATATGAACCTTTGCTTTAACCCTTGCATTGATCTCCTGTCTTGAACCCTGATATGAAACTTGACCTGAACCACTTGATATGAAAACTTGAACTTGGGCACTTGATACTTGAACTTGGATACTTGATACTTGATACTGGATACCTGATACTTGACACTTGATACCTGATACCTGACACTTGATACTTGATTCTTGATACTTGATACTTGACCTTGACCCACAGTTTGAGACTACGAGCCACCCACTAGGCATGAGGGTTTCATGTCCCTGTCATTGATGCACCGATGACTTGACTCTAGGGCAGGAGAGTGATGACCTGTCCCGTCCCTGACCTGATTTGATTTGTTACGTAGAGGCAGACTTTGGCCACCTGGGGCGTATGGATGCATCCTAGATTTGACCTGACTTGATTTGTTATATTACCTGTTATACTTGGTGACTGATGGTGTGTGCGATACACATCTTTCACATCCTGGGAGCTCATGACTCCAACCCCTGGAGGTTATCCCCTCACCCTGTACTTGGTATGCTGAGGTCTCCCTCCATACACCCTGATATTTGATTTGATTTGATTTGGGCTCGTAGAGGATTTCTGTTTTCCTGCACCTTATAACCTTTACTTTTCATTACTGTTACCATTTACTTATGCCTTAACTATGACTGATTCATATTTCATTTACTGTTCTTTATTTTGTACTACTGCTTTGTTATCGTTATATCTGTTCACTGAGCTCTCGTAGCTCAGCCGCATTTCTTTTCCTGCGGCAGGTTTTAGTTTGGAAGCTGGGTATGAGTGGAGAGTACCTTGGAATTAGAAGACCTTACTAGCTATTGAAGATGACTAGAAGAATTTATATTTAGACTTAGTAATTATTGTATTATAACCTTGTAGTTTTAGATTTTCCATTGTAACCATTGAAATTCAATTGTATTATTTATGTCATATGCTTGTGTTTGTTCTGATATGAAACCATTATTGTGACATCTTTACCCTTGTCGGGTCGGGGTGTTACACTTCGGCTCCTAAATGTTTACCAAAAATTTACTTCTGCTGTACCTATACCATTTTTCCTGATGACTTGCGATGGATTTTGTTGACATAAATAAATGCCTAAAAACATTATCAATATTTATTCATATCTCTATGTTTTGATGATCACAAAATGTAAACTCATTAAAACATAAACTTATAAATTAAACAAGTACTTAGTTGTAAATATTCACTTCTACAACTAAAATCACTTAAGGTATGAATGAACTAATGCTTAATGCATTATATGATCAAAGGAACATTTTCTTAATAACTAGATTTTTTATAAAACACCAAAAACATTTTATATATTTTTGAAAAACATTTTTGGCATTAAATAAAAATGTTTAATCTTTTATAAAAATATGAATTCAAATTTTTAACCAAAATCAGTTAAAATGTTCCAGAAAAACCTTCCCCACAAAAGGACAAAATTGGCCAACGGCCAGAAGGGGCGGCCCCTTTAATTTTACTAGGCGGCCCCCTTAATAATTAAGGGGACTGCCCCCTATTTAAGGGGACCGCCCCCGCTCCAGTAGGCTCCAGCTGTCCAGATTTTTCCCTATAAATACAAGCCTTCTCCTGGATTTTTTCTCAACCCTTTTGCACTAAAACTTTCTGTTGTAGATCTCATTTCATATCTTAGAAAAACCTTTGATCATGTAATCTTAAGCATTGGTTTCCAAGTGATCCAAGCTTCCACCATCCAAGTGCAAAAGAAGAATACTTCTATCAATCAAGATTAGAAGTATTACAACTTAGTATCATCATGTTACTTAAGTTGTGTGTTCAACAAAGTTTGTAAATCATTCATTCATTTGTATGTAAAGGTGTGTGTTGTAGATTAGTGTTGTGTGTAAGTAGTGAAGATGTTGTATAAGTAGTTGTGGTATAGAAGTTGTGAGGTCAAAATGTAGAAGTCGTGAAGTCGTGGTGTAGAAGTTGTGAAGCCGTAGCTTAGAATACATGAAGTCCTTGTGTTGAAGTCATGAAGCCGTAGCATAGAAGCTGTGAAGCGGTCGTGTTAAAGTTGTGATGTCCTAGTCGTGAAGTCCTAGTGTTGAAGTCGTGAAGCCGTAGCATAGAAGTTGTGTAGCGGTCGTGTTGAAGCCGTGAAGTCCTAGTCGTGAAGTCCTAGTGTTGAAGTCGTGAAGCCGTAGCATAGAGGTTGTGTAGCGGTTATGTTGAAGTCGTGAAGTCCTAAGTCATGAAGACATAGTGTTGAAGTCGTGAAGCCGCATCATAGAGGTTGTGTAGCAGTCGTGTTGAAGTCGTGAAGAAGTCGTGAAGCCGTTGTGAAGAAGTCGTAAAGAAGTCGTGATTAAGTCGTGTAGAAGTTGTGTTGTGAAGTTGTGAGATTGGTTCTAGCTACGATTAGAACTCGACATTTAGCTTTGTGTCGTTAAACCTGTGTAAGCCAAAGTTGTGTACGGTTTTCTCCGCCATAAGGGAGCTTGTTGAAGTTGTGAAGAAAACTCTCGAGCAAGGTGTGCTCGGGGAGTGGAGTAGGGCAAGGAAGGTGTCCTTGTAGCCGAACCACTATAAATCTCTCGTGTCTCGGTTAGATCTTTCCATACCTTATTTATTTCTTTACTTGCATCGTCATTACTTTCATACACATAGGTTTATATAATTGCTAGTATTAATTAGAGGTCAACTTCACATAAAGATCAAATTGAAAATCCATTCAAGAAACCAAAACTTTTACAATCAATTTAAAAGAATACTTATATAACTAATAATAAGATTTATGTTTTATTTTTCATAACAAACTAGAATCTAAAGTTATTAAAAGTATAAAACAAAGTTTTTATAATAAATTAAAAAGACGTAAAACTATTCAACCCCCCTTCTAGTTTTCCACAATTGGTATCAAGAGCCACGTCAATCAAGATCTTTAAAATATACTGTATTTTAAAACTTGAATCGATCTATGGAATTCGAAAAATATCTAGAAGGGGAATCTTTGCTAAAACCACCACTATTTGAAAACTATACTTTTCTTGAATGGAAAAATAAATTTGAAACTTATGTGAAATCAATTGATCTAGATCTTTGGCATGTCATTTCGATTGGTGATTTTGAAAGTCAAACAAAAACATATTTTGAAAGTTAAACAAAAACATATTTTGTAAGTTAAACAAAAACTGATTTTGAAAATCAAACAAAAACGGATTTTGAAAGTCAAATTGATTATTTGAAAACGAAGAATGAAATAAATAATAAAGCTAAAATAATTATTTATAAAACCTTGACGAAAGTTGAATATGAAAGAATATTCTTCTATAAAACGGCAAATGATATTTGGAAAAATTTCTTAAACTTTCATCAAGAAAAATGTCAAGCCAAAGATAAGGATTTTGATCTTGTACATGAATTAGTTATCTTAGAAAATTTAATAGATAAACATGTAGATAAAATAGATACATGTGCTACTAGTTCAAATGTTGTTAATGTAGGTGTTAGCGACGAAGACTACATGAATCAACTCAAAAGTGAACTCAATCCAAGATCATGGAGTGACACAGACGAAGGAGAAGATCATCATCTGACTCACCTATCATTCACACGTCGATCATCATCTGAGACATTACGAAGAAAATCTAGGACGTGAGGTAAGTTCTCTTTTTAAATTTCATAAGTAATTACTTCATGCATATAATCTTATTAATGCCTTAGGATATGCTTAGTCTGATAGGTTGCTTTGCCTTTACACTTTAGTTATATTCGTTCTGTGGCTTAATAAACTAGAAACCCTTTAGTTAGCCCCCCTAAGTGTTAGTGAACCAAGCAATCTTCATATTTGGTACTCTTCGATAGGTAAATTTAGGAACTTAATTTCTTCTAAAAGGAGAATGACTACTGGAGAATCTATTGACTAGAAACTCAATTTGACCTAACGGTTGAATTGCTTCTATGTGAGAAGTTGGGTGTGTGTAACCCGTAAAAACGGTTGTGTTTAGCCTGAATTGAGCACCACTAGTAATAGTCTCATACTCATTCTCCAACTTGAATACATTATTTTTCCTAAATACACCTAACGATAGTTTACTGCTATGAACTTTGCTTTTCACTAGAGCTTTTCATTCCTAGATGTATGTTATCTTGCATATATAAAATTTCTAGATGTTTACTTGCTCCTATGTGATTTGACTGCATGCCTTCGTAATTATTTGTTTAGTTGTTAAATGCATTGTCATTATAATAGCTTTTGTTTTTCTCTAACTACTCTGATATGATGTATTTTTGTATTTAGTCATAATACATGCTTAAATGCCATAGGATATGTAGAAAGAGGTAGCATGTGACAATAGACTTAACCAATGCCCTTGAGCATGAGATCTTTTATAAACCACTATTTTTAAACCTATAATTAATGGGACTTATTTTTAAATTTGCAAAAACTTCACATTTTGGAAAAATGATTTTTCAAAAGATTATGACACATTTCTATTAAACATGTTTCACCACCCTACCTTTCTTCCAAACTTGTGTCTATAATTACGTGTTTATCAAAAACCAAAGATTGGAAAAATATGTTTTCTTTCCTCATAAAAACATTTTGAAATAAAGCCAAAACTATTTCATTAATATATTTTTCACATCCACATAAAACCTACTTTCAAGCATTGTTGAATAACGCCAAAAACATTTCTTTAAATCATACTTGGTGATCTCATATATGTCATATATACTTGTGTATATGACACTTATAAGTGAACTAAATCAAAAATGAAAAATCATGGTTTACTTATTAAAGATCTCACTTGGTACAAGTCTAGAAGTCCATGCTATCACAACTCCACATTCCCTTGTACATAGATAATCAATAGGATTAATTAACTAGCCTTTTAATCTTCCTAAGTATGATACTATGAATTACTTGGTGCTATGTATTATCTTCTTGTCTAATATATGTATATACATGTTATATGCTTAATGAGTAGTTTGCATGATAGATAAAGTTGCTTAAATAAATATGCTTAGCATATACGAGTTATTAAATCCTAAATTGCCTTGAAAGAAGTTGGACTTGCTTGAAACTAAACCCAAAAACACAACCCTTTCAACAATTTTCTGCCAAAAACCCATTTCCAGTAACCTGGAAATCAGCAGATGGGCGGCCCCCTTAATTCATTAGGCGGCCCCCTTAATATTTAAGGGGACCGGCCCCTTAATTAAGGGGACCGGCCATCTGATGGTCGAAGGTGCTGCTCCCCTTTTCTATTTTTTAGCCCATTTTATCCTATACTTCCCAAAATTCACAAACACATTTTGTCACAAACCACTCACCAAAATTTACCTTCCACAATCACATCATCACTACACCATAAATACCCATTTGGAGGAGGAAGCTTGACATTTGCCATAACCCAACAAATGATGTTGTTCAAACTCAACCAACACCTAAACCTCATCCTAATGAACCCTTTCACACACATAACCTATCATCCATATGTCCACCTTCATTCACTCATAATTACCCAAGTTCACAAATGTCTCCACCACCAAAAGTGTCACCACCACTTCCACCAAATAACAACCACTCTCCATCATCATCACCTTCCACTCAACACTTGAAGTTCATTGAAGAACTCAAGGAAGCCCATGAGCTTAATGCTCTCCTTGCTTTGCACCTTGCTCAAAGCAACTTAAACCCATCACCATCCATATCACCATCATTACCATCATCACCACATCACTTGAGTCAAATTGAGAAACATGTCAACAATTGTCCTTGTTGCATCTTTCTCCAAAATCAAACCATCATTACCATCATCACCATCCATCTCACCATCATTACCATCATCACCACATCACTTGAGTCAAATTGAGAAATATGTCAACAATAGTCCTTGTTGCATCTTTCTCCAAAACCAAACCATCACCTTAAATGAGTGTCTCACTTGGATTGAGTATCTTCTCACTAGATCTAATCCAACACCACCACTTGAACAACATCAAAAACCCTCATTCAACATGGTCAAGTCCAAGCTCGCCACCTCTAATTCCTCCATCAACACTTTCTCCAACATCCATACACCCAAACTTACAACCCCATTAATCCAATTTTTTTTTACCCCCTCTTTACCATCATCCATCCAAAATAATTCAAGCTTTTCATGTCTCAAGCAAGTCAAATGGATCTCTTAGGCAATTTAAAATTTTCTACTTATTGTATGCTATAAGCAAAATATGTGTTGTATCAATAATTATGTTTTTGACATAATTATTTTCAACTAATGAATGCTTTATTTCTTGTCTTTAATATATGATTGTTATGCTTATTGCTTGTATACTTGATATCATGATATATATACATGCTTGATGATTAATAACATGCTTATTCCATAATATGTTTTAAATGTATGCATGCGTATTTAACATGTTTATGTCACTATTTAATCATTCTTGATGTACATGATTCAAATGGAGCTTGCTGCAAAAACACCCTAAAAATGACCCTTTTCTGGAAATTTTTCAAATTTGGTCGCCTGGGAAAACACCAGATGGGCGGCCCCCTTAATTCCCTAGGCGGTCCCCTTAATTTTAAGGGGACCGGCCATCTGGGCAGTAAAATTTACTGTTTTCTTTTGCATCTTGCGACCCCTTTTATCTAGCCCAAACCTTACCTAAATCAACCATCACCTCCATCAAACACCCATTTTCATTCACCATGCTATCACCAAAATCATCTCTAAGACACCAAAACTCCATCACCACCACCTCAATGTTAATCCCCAAGTGCACCAAATGCACCATCAAAAACACCCTTCACTCATGGCACAACATCTTCATCCATACCTTCCACTTCATCCATCAATAACTACATCAACTCACACCTTTCATCACCACCATCAAGAGCATCAACTCCACCTCCTACTCAAGAACCTCCATTCACCCAACTTGTCATTTCCATATCACCAATAACACCTCTTGATGCTCATTTCTCATCATCACCAATACCACCACACCCAAAAACGAACCATCATCTTAGGTCTTAGAGATGAGATACACTACATGTTTTCATCCCTTGAACACATGCTTAACAACCAACCTCCACCACAACCTCCATCATTTTCACCCACTACACCACCACCACCTTCATTCTCACCAAATTAAGCATATGCAATGCTTAATCAAAAATAATTTTTCAAACCATTTTGTATGCAAGCCCCATGGAAGATCATGTACTCCTAGAATGATTATGTAGATTGCATTACTTACTAGCTAATGTAGGATTGAATATAATCTTGGATGGTTGTGTATTGATACACAACATTTTTACTGAATGTCTTTATATGCATGCTTATTTTTGCTATATATATGCTTGTGCTTCTAATATTTTTCTTGCAAGTATTCCATATATCGATTCCTTGGTGCCCTCAAACGAGGGGGAGCACACATCAAGGGGGAGTTCTCGTCCCGACAAATTTTGTCTCAAAAACTTGTCGGCATAACCTTTTTGATTCTACAAAAAGGGGGAGAAGTGAATATAAACTCACTAAATACTTGTCCAAAAATAACTTTTTGGATTTAATGAGTTTAGGTTTTGTAATCATCAAAAAGGGGGAGATTATTGACATAAATAAATGCCTAAAAACATTATCAATATTTATTCATATCTCTATGTTTTGATGATCACAAAATGTAAACTCATTAAAACATAAACTTATAAATTAAACAAGTACTTAGTTGTAAATATTCACTTCTATAACTAAAATCACTTAAGGTATGAATGAACTAATGCTTAATGCATTATATGATCAAAGGAACATTTTCTTAATAACTAGATTTTTTATAAAACACCAAAAACATTTTATATATTTTTGAAAAACATTTTTGGCATTAAATAAAAATGTTTAATCTTTTATAAAAATATGAATTCAAATTTTTAACCAAAATCAGTTAAAATGTTCCAGAAAAACCTTCCCCACAAAAGGACAAAATTGGCCAACGGCCAGAAGGGGCGGCCCCCTTAATTTTACTAGGCGGCCCCCTTAATAATTAAGGGGACCGCCCCCGCTCCAGTAGGCTCCAGCTGTCCAGATTTTTCCCTATAAATACAAGCCTTCTCCTGGATTTTTTCTCAACCCTTTTGCACTAAAACTTTCTGTTGTAGATCTCATTTCATATCTTAGAAAAACCTTTGATCATGTAATCTTAAGCATTGGTTTCCAAGTGATCCAAGCTTCCACCATCCAAGTGCAAAAGAAGAATACTTCTATCAATCAAGATTAGAAGTATTACAACTTAGTATCATCATGTTACTTAAGTTGTGTGTTCAACAAAGTTTGTAAATCATTCATTCATTTGTATGTAAAGGTGTGTGTTGTAGATTAGTGTTGTGTGTAAGTAGTGAAGATGTTGTATAAGTAGTTGTGGTATAGAAGTTGTGAGGTCAAAATGTAGAAGTCGTGAAGTCGTGGTGTAGAAGTTGTGAAGCCGTAGCTTAGAAGACATGAAGTCCTTGTGTTGAAGTCATGAAGCCGTAGCATAGAAGCTGTGAAGCGGTCGTGTTAAAGTTGTGATGTCCTAGTCGTGAAGTCCTAGTGTTGAAGTCGTGAAGCCGTAGCATAGAAGTTGTGTAGCGGTCGTGTTGAAGCCGTGAAGTCCTAGTCGTGAAGTCCTAGTGTTGAAGTCGTGAAGCCGTAGCATAGAGGTTGTGTAGCGGTTATGTTGAAGTCGTGAAGTCCTAAGTCATGAAGACATAGTGTTGAAGTCGTGAAGCCGCATCATAGAGGTTGTGTAGCGGTCGTGTTGAAGTCGTGAAGAAGTCGTGAAGCCGTTGTGAAGAAGTCGTGAAGAAGTCGTGATTAAGTCGTGTAGAAGTTGTGTTGTGAAGTTGTGAGATTGGTTCTAGCTACGATTAGAACTCGACATTTAGCTTTGTGTCGTTAAACCTGTGTAAGCCAAATTTGTGTACGGTTTTCTCCGCCATAAGGGAGCTTGTTGAAGTTGTGAAGAAAACTCTCGAGCAAGGTGTGCTCGGGGAGTGGAGTAGGGCAAGGAAGGTGTCCTTGTAGCCGAACCACTATAAATCTCTCGTGTCTCGGTTAGATCTTTCCATACCTTATTTATTTCTTTACTTGCATCGTCATTACTTTCATACACATAGGTTTATATAATTGCTAGTATTAATTAGAGGTCAACTTCACATAAAGATCAAATTGAAAATCCATTCAAGAAACCAAAACTTTTACAATCAATTTAAAAAAATACTTATATAACTAATAATAAAATTTATGTTTTATTTTTCATAACAAACTAGAATCTAAAGTTATTAAAAGTATAAAACAAAGTTTTTATAATAAATTAAAAAGACGTAAAACTATTCAACCCCCCTTCTAGTTTTCCTGATGACTTGCGACAGATTTGTTGGGATTACTACCCATTTTCTTCTCTTCCTGTAGCACACATGGATAAGGTTGTTGGGATTAAAATATTTAAAGGAAGAATTCAATATCTATGGGAAGAGCAAACGGTATTTAGTTTTTGACATTTGCATGGATCAATTTTTTATAGAGTAAAACTTATTGTAATTTGTTTATTTCTGTTTCTGTAACCAGATTATGTGGAACTTGAAATTCATTGACCTTCGACAATTGGTCTGCCTTGCAAGATTTCCAAATGTTTCAATGGCCCCAAACATTGAGAGGTTAATTTTGTCAAATTGTGAGTATTTGTTGGAGGTTGATGAATCTCTTGGATCACTCAAGAGGCTTGTTTACCTGGACCTCATTCATTGTGGACGGCTCAAACGTCTCCCCTTGAGGATTGAGATGGAATCCTTGGAGACCCTCATTCTCTCTTTTTGTACATCGCTTGAAAGACTCCCGGAATTCTCACGATGCATGGTTAAATTATCACATATATATTCTCTGTCTTGTTGTAGAATTAAGGAATTACCTTCGTCGATTAGATGTCTCTCTAATCTTAATGTACTGAATCTTAGAGGATGTACGGATCTTGAGAATATTCCAAACTCTATCTATGAGTTGCAGAATCTCAAAAGACTTTTTCTTGGGGACTGCCCGAAACTGCAGAAATTGCCAAATGAATTTGGAAGGTTACAAAAATTAGAAGAGCTTGAGCTAGCAGTTAGGGATGACTTTATGATGTATGTGTGGGTACCAAAGTCCATTAATATGCATTCTTTCACAAATTTGAGTTCCTTGAAAAGATTAGATCTAAGTTTGAGACAAATTGGAGATGAAGACTTCCCCAAAGATCTTCATGGATTATCCTTGGTGGAAAGATTAAATCTGAGTGGCAACCATAAATTAACCAAACTATCTATTGGCATCTCCCATCTTTCTAATCTTAAACACCTAGACTTGAAGGAGTGTTCTCTACTTGAAAATTTGCATGGGATGCCGTCAGGAATTGAAGTATTGACAGCTAGCTATTGCAGCTCACTGGAAAACATTGAAGACCTTTCCAGAGAGCATAAGTCATTGTATCAGATATGGCTCCATGATTGCCACAAACTCCTAAGGGATGAAGAGAGTAAAAGATATCTTGAAAAGACGTTGAAGCAATCTTTCCTTAAGGTGATTAATGATCTCTCTTTCACTATAATCATCGAATTTATGTTTTTAAATACAAATAAAAAAAAGTTGACTAACTTTTAGGAGCTTAAGTGAACATTTAAGTTTAACGACGTTTTTGGTATAATACAGAAACGGGCTGCTGTTGAATATTTTTTAAGTGTCACTTTCCCTGGATGCACGATTCCAAGCTGGTTCAAAGACCAACAACGTGGGAACCAAATAGCATTGAAGTTACTTCCCAAATGGCAAAAGCAAATCAGGGGGTTCGCAATATGTGGGCTGTTCAGACAACCAACAGTATTTCCATGCCATTCTATTGAATTCAGATTTGAAAATGATGGAATTTGTATTTCTTATAAGTCGGAAGTTGATTGTATTAATGCCTTAACACAAACTGATGATGTGAATATATGGCTTGGCTATATACCATTCAGTTTATTCCAGAAGATGCATCATGGTGATGATTTTCAACATGAAAATTGGTTTGGTGTCACTGAAGGTACTCTTGTTGTCACTATAGGGTTAAATGATTATAAGGCAGTTAGATGTGGGGCACACGTTGTAAACAAAGAAGATGTGGAATCAATTCATAAAATTGAACAATGCATCTCTTATGATTGGAACTTGGAGTTTATTCAAAGCAACCAAACTATTATCATCCACGACGACAAATCTGATAGGTTTTCTGATGGCTTTCTAGTCTTGAACTCCTAGACTTGAATGAGTGCATTCTACTTAAAACCTTGATTGGGTTCTCATTGGGAATATAAGTATTGATTATTGAAGGCAAGCAATTGCAGCTCACTCGAAATTAGCGAAGAGCTTTCAGAAGAACATTAGTCGTCGTATAAGATATCGCTGCTTGATTGCCGCAAATTCGTAGAGGATAAAGAGAGTACAAGATACCTTGATAAGATGTTAAATCCATCGTTCTTTAAGGTGGTCAATTTCTCTCTCTCTTAACTAAAATCATCTTATTTTTCATTCTTGATGCTTAAGTGAGCATTTGAGTTTGAGTGTTTTTTTTTTTTTTTTTTTTTTTTAATAATATGCAGAAATGGGTAGTTGTAGAGGGTTCTTTAAGTGTTACTTTCCCTGGAAGCAATGTTCCAAGCTGGTTCAAAGAACAACAACATGGGCACCAAATAGCACTAAAGTTACCTCCCAGATGGCAAGCCCAAATCATGGGGTTCGCACTATATATGTGGTGTGTTCATGCAACCGACTATATCTACACACCATTATTGTGTGGACAAATAATCTCGTCATTGCTTCTATACAAAAGACGAAGGACTAAATGTAATATTTAGATAGTTTATAACCGTTTGGTAGTTAAAAACGGTTAAGTTAGTTAGGGTAGTTATTTTCGGTTGTACCCTTTGATGAACAAACACGATGGTTCGAATGGAACCTTTAGAAAACTATAAATAGGCATCAAATGTAAACATTGAATGGTTAGATTCGATATACAATATTTATTCAGTAATTATACTTTGCAACTTTGTATCGAACTGGGACAACATTTGGCATTAGAGCAAGGTAGTTTTGATTCCAGAATTGTGAACGAAAACGCTGGTCAAGGTAGAAGATACAGCGGACGAGAACCTGAATAAAATTGGAGTACGTTGGAGACGATAGTGCACGATCAGAACCAACGGGGAGTTGCAAAACTTGTAACGAATTCAAATTACTCTTGAAGGAGAAGAAGTATACGTTACAGATTGAAGAAGGGTTATATGACGAAGAACACACCAAACGAATTGGTGAGAAAAATTTTGTGGACACGGCTGTTTGGAGACCGACGCAGAAGGAAGGAAGAAAAGACAACGCTTCAAGTTGAAAGCGTGATAGAAGCGGTATACCGAGAAGAAACCTAGGCGTTTTGTGGGAGGTCGCTGTAGAAAAGGCGACACAGAAGAACAAAACAAACACAACGCTTCAAGTAGAAAGCGTGAGACCAACAAGGACTTCGTGGGTAATGGTTAGTTGGAGACCGTCACGAAAGGAAAAGAAAAGATAGGAACTGTTATACGTGTGGATAACAAGTTCTGATCAAGAGTTGCTGTGGAAGAATACCGAGAGAGAACAAGGGCTTTGGGTTTGTTTGAAGTCGACACAAACAAAACAAAAAAAACAACAACAAAGGTAGTAACATCAAAAGAAAAAAAAGGGGTGACTTGTTTTCAGTGTGTGGTAGCAACAACGAGACAGCAACAACAAAGGAGATTTAACGTGTGAACAAAGAGGAAAAGGAGGAACAAAATCAGTGGGTATCACTTTAGAATCGAAACAGAAAAGGAGGGATACGTTGTGTTTTGAAAACACAACAACGCGGTTAGAAAGTTCTAAATTTCTGATTTCATATCATTTAGTAGAATAGACGTATAGTTCTATATTATTAGGATTCCCGGAAAACTATTATTGTTCCCTATACGATTAGGAATTCCCATTTAGTAAGAGAAACCCCGCACATTAGAAGGTGAAGATCATAAACACATTTAAGATGTCTGGTGACGATGTAAATGGTACTACGCCACCAAAACCCATAACATCAATCGCACAATACCAATGTCCAAAATTGAAAACCACAAATTACACCGTTTGGGCTATTCAAATTAAAGTTATATTAGAAGCACATGGTTTATGGGAAGCGATAGAATCTAAGGAAAATGTGCAAGTAGATGTTAAAAAGGATAAGGCAACGACGGCCTTCCTATATCAAGCATTGACCGAAGATGTGATTTTACAAGTAGTGGGTTGTAAAACGGCAAAAGAATTATGGGAATCACTAAGGAAGAGACACGTTGGAGAAGAGAAAGTGCAACAAGCACGACTACAATCATTAATGATTGGATTTCAAAGACTTCAAATGAAGGAAGATGACACAGTGAATGCATTTGCGGCTAAACTAAACGGTTATGCCACTAAGGCAAAGGAATTAGGAAAAACACTGGATGAATCACTTTTAGTACGAAAACTATTAGACTCCACACCAGATAGGTTCATTCACATAGTAGCATCCATAGAACAAACAAATGATCTTGACGATATTACCTTAGATGAGATCATTGGAAAACTCAAGGCATTTGAGGAAAGAATAAAACTCCGGAAAGGAGGACAAGAGGAAAGCCAGGAAAACTTACTATTCGCACATGGCGAACACTCGAGAAAGGGAAAGCGATTTGGTAATCGCGGAAGTAGATCAAATTTTTCACGAGGAAACTGGCAACATAATAGAAATAAATATGACTCAAAGGAGGAAAGCTCAACTCACAAAGGAAAGTCAAATGGGAATAAACGTGAGTGGAATATGAGCAAAGTAAAATGTTTCAAGTGTGGGAAACTTGGACATCTTAAGAAAAACTGCAAAGAAACATCGACAACTCAGGAACAATCAAACCTTATCTTAGAAGACGAAGAACCATCACTATTAATGGCAACACACGAAACTGAACACGAGGAAGTACTGTTAAATGAAGGAAAAATTCAACCCGGAAAATATGCTACAGTAGATACTAGCATATGGTATTTAAATAATGGTGCGAGTAACCATATGACAGGAACTAAGAGTCATTTTAGAGATATTGACGAAAGTATGACAGGACGCGTTGGTTTTGGAGATGGATCGTATGTGAAGATAAAGGGAAAAGGCTCTATATTGTTAGGTTGTAAGAACAACGAACAAAAGATAGTATCGGATGTATACTACATACCAAACCTCAAGAGCAACATACTGAGTTTAGGACAACTCACAGAGATAGGTTGTAAGGTCATCATGGATGGAAACCAACTGACCTTGTATGATAAGAATAAGAAGTTGTTGATGAAGATCGAAAGATCAAAGAATAGACTTTACAGTATTAGACTGCAAATAGAAACACCTATATGCCTCTTAGCAAATATAGATAACCAAGCAGGGTTATGGCATGCGCAACTAGGACACTTAAACTTTGACGACATCAATAAGATGACTAGGAAGGGTCTAGTGGAAGGAATACCAAGAATAAATCATGCAGGATAGATTTGTGATGCATGTTTATTAGGAAAGCACAGTAGAACACCATTTCCAAATCAAGCTAAGTTCAGATCAAAGAACTGTTGGTCCCTTCACACGCTTAGAGTTAACTAGAAAGTTAATCTATTTGTGTTTATGACTAATACAATGTTATGATTAATTCTAACAGTTATAAAACGTTAATATAAAAACTCAAGGTAATTTTCAACGTTTAAATTCTTATTAGAAATGAATCAAAGAATCTATACCCAAGTGTTTTGCGGAACAAACACTTGGGATTGAATAGACAAGGTATGGTGGTGTCTCCTATCTAAACTCAAGTTTTGCTTGAGTGGTAACAATGCGACCTCACTGAGCTATCTCAGGGATACGTTACTCTTTGTAGGAGAGAAGTTGTTTTGCAAAAGTCTAAGCTTTAATTGTACAAAACACACTCAACTTCTCTCCTTCTCAATCTATTTATACACAAGTAAACTGAGTAAAAGTAATTAAAATATTACAAGTTGTTGAGCAAGCGTATCTGACAATTACAACAGTAATTGTCATTTCCAAGAACCAATAGAAATGGCCTATTAAGTCTTTAGGAGTGGTTGGTCTGACACTCCAAGACTTTAAGCCGTCTTAGGAAGGATTTCTTCCTGACAAGATAAGATTTGATCTTATCTTAAATCCTTCCTAGATATTTCTGCCTTTCTTCTCAGGCACTTAGTTCTTCAGGACACGCTTCTCAGTTATAACTCTTAATTACTTCATTGTTGTTGAGGAGACTGGGGTTCAGTGAGTTCTTGTCCAACACTTACTGAACCATCATCTTCTTCTTTGGCTTAAGTGCTACTTCAGGGAGTACCGCCTTCCTGTGTAGTGAATCCTTCTATTTGAATTCGCCTTAAGCATCCTGAAGATGACTCACTGAGAGGCTGTTCTCTCAGTGACTTGAATTGTTCTCGGTTTAAGTTAACACTTAGTTAATTTGTGTCCAAATCATGTTTTAAGTATTCTTGGGTTTTTCATGACCCAACAATCTCCCCCTATTTGGATATAAATTATTCCTAACTGTTTTGATCAGTAATGAGTGAGCTAATGACTTCTACTCATACTGAATGTACTAGAATGTAAATAAGGACACTGAAATAATAAAAACATCATTTTATTGATATCATTACAAGTCCTAACAAACTAAGTACAAAAAAAAGGGATAGTGGGGGTATTCAGGCAGATCTATCAGTTCAACTTAATACCAAGGGCTTCAAGCTTGGGCTTCTTTGACTGCAGCTCTTGTTGGTCAGGATGCTCATGGATTTTCCTTTTCAGATCTTGACAAAACTTCACATTTTCAGGACTCTTGAGTGGAGAGGCCATTATTAGAAAACCAAGCATAGCTTTGATCCCTGAAAAATTGATATCACTCCACCTCTGGAAGGCTTTGTCTCCGAACTCATCAATGAAGAACAAACCTCTTTCAGGTTGTTCAATGACCATATTGTTCCTGAAAGGAACACCTTCAGGGAGAGCCCTATTGCAGTCAAGACCAGGAATCTTGATCTCAGGCACAGCTTCAATCTTCTTTCTTTTTCTTGAAGAAGACTGAGAGGGAGCTGGTTGTGCTGAATCAGGAAGAAGAGATGGAGTGCCAAGTTCTTGAGGTGCAGCTGCCAATCTTTCGTACCTTAGACTCAAGGACTTCAACAGGCTGGGGACCACAACATTTGATTTCTTTGCTATTAATGGACCCAACTCATCCAATTCTGTGATCCCAAAGTCAGCAAATCTGAAGGGGGTATGAACATCAAAGTTTCTCATGTCAGCCCCTCTGTAGACAGTTACACTGGCAGGATTGGTGTTTCGATGAATATGAACATCAGTGATTGGTTCTGGCTTCAACCTGTTTGTCATATACCACTGATATTTCTTAATCCTGTTCTGCCTGATCTCTTCAGCCCTTTTATTCCTTTCCTCCCTTTTCTTCCTGAGAGTGATCATCTCCTCAGTCTGAGCTTTTACAAAGGTCATACCACCCTCTCTTCCTGAAAGATCCTTAGCTTCAAGACCAATCTTCTCAGCCTCTTCATGAACAACCTTAATAATAGCAGGCTTGCTCACCTTTTCTTCCTCCTTTAACTTCTTCTTTGCTTCCTCTTCCTCTAGGTAAGCACTGAGTTCATCAGCTGAGAAGTGGTGAAGAACTCCCTCAATGTCATACGGGATCCTGGGTGGTGATTCAGGATCCTTTGCTACCATGATTGGTGCAGGTTGAGGCTCAGGTTCAGTGAGGATGCCTTTGCCTTTATCTTGATGGGTGGAAGAAGCTTCAGGAATCTCCCCTTCAGTGTGAGAGGGAGGTTGCTGGCTTGTGGAAACTTCAGGGACTCCAGTGTCTTTCTCCCCCAAACTGTTGCTTGAGCCATGGTGATAGCAAGAGTTGGAGTCACTGGAGCAGCAGGACCCTTGAAAGCCTGATAGATCTCAGTCATCATTGATTTGATGTCCGAGGTGTCTTGCTGAAGAGTTGAGATCTTATTCTCAAGAGATGCCTGAGAAGCTTCGATGCCTGACATCCTTGACCCAAGAGACCATGCCAAGGATGTTGAAGATTGTGCCCAAGTACCCAGATGTTTTTCCTGAAGACCCAAGGAAGTCCTGATTGAGTCCAATGAAGAGTTAAGACCCTGAATATTAGAATCCTTCAGTAAGCTGAGAAGATCACTGAATTCAGCTGACTGCTTCTGGTAAGTCTTAGCAGCCTGAAGGACCTTCTTGTTGAGTTTTGGGTCATCTTTGACAGCTATTTGAATAGTTCCAAGGCTTTTGGAGATGCCTTCAAGAGTAAGATTGAACTTCCTGAGATGAAGATCAATAGCTGTCAGGGAGTTATTGGTGTCAGAATGTATTTCGTTCACATCATCATGATAACTTTCAACATCTGCCTTCAGGTTGGCATAGTGAACAGCTGCCTCAGTGTGATGATCGAACATCTCTTCAGAGAGACCAGTGTAAAGAGCTCTATTGGTCTTGAGCAGGAACTTGACCAATTTTCTTTCAGTGAGGGGAAGAGAGTCATCATACTTTTTGAGGATGTCCCCAGTATCAGAAGAATCAGAAGATTGAGAACATGACTCTTCACTTTGGCGTGGAGATGACTGATGTGATTGTTCAGGTTGTTCGGATTGTACATCAGTTTTCATATCCTCACCCGCCTCAAAAATTTCCTCTTCACTCTCTTCCTTGAGCTCTTCATCAGACTCAATAAAAGCCTGAAAGTCCCCTATGGACTCAATACCCAAAAATTCAACCGGCTCCTCTTTATAAAAAGACTCGCCTTTGGTTTGGTCAGGTCCTGACCCCGTTGTCATAATAACTGAGTGGGTTTGCTCAGCCTGACTAGCCATAATAACTGGGGTAACACCAGCCTGGCTTTTGGGGGCAGTTCCTGAGAGAATTGGACCGCCTGAGGGGTTTATGGGTTCCGTATCAATGGGTTGTTTCTTTCCCTCTGAGTCTTTGTCCCCCTTAGCACCTTCAACCACTGATGGGTGTTTTCCAGTGGTATCACTAGGTACTGATTGTGAAAGTTGGTGGACCGCCTTCCCATCAGGATTGTGCTGTCCTTTTAGGGATTTAGGGTCCTTTTCTCCCTGAGATCCTGAGGGTGATTGCTCAGGAATGTTAGCGGGATGTGAATGTTTGTGGGTCCCCTTCTCAGTAAGGTAGTGCTGCCTTACTGAGGATTTAGAACCCTTTCCTCCCTTGGGAACTGATTGTCTTTTGACAGTTCCTTCATCGGGATGTGAGGGGGGAATGCTTCCTGATCCCTCTGACTTGTTTATGTCAGTTGAACCATGTGAAAGGGGTGTGCCCGAAGTCACTGAGGATGATTGCTCAGTGACCTCCGTTGGCCTTTGTTTTGAGGTCAAGAGGGTCTCAGAAATGGGTGTCTCAGAGGTCTCGGCCTTTTTCAACCTCTTTTTAAGGTTTAGTTGGTTTTGAGGATCAGTCTCAGTGGCGAGTGGCTTGGGTCTAACCACCTGGCTGGACTGACCCTTCTTTGTCTTCTTCACCTTTTTGGTCGGTGAAGGAACTGGTGAGACAGCGTCTTTACCCTGAATGACTGATTGCATGTATTCAGTCATGGCAATATTTGTAACCTCACTGATGCTACTAGTGAAGTTTGACTTGTGTAGGACGTCAGGCTTCGTACCTTCTGCATCAGGCCTCACGTAGTCAGAACCAAGTAGGTCCTGAAGCACACAGGAAACAAATCTAGGGTAGGACATATGCCTTTGCCTATGTTTTCCTGAGAGCTTGGCAACAAGGTCTCGGAAGATTATTCCTCCGATGTCAATTTTTGTACCCTCAAGGATACTGAACAGCATCAATTGTTGTGATGAGTTCAATTATTTCGTAGAGGATTTATTTCCACCCAGGACCTGAATAACAAATGTCATCAGTATCCTCCAGATAGGATGGAACCATGTTTTGACTACTGGAGCCTTCTCCAATAAGTCCCTAGCAGACGTTGTAGGACGTCTGGGGTCGTGGGGTGCTAGAAAGATCAGTTCATTCTTTATGTCCTGATCAGTAGGGTTGGGTGCAAACGCTTCAGCAAAGTCAAGGCCTGTAGCTTTGATGAAGGTTGAGTAGTCAAAGGAGAGGGTTCTACTCCCATTCATCACCGTGAAGGTGATGATTGACTCTTTGGTGTCTTTGGGGCTGATAGCCACAGCCGTACACCAGAATTCCCTCAAATAGTCATGGTAGATGACTGAGGGGGTGTGGGTGAAATCCTTTGCAAGAAAACAATTACGAAGAAATTTCATAACGTTCTTATAGGCTGGGTAGATTTGTGGATACGAGAAATTTCCCACCACATTGTTTTTGGTGAGGTCTACACCCTCCAATGTGAAATCCACATTAGGGGCGTATTTCACAGCTTTAGAAGAAGCCATTTGTGGGTAAGTCTGGGTTTGACTAAGGTTTATGGGTTTCTAAAGCTTAAGAATACACACACAATTTGTTTTTGAGAATTAAAAATGGCAGAGTTTTGCTTAAGATTCTATAAAAAACGTGTATGTGTTTCTTTTGGTTGGGTTATTTATAGGGAAGTGGAGATGGGGGTGTTTTAGGCATTTGAGCGGTTTTAATTTATTCAAAAAGAATTATAGGAAACTGTTTTGAATAAAATGTTTTGGGATCTGCATTTAATGCCAACACTCCACTTTTCCCTGGTTTGGCGCAACAGTCAAGGTGAACAGTTGAGCAGTTATGCAAAAGTGTAATTTGCAGAGATGAGTCATCACATTTCTGTAATGTGATTGGAGAGGCATTTAATGCCAAGTGGGAATGTGGTGGCCCAGAGGTGGAAGCCAGAAAGGCAAAAAGAACAAATATTCTTAAATTAAATATGAGTTCAGTTACCAACCTCGGACATTTACTAACTAGATACTTAGAGCATTTAAGTCAGTATTTAATGTCTCTTTTCAAGGCCCTGAATGACTTTTTCATTCAGTGATGGTTTTTCAGGGACTTGGGATTAGTCACTGATGATTCAGGAATATGGAATGATTCCTGAGCAACAAGGATTCAGGAACTTGGGTTTAGTTCCTGAACCCTAAAGATTTCAGGAACTTGGGTTTAGTTCCTGAGGTTGGGGATTCAGTGATTTGTTTTCACTGATGTACACATTGAATCAGGGACCTGAGGTTTTAAGAATTTACACTTTAGTTGGAAGGATTCAATTAGTAGACTGATTCTCTATATCCAACATTCCTAATTCAGCTTTCAGTCTTGTGAAAGTTGGTTCATCCAAAGGTTTGGTGAAGATATCAGCCAACTGATATTCAGTAGGGATGAAGTGTAATTCAATGTCACCATTCATGACATGGTCCCTGATGAAATGATATCTGATATCAATGTGTTTTGTTCTCTGATGAAGAACAGGGTTGTTAGAGATTGCAATTGCACTTGTGTTATCACAAAAGATGGGTACCATCTTATACTGAATTCCATAGTCACTGAGTTGACTTTTCATCCAGAGTACATTTGCACAACAACTAGCTGTTGCAACATATTCAGCCTCAGCTGAGGACAAAGCAACTGATTGTTGCTTCTTAGCACTCCAACAGACTAGTTTCCCACCAAGAATTTGGCAAGAGCCTGAGGTGCTTTTTCTGTCCATGTTGCATCCAGCATAGTCAGAATCTGAGTATCCTTTAAGATCAAGGCCTGAGCATTTTGGATAATATAATCCAAGGTTTGGAGTACCCTTCAGGTACCTGAATATCCTTTTCACAGCAGTGATGTGTGATTCTCTTGGGTCAGATTGATATCTGGCACACAGACATACTGAGAATTGGATATCAGGCCTTGATGCAAGTAGATACATCAGTGATCCTATCATTCCTCTAAATAGAGTTTGATTTACTGGTTTACCAGTGAGATCAGGACCAAGTTTGTGTGGGGGAACCATGGGAGTCTTGACTGAGGCACAATCACTGAGTTCATACTTTTTCAGTAGGTTCTTAACATACTTTTCTTGACTGATAGTGGTTCCTCTATCAGTCTGCTTGATCTGTAGACCAAGGAAGTATGTTAGTTCTCCCATCATGCTCATTTCAAACTTCTTTGCCATTAGTTTTTCAAATTGTTTGCAAAGTTTGAAACTTGTTGAGCCAAAGATGATGTCATCAACATACACTTGTAATAGTATGACATCATTATTTGTCTTATAGATAAACAATGTGTTGTCTATCTTGCCTCTGACAAATTTGTTTTGGATTAAGAAGGCTGAGAGAGTCTCATACCATGCCCTGGGAGCTTGCTTCAGTCCATAAAGGGCTTTGTTAAGCTTACAGACATGATCAGGAGACTCATGGCTTTCAAATCCAGGAGGTTGCTGAACATAAACTTCTTCTTTCAGTGAACCATTTAAGAATGCACTTTTAACATCCATTTGGTACACCTTGAAGTTCATGTATGTAGCAAAAGCAAGGAAGATCCTGATGGCTTCCATCCTTGCTACTGGTGCAAATGTTTCTTCATAGTCAATGCCTTCTTGTTGATTATAGCCTTTGGCTACAAGTCTGGCTTTGTTTTTAATGACTATGCCATTTTCATCAGTTTTGTTCTTGAATACCCACTTCATGCCAATGACTAATACATTCTCAGGACATTTGACCAAGGTCATTACCTTGTTTCTGTCAAATTGTTCCAGTTCATCATGCATGGCCTGAACCCAACTTGGATGTGTAAGTGCTTCTTTAACACTTTTGGGTTCAATTGTGGAAAGGAAGTCCACAAATAGGCATTCATTGGCTGAGGCTGCTCTTAGACTAGCAGCCATGCTCCTGGTGAGCGTGCCTTCAGTAGGCTCTCCAATATTATTGACAAGTTCAATGTCCTGAGACCTAGTCCAACTTTCCTGAGGTCCTGGATACTGATTTGAACTTGCGGAGGCCTGATTGGGTAGAGGGGTTGGTTCTGGAGTAGACACATGATCATTGATTGGATCTTGAGTATCTACATGATCACTGATATTGTTTGGTTCTTGAGCATTTTGAACAGACTGATCAATTTCATCAGTGTTTGCATGTGCCTCAACAAACTCAGTGATGGTTGGGTTAGGTAGGTTGTGAGGGATTATGTAATAGGAGAGGTTAGCATCATCTTGATACTGAGTAGAAGGATTGTTTTCAGGAAGATATTCATCAGGAGGATATCTTGAAGAATTATCAATTCCTATCTCTTCTACTAAGGCAGTTGAGAACCTGATTGCATCAGTGCTCTCATCAAAGGTAACATGAAATGTTTCCTCAGTCTGCTGTCTCCTTGTGTTGAACACTCTGAAGGCTTTTGAGACAAGTGAGTATCCCAGGAAGTATCCATCATCAGCTTTTGCATCAAATTTCCCTAAGTGATCCTTGTAATTATGAATAAACACAGGACACCCAAAGACATGAAAGTAGCTGATGTCAGGGATTCTTCCTTTGAATAACTCATATGGGGTTTTCCCATGTCTCTTGACAATGATGGATCTGATTTGTGTATAACAGGCAGTTCTGACTGCATCAGTCCAAAAATGGTTGGAAAGGACTGATCCACATAGCATTGTCCTAGTAGCTTCAATGAGAGTTCTATTTTTCCTTTCAGCAACACCATTTTGTTCAGGTGTGTATGGAGAGGAAAAGTTTTGGGAAATACCTTTCTCATCACAGAAGCATTCAAGTTCATAATTTTTGAACTCAGTCCCATTGTCAGTTCTAATCTGTTTGACCTTAATGTCATTTTGATTTTCAATGTTCCTGACAAAGGACATGATCGTTTCAGCTGCCTGACTCTTTTTGATCAGGAAGAATACCCAAGTGTATCTAGAGTATTCATCCACTATGACCAGAGTATACTTCTCATGGTTAATAGACCTTGGACTGATAGGTCCAAATAGATCCATATGGAGAAGATGTAGGCAGTTCCTGATGGAAAAGTTGGTTTTGGTTTTAAAAGATGCTCTGTGATGTTTACCTTTTTCACAAGCTGAGCATGGTTTATCCTTTGAAAACACAAGTGATGGTAAGCCAAGGACCTTGTTTTGTTTTACAAGATTGTTTATGTTTTTAAAGTTCAGGTGGGTGAGTCTCTTATGCCAAAGCCAGTTGAGAGTATCAGTGGCCTTAGCAAAGAGACAAGTTCCATCCTGAGTTAGACTGGACATGTCTAATACATAAACATCTTGTCTTCTTGGTGCAATGAGGACAATTTCCTTATTTGCATTGAAGATGGTTCCTTGCTTATCATCAAACTGAACTATGTATTTTGCATCACATAGTTGACTGACACTGATCAGATTGCACTTAAGACCATTTACATAAGCTATCATAGTAAAAACAATACCATTGCAGTTTACTGAACCATAACCTTCAGTGAGACAAGATGAATTATCAACAAATATCATTTTGGGTCCTGGTTCTTCCACATATTTGTGCAGACACTCCTTAACACCAGTCATGCTCCTTGAACATCCACTGTCTAGATGCCAAATAGGATCCCTGGCATGCTTCTGCACAAATAGTAAACTGGGTCAGTTCTTTCTAGGACTCCATTTCATGGAGGGTTTGGTATTGTAGGTCTTTATGAAAGTATTAATTGATTCATGGTCAGTGGTTGAGTGGACTGAGCTACCACATGTTTTGCATCTAGTCGCAGGGGTAGCCTCAGTAGTCTGAGAGGATTGTTTATTCATTCCTCTTCTTGACTGAATGACCTTCTCTTTTCCTGAGGATTTCTGAGTGGAACTTCCACTAGATTCACAATGTTTGTCATTTTGACAATCCTCAGGGTGATGGTCATTGAATCCACACAATGGGCAAGGTGGAAAAGGCTTGTCCTTTTGCTTCTGTTTCTGCTTAGAATCAGAAGGGTAGTTCAGGCACTGAGCCTTAAGTCCTGAAAAGTTTGACATGACTGAGCATTGTTTATGATCAGAGGTCCTGTGATCTTCCTTTTTGCAAATCATGCAATAAAGGACTCTATAGCAATCATCAGTGAGATGATTTGTATAGTTGCATAGCTCACATCTTTTCAGGGGTTTTGTGGGTTTGGGTTTGGTCTTTGAGGAAGCTGGTTTTTGTTCCTTCTTGGATTGAGAAGGTTTCTCAGAAGATGCAATCTTCTCTCCCAGCTTCCTGACCATTTCAGCCAACTGATCAAATCTTGAGTCAGGGCTTTGGGTTGTTACTTCAGAAGGGACTGAAGTAGATGAGTCATCAGTGTTTACTGAGACATCAAGGTTTGCTCTCTTCAGGATGGTTGTTCCCTTTCCTGATCTCTCCTTTGGAGAGTGGGGTGAGAAGACCATTGGTGGGAGGCCTAAGTTAGGTGCAGCACCCTGAAGGGTATTTAGTGGAGGAAGTGGTGGGTATGATTCTGATTATGACTCATTCACAGGCTCAGTGATACTGAGTTGTTCAGTGAGTTCAAGCTTACTGAGTTGTTCAGTAAGTCCAAGCATATTTGTGACAACTCGTAATTTCAGGCCATTTTTCCGAACCTCGACAATTTACTATTCACGAGTACTATTCACTTTTACTATTCACTGGCACTATTCATTCCAAAATTTTTATTTCATATTCTCGTAAGTTAAACTATTTTAATGATAACCCGAGATTTTGGCACTCGTCGGATAATTTCTGCAAGAATCACGAAACCGTGTCCGAGACTTACTTTAAGGTTTAAACGTCATTTAGGCATCCCGATATGTCCAAACAACATTACCAACAAGAGAAATATATGTTTTCTACCTTCCGTGACATTTTCATGAATTTAGGAATTTTAGGATACCCGGTTTTAAGTTTGGTGACTTTACGACTTACAGTTAGCAATTAACGGGACCAAAACTCACTCCGTAAGTCAAGATAAGTATCCAGCCTAAAATAACTAGATATTTTCTGAAAAATATCTAGATATTTCAAAGACCTAGTGAAATTACCATTTTACCCTTCCATCAAAATTACCAAAATGCCATTGGACTATATAAAGCATAAACTAGCATTTTTTTTCATCAAAAATCACAAAACACTCTCCTCTCTCCCTCTCTAGCTCACGGCACAACCACAAGACCAAGGAGATCCCGTAATTTTTCCAAGATCGAGTGTTATACAAGTTCCTTATACCTTCCTTGTTAGAGTTTTGCGATAAAAACTCCAAGGTTGTGATCTTTTTCATCCAAACTCATCAAATCTTCAAGTAAGCTTCAAGTGAACTTTTTCATCATCTCATACTTTCATTTGATCATTAACATCATGTATTTTCAAGTTATATTGGTTAAACATGCAAGTTACATATGTTATTTATACCACTTTACAAGTTTTCATGGTTTTTATGAATATATATTAATCCTATGATCATCCCCTTGAATCCTACAATATTTTGTGAAGTCTAGGACCCCATGACACCCTAAGAAGGTGTATGGTAGATCAAGAGATGTTTGGTTGTTGATTGGAAGGTTTTTGTACAAGTTAGTAACTAGGAAAACCAAGTTTTGACACTTATATATAGTTGCTGTCCTATTTTGCAAAACGTGGGAAACTCAGTGGGTTTTGGGTAACTTTGGACCAAAGATTTAGAAAATACATTCCGAGACGAAACTATGGCCGAAAACGGGGATAAAAACGAGTTAATAACGAAGGAGATATGGTTTTCCGAAGTTTAACGACGAAAAGTATTTTTGGAAAATATTGTTGCTGTCCATTTTTGCCAAACGTGGAAACTTCAGGGGTTTCTGGGAAATTTTGGGTTAGATATTCAGAAAATACTTTCAAAAACGAAACCGTAGCCGTTGGAATCACTAAAAGAGCCCTTACGACGTGAAAGTTATGCCAAATACGAGTTAACGAGGAAAACTATATTTTCAGAAAAACTCACTGCTGTCAAAGTTTTTCAAGGGCTGTTTTGAGGCGTTAGCCATCACCTAGCCGTCCCGACTTATCAAAAATATGTTAATACGTTGTCCCACGATTCCGGGGATATAAAGAACATAGAAAACGAGCTTATAACGAAAAAGATACAAGTGTTTAAAGCCCGACGAAAAATATATAATTCCATCAGCTTTTACTAATATAAACTTGCCGCAAAACTGTCTTTGCGAGACACCATTTTCACGACTGTTTTTATCCATGATTGGTATGGTTTGAGTCCGAGCCGTCTTCATATGAAATCAAGATCTCCCAGCAAGCTTTTTAAATCAATTGGCCGTTCGTCGAATAGACTTATAACGAGTAAACTACGAATTTCCTAGTATCGCCAAAAACAACTATTATAAGAAAATATTTCTAAGTATAGAAATTGTTTTGCAAGACACCATATTCAAAGCCGATTTTCTTTATGATCGAGACGTGTATGATCAAAACTCAAAAGAGACGACATTGAGATGTTGTTGCAAGGATTTCAAAAACGTCAAGTTCTATTCCTAACTCTTAACGTACAATATTTCACGACTAGTTTTACGAGGCCATTGGGGCATATTTCACAAAGTATGAAAAGTGGTATTTTGCGAGAAAAACATTATATTTGACCATAAAACACCAAACGAGGATCATAGAGTATCATTTCAACATATTTACACGAAAAGTAGTATATGACTTGCCGAGACGTCAAAAATGTATTTTTCGACGATAAACATTATTTTCAAAAGTAACGAGTGGTATCGTTAACATACGTAATTGCATGTGTAGCATCATTTCATTGCTTACAATAGATCATATCATTCATGTTAGGTCGCGGTTAGAGACCGAGCCTCATTTCAGCATATTCATATCTGTCTTTGTTGCTATCGCATCAGGTGAGTTCCATAGCCCCTATTTTATACGTTTTGGATTACGTTTTGGGGGAGAATACATGCTCAATTATTTTTCACAAGCACTTTAATCTTCTAAGGATTAAAGTGAGTTTTCATAGCCCCGGTTTTCAAGTTATTACATCATTTCAAATCTCTCGGGGGAGAATACATTGTACCATTTTTCATGCGGACCAAAGTATATAAATTCATTACATTGCTTAAGTTACCACATTTGCCAAGTTAAAGTCCCCTATTATCATGAACCGTTAATTGTGAGCAAGCGAGGGTGTGTGAATAGATCTATTGAGGGTGACTCCTCCGTTCGGGTTGGTAGCACCAACTTGTCATACGAACGCATTACATTTGATCCATTTCAGGGTGTTTGGCAAAGCACTCAGTTGGGGCAATTCATTCAGTCTAGCTTCGGGGTCATGAGCTTAAGAGCTAATGTATCATTTTCATGTGGCAGTTTATTTTACACTTTATACTTGTGGTTTCCATGTAACATTTCAGTAACATAAACCAATTCATATTTGGCAATGGGTTGTAAACACACAGGTTGCAAGTCTTGTTATGGGCGGGACTTGGAACTGGGTGGATTTACAATGCCTTTGCTGGGAAAATCTTCATTCAAAGGCATTACATTTTACAGTAAACTCTATGAACTCACCAACCTTGTGTTGACACTTGTTAGCATGTATTTTCAGGTATAAAGCAATAGCACGCTACTGGAGGCTCTTGGCAGGGCATGGCATGGTCATAGAAGACTCTGACAAACATTTGGGACCGTTCTACCTATTTTAAAGGGCCTATTTCCGCACTACTTTTAACAATGTAAATTCAACATTTTTGTTAAACAAGGTTGTTCTAAATAATTGAAATGAAAACCGTTCTTTGCACTTGTGTTGTGATACCAATTGAGTTGCACCCCAGCGACACGTTGTCTTCCGCTGGACCCGATTTTGGGGGTGTGACAGATTGGTATCAGAGCCTTGGCTATAGAGAACTGGGTGATTTTAAAACCTAGACTATAGCTACATTTACAAAAACTTAACCCTATGACCGTCGCGTGCCTGCCTGCCAAGCTGATGCCTCAATTGTGGTTTGTTGCTGACATATTTAATAAGATTTGTGTCTTATTATCAAATCATTCATACCCACTTATTATAGTTGATTACTATAGTTGTCTTTCATATAAGCATGCATACATATCGTATACGTTTCAGCGTTACGCCTTTTTCTTACATAGTTTCATCATTCGACCTCGAGTTTGGTCATTTGCCTTAGCCTATCAGAACATCTCTTCTAATGTGAAGGACCTAGTATTACTATAACTGAGCTGAGTATTTTAAACTTCATTGAACCTCGGTGGAATATAGACTCGTCATCTATATTCAACCCGGGACAGTTGGACATAGGCTGACTACCTATGCCCCGCTCAGAGATGAATTTTGCAATACTGAGAACAATTATAATGAAATTATGTCCGGTTTGCATTCCTACTCGATTTCTAAAAGTTTCAAAACTTCTTGTGTGTGTACACAACCGTTGCAAGAACATCAACACCTGCATCACCTTATGAACCGCCGTCTAGAAGCACATCAGCTAACCATAACCCAACTTCAAGCCGTTGAGAGTCAGATCATTGGGAATGACAATCATTTCACCTTTACCATCACGAATTCTCGAGACTCAAGTTGAGGTACTCAAGGAAGAAAACCGACAGAATGATAAAACCTTATGGTATGCCAAAGAATGCAAATAGGTTAGTAAAGAGGTCAGACAGAGTATTGTGCTTCAAGGATAGAAACTGGATATCTCTCTATGGTGGAATAAGAGAGTTGATTATGCGCGAGTCACTTAAGTCGAAGTACTTCATTCACCCAAGTTCTGATAAGATGTATCAGGATCTCACGAAACGTTATTGATGGCCGAATGTGAAAGCAGACATAGTTTTGTATGTTAGCAAATGCCTTACTTGCGCTAAAGTAAAAGCCGAGTACTAGAAACCATTAGGATTACTTCAACAACCAGAAATTCCTCAGTGGAAATGAGAACGCATTACAATAGATATTTTCATTAAACTTCCTAAGACATCAGACAGTTTCGAAGCTATTTGGGTGATCATCGATCGTCCCACCAAATCAGTCCATTCCATTCCAATCGGAGAGACTTATACTATGGAACAGCTTACCAGACTTTACGTCAAGGAAATAGTTTCAAGGCACGGTGAACCAATTTCCATCATTTCTGACAGAGATAGTCGCTTTACTTCAAACTTCTAACAATCCCTTTAAGCTATTCTTACCCAATCAGATGTATGCACGACCTACCATCCTCGAACCAACAAACATTAAGGAAACTATCCAATCCCTATAGGACGTGCTCAACACTATAGAGATAAATCAAAACCTTCTACCTACATTACAGGGTATGGATTTACCTGCATTACTGGGTATGGATTTACCTGCATTACTGGGTATGGATGTACCTACAATGGGTATGTTTGATCATTTGCTTAAGGTTGTAAATTCATTTATTCAGGGAAGGTTTATGAAAAAAAAAAAAAAAAAAAAAAAACAATCTCAAATCAAACTTTGAAAAATCAATCACTATATTACATCACTTATACACTTAGGAATTCGTGATTTAATGACATAAAGTTTGGGGAAAAATCTTAGTAATAGAGACTAAGCATCGTAAGTTGAGAAAGACTCAATTCATGACATCCTGCGGAGGATCACAACCTTATCCTAATCTACGATTGTCAATAACACCCTTTGGCGGATCTAACCTTGTAAATTTTTCCACAAGATTCATGATATCCATTTCAATTATCCCTAATAGAGGAATTTAATTCACCTCAAACTCCTAGCGATTACATTAAGATTCCTTTGGAACTACACCATCTATCATCGGCAGAACAATGGTCAGAATTAGAGAATGATTCAAACCTAGGGAGACCTTCAATTCATAGGTATGTGTGATGACCTACAATTCATAGGTATGTGTGATGACCTACAATTCATAGGTATGTGTGATTACCTACAATTCATAGATATGTGTGATTACCTACAATTCATAGATGCAACCGTAGTTATCGCGCGAGCGTAGAGACTACACCATTTGATGCACTCTATGGTCGAAGTGCCAACATCCATTGACGGATCGAAATTTGGAAAAGCCTAACTCACTAGTCCAGTAAGTATTCATGAAATAACCAGGAATTTTCTACAAATCAAGAATCAGTTACAAGCAACAAGAGAACAATAGAAAAGTTAGGACAACTCAGGATGCAAAATCATTGGGATTAGGTATCCCTAAGCAGCAAATCATTAGAATTCTAACTGTGGAACGAGCTACGTTGAAAGCCTTGCCTTGGAAAGGCATGACACAATTTCAGAAACATTGGAAAAGCATGATACAATTGTGGGAACACGGGAAAGTGAACCCTAGGTACCTTGAACCATTAAAGACTGTAACTGTAATCGGCCGACTGGCATACAGACTGGAGCTTCCGTAAGAGCTCGGCAGCATACATAACACGTTTCATGTCTCAAACCTCAAGAAATGTTTTTTAAACGAAACGCTCGAAATTCCATTGGAAGAAATTCAGCTCGACAATAAGCACAATTGCGTGAAAGAAACAACAGAAATCATTGACCATGAGGTCAAACAGTTGAAGCAGAGTCAAATTCCTATCGTTAAGGTTCGCTAGAATTCTCGCAGAGGTCCTGAGTTTACTTGGGAGCGGGAAGACCAGACGCGACTTCAAACATCCACATTTCTTCACCGAATCCACTCCAGAGACCAACACTAACTGAATTCAGGGACTGAATTCCCGTAACGGGTGGAGACTGTGACAACTCGTAATTTCAGGCCATTTTTCCGAACCTCGACAATTTACTATTCACGAGTTACTATTCACTTTTACTATTCACTGGCACTATTCATTCCAAAATTTTTATTTCATATTCTCGTAAGTTAAACTATTTTAATGATAACCCGAGATTTTGGCACTCGTCGGATAATTTCTGCAAGAATCACGAAACCGTGTCCGAGACTTACTTTAAGGTTTAAACGTCATTTAGGCATCCCGATATGTCCAAACAACATTACCAACAAGAGAAATATATGTTTTCTACCTTCCGTGACATTTTCATGAATTTAGGAATTTTAGGATACCCGGTTTTAAGTTTGGTGACTTTACGACTTACAGTTAGCAATTAACGGGACCAAAACTCACTCCGTAAGTCAAGATAAGTATCCAGCCTAAAATAACTAGATATTTTCTGAAAAATATCTAGATATTTCAAAGACCTAGTGAAATTACCATTTTACCCTTCCATCAAAATTACCAAAATGCCATTGGACTATATAAAGCATAAACTAGCATTTTTTTTCATCAAAAATCACAAAACACTCTCCTCTCTCCCTCTCTAGCTCACGGCACAACCACAAGACCAAGGAGATCCCGTAATTTTTCCAAGATCGAGTGTTATACAAGTTCCTTATACCTTCCTTGTTAGAGTTTTGCGATAAAAACTCCAAGGTTGTGATCTTTTTCATCCAAACTCATCAAATCTTCAAGTAAGCTTCAAGTGAACTTTTTCATCATCTCATACTTTCATTTGATCATTAACATCATGTATTTTCAAGTTATATTGGTTAAACATGCAAGTTACATATGTTATTTATACCACTTTACAAGTTTTCATGGTTTTTATGAATATATATTAATCCTATGATCATCCCCTTGAATCCTACAATATTTTGTGAAGTCTAGGACCCCATGACACCCTAAGAAGGTGTATGGTAGATCAAGAGATGTTTGGTTGTTGATTGGAAGGTTTTTGTACAAGTTAGTAACTAGGAAAACCAAGTTTTGACACTTATATATAGTTGCTGTCCTATTTTGCAAAACGTGGGAAACTCAGTGGGTTTTGGGTAACTTTGGACCAAAGATTTAGAAAATACATTCCGAGACGAAACTATGGCCGAAAACGGGGATAAAAACGAGTTAATAACGAAGGAGATATGGTTTTCCGAAGTTTAACGACGAAAAGTATTTTTGGAAAATATTGTTGCTGTCCATTTTTGCCAAACGTGGAAACTTCAGGGGTTTCTGGGAAATTTTGGGTTAGATATTCAGAAAATACTTTCAAAAACGAAACCGTAGCCGTTGGAATCACTAAAAGAGCCCTTACGACGTGAAAGTTATGCCAAATACGAGTTAACGAGGAAAACTATATTTTCAGAAAAACTCACTGCTGTCACAGTTTTTCAAGGGCTGTTTTGAGGCGTTAGCCATCACCTAGCCGTCCCGACTTATCAAAAATATGTTAATACGTTGTCCCACGATTCCGGGGATATAAAGAACATAGAAAACGAGCTTATAACGAAAAAGATACAAGTGTTTGAAACCCGACGAAAAATATATAATTCCATCAGCTTTTACTAATATAAACTTGCCGCAAAACTGTCTTTGCGAGACACCATTTTCACGACTGTTTTTATCCATGATTGGTATGGTTTGAGTCCGAGCCGTCTTCATAAGAAATCAAGATCTCCCAGCAAGCTTTTTAAATCAATTGGCCGTTCGTCGAATAGACTTATAACGAGTAAACTATGATTTTCCTAGTATCGCCAAAAACAACTATTATAAGAAAATATTTCTAAGTATAGAAATTGTTTTGCAAGACACCATATTCAAAGCCGATTTTCTTCATGATCGAGACGTGTATGATCAAAACTCAAAAGAGACGACATTGAGATGTTGTTGCAAGGATTTCAAAAACGTCAAGTTCTATTCCTAACTCTTAACGTACAATATTTCACGACTAGTTTTACGAGGCCATTGGGGCATATTTCACAAAGTATGAAAAGTGGTATTTTGCGAGAAAAACATTATATTTGACCATAAAACACCAAACGAGGATCATAGAGTATCATTTCAACATATTTACACGAAAAGTAGTATATGACTTGCCGAGACGTCAAAAGTGTATTTTTCGACGATAAACATTATTTTCAAAAGTAACGAGTGGTATCGTTAACATACATAATTGCATGTGTAGCATCATTTCATTGCTTACAATAGATCATATCATTCATGTTAGGTCGCGGTTAGAGACCGAGCCTCATTTCAGCATATTCATATCTGTCTTTGTTGCTATCGCATCAGGTGAGTTCCATAGCCCCTATTTTATACGTTTTGGATTACGTTTTGGGGGAGAATACATGCTCAATTATTTTTCACAAGCACTTTAATCTTCTAAGGATTAAAGTGAGTTTTCATAGCCCCGGTTTTCAAGTTATTACATCATTTCAAATCTCTCGGGGGAGAATACATTGTACCATTTTTCATGCGGACCAAGGTATATAAATTCATTACATTGCTTAAGTTACCACATTTGCCAAGTTAAAGTCCCCTATTATCATGAACCGTTAATTGTGAGCAAGCGAGGGTGTGTGAATAGATCTATTGAGGGTGACTCCTCCGTTCGGGTTGGTAGCACCAACTTGTCATACGAACGCATTACATTTGATCCATTTCAGGGTGTTTGGCAAAGCACTCAGTTGGGGCAATTCATTCAGTCTAGCTTCGGGGTCATGAGCTTAAGAGCTAATGTATCATTTTCATGTGGCAGTTTATTTTACACTTTATACTTGTGGTTTCCGTGTAACATTTCAGTAACATAAACCAATTCATATTTGGCAATGGGTTGTAAACACACAGGTTGCAAGTCTTGTTATGGGCGGGACTTAGAACTGGGTGGATTTACAATGCCTTTGCTGGGAAAATCTTCATTCAAAGGCATTACATTTTACAGTAAACTCTATGAACTCACCAACCTTGTGTTGACACTTGTTAGCATGTATTTTCAGGTATAAAGCAATAGCACGCTACTGGAGGCTCTTGGCAGGGCATGGCATGGTCATAGAAGACTCTGACAAACATTTGGGACCGTTCTACCTATTTTAAAGGGCCTATTTCCGCACTACTTTTAACAATGTAAATTCAACATTTTTGTTAAACAAGGTTGTTCTAAATAATTGAAATGAAAACCGTTCTTTGCACTTGTGTTGTGATACCAATTGAGTTGCACCCCAGCGACACGTTGTCTTCCGCTGGACCCGATTTTGGGGGTGTGACAATATTTTTCAAGGCCTGACTTTCAGGAAGCAAGATCTTTCCAGTCTCAAAGTTTGGTAACTTACTGACTGGGTTGTCCCTGATAATCCAGTCATTAGACTTGGAGAGCATTTCTTGCTCAAAAGATATGCCAGCTGGAACAAAGTTTAGTTCACTGTGACTCACACTGGGATCAACCATATGAGGGTCAATTCCAATGGTTTTCTGAGAGATAAATCCCACAGTGTCAAAAACCTTGGGATTCTTCTTGGTCCAGCTTTGGATGATAGCCTTTTCTTTGTTAAGTTCAGTTTGAAGGGCTTGGTTTTGTTTCAAAATCTCAGTGTTCTGAATTTGTAGAGTTATTGTTTCTAGTTTGGCTTGCTTTAGTACAAGCAGTTCATCTCTACATTTATTCAATTCTGACACAATATTGTTATATTTTGAAAACAGGTTAAGCCTTTGTTCCTCAACAAACTTTAGATCAACACAAATATAATTCGTGTAAGACTGCCAATCAGAATCATCATTCATAGAAAGTAAAGTATTTACCTTCTTCATGGTGATGTTGACCCACTCTCCATTCCTAGCATGGCTTTTTCCCACAGCCACTTGATCCTCTTCAGAAAGTGTCATCAGTGCACTAACTCTTATTTCCTCATCTGAGGAAACCTCATCTTCATCCCAGTCATATGCTTCAGCTACTAGTACCTTGTTCTTTGTCTGAATAGGTTTAGATGTTTGAGCAGCCTGAGGCAATATGGGGTTAGTTTCAAGAAGTGCAAGTTTAGCTTTGATTTTCCTATACTTTGTTTCAAAATCCTTTTGACCCTTGTTTTGAAATTGTTGGGTGGACTGAAACATTTTTGGTTGAAACTTGCTAGTTCCTGAGGAACTGTTTCCTGAAAATTTGTAAGAGGGTTCTGAGATGGTTTTAGAATAACAGTCCCTAGCAAAATGACCCTTTTTACCACATTTAAAGCATTCAGTGGTCTCATTTGCTTTAGGTTTTGTAAAGTTGGACTGATTTCTTTTGATGAAACGTCTTGAACTAGCAAGGAGTGCCCTTTCTTGGAATTCCAAGTTCAAGTCATTCAAGTACTCCTCACCAGTCCTTTCATCAATTTCATCTTCAGAATCCTCTTGAGAATCCTGCACAACACCATTAGAATAGAAAGCAGTTGATATGGGTGTGGAGGTTAAGGCCTTTTTGGACTCAAGTGCTTTTGAGTCAGGGTATCTCCTTGAGATCAAGTTGTCCTCATAGACAAACTTCCCATAAATTTCAGGGAGCTCAAGGGTCTGAATGTGGTTAGCATTCCTCAGGTCTTGTGAGAAGTTGAGCCACTTCTCAGGGAGACTGTTGACAAAGCCAACATTTGTCTCATGCTTAGACAGTACAACACCATCATTTGATAATTCATTTATCAAAGTCTTGTATCTGGTGTAGGTCTGTGAGAGACTTTCAGAGTCTTTTGCCCTGAAAGTATTATACTCAAGTTTAAGGTCCATGACCCTATTTTCCTTGGTATCTGAGGGACCCTCAAAGCTGTTTACCAAGTCATCCCAAGCTTGCTTGGCTGTTAGACAGTTGATGACTGATTCCATTATATCGTCAAGAAGACATGATATAAGGATGCTTTTCAGGCGTTGGTCATGATTGACCACCCTCCTCTCATCAATGGTCCATTGGGCCTCAGGCTTGTTTAGCCCTGCGGCTGTCTTAGGGGAAAATGGGCCATCCCTGATACAGGTGATGTAGTAGGGTTCCATACCGGTAAGATAGCAAATCATACGCTTCTTCCATTTGCTAAATTTCCCAGCTTCAAGTCTGGGTGCAATAGCGGAGTAGCTGCCACCCTTTTTGTCGACTAGCTGGGGTACATTGATATCAGCCATAGTAGGATCTTGGTTTTTAGAAACCTAGAGCACTATTGGTTAGTTTAAAAGATTTTATAAACCAGAGGCTCTGATACCACTTGTTGGTCCCTTCACACGCTTAGAGTTAACTAGAAAGTTAATCTATTTGTGTTTATGACTAATACAATGTTATGATTAATTCTAACAGTTATAAAACGTTAATATAAAAACTCAAGGTAATTTTCAACGTTTAAATTCTTATTAGAAATGAATCAAAGAATCTATACCCAAGTGTTTTGCGGAACAAACACTTGGGATTGAATAGACAAGGTATGGTGGTGTCTCCTATCTAAACTCAAGTTTTGCTTGAGTGGTAACAATGCGACCTCACTGAGCTATCTCAGGGATACGTTACTCTTTGTAGGAGAGAAGTTGTTTTGCAAAAGTCTAAGCTTTAATTGTACAAAACACACTCAACTTCTCTCCTTCTCAATCTATTTATACACAAGTAAACTGAGTAAAAGTAATTAAAATATTACAAGTTGTTGAGCAAGCGTGTCTGACAATTACAACAGTAATTGTCATTTCCAAGAACCAATAGAAATAGCCTATTAAGTCTTTAGGAGTGGTTGGTCTGACACTCCAAGACTTTAAGCCGTCTTAGGAAGGATTTCTTCCTGACAAGATAAGATTTGATCTTATCTTAAATCCTTCCTAGATATTTCTGCCTTTCTTCTCAGGCACTTAGTTCTTCAGGACACGCTTCTCAGTTATCACTCTTAATTACTTCATTGTTGTTGAGGAGACTGGGGTTCAGTGAGTTCTTGTCCAACACTTACTGAACCATCATCTTCTTCTTTGGCTTAAGTGCTACTTCAGGGAGTATACCGCCTTCCTGTGTAGTGAATCCTTCTATTTGAATTCGCCTTAAGCATCCTGAAGATGACTCACTGAGAGGCTGTTCTCTCAGTGACTTGAATTGTTCTCGGTTTAAGTTAACACTTAGTTAATTTGTGTCCAAATCATGTTTTAAGTATTCTTGGGTTTTTCATGACCCAACAAGAACCCATTGGACTTAGTATATGGAGATTTATGTGGTCCTATAAGTCCAGCCACACACTCCGGAAAGAAATATATTTTCTTATTAGTGGACGACTATACACGGTTTATGTGGGCTTACTTTCTGACATCGAAAGATCAAGCCTTTGACACTTTCAAGAAATTTAGACAACAAATTGAAATGGAAATGAGATTGAAGTTGAGGATGCTAAGAACAGATAGGGGAGGTGAGTTCACATCAAATGAATTCACCAATTACTGTAAAGAAAATGGAATAGCACGAAAGTTGACAGCACCTTACTCACCACAACAAAATGGAGTAGTGGAGAGAAGAAATAGAACAGTGTTATCAACTACGAGGAGTATGATGAAAGCGATGAAGTTACCATTAAATTTTTGGGCGGAAGCAGTTAGACACGCTATTTATATACTCAACAGGGTACCTACACGAGCCCTGGTAGATAAAACCCTATATGAGGCACTCTACAACAGAAAACCGAACCTGGAAAACCTAAGAATATTCGGATGCACAGCTTATGCCAAGATAACAATACCTCAATTGAAAAAGCTGGATGATAGAAGCATACCAATGATTTACTTAGGAGTAGAGGAAGGATCAAAAGCATGTAGATTATATGATCCAAAAGGAAAGAAGAAACATGTTAGTAGGGATGTAAAGTTTATGGAAACAAAACCGTGGGATTGGGATAACAATGAAGAGGAAACAAGTACACAAGACTCATTTTGGGGAAGTTTTGTGGTAGAAGGAGTTGACAATGAAAACCCTACATCAGTCAACACAGAAGATGATGATAATACATATCATGAACAGGATCTAATTCTAGATCCAGACTCACCAATAACCCCACTAACATACACTTACAACCCACACTCAGAAGAGGAAGAAGAAGAAGTTCACTTAGGAACTCAGATCATAGATTTGATGATATACCAGTACGAGGTTTCAAAGACTTAACGGAAATATATGAAAATGCACGTGAAGTTGAAACTGAAAGTTTACTATTTACGGAAGAAGAACCACGTAATTACAAGGAAGCATCAACGGATAAGAAATGGATTGAGGCCATGGAGATTGAATTGGATTCAATCAACAAGAATAACACATGGACTCTTACTACATTGCCAACAAATCAGAAGGAAATAGGACTCAAATGGGTTTTCAAGACCAAGAGGGATGCAAAAGGGAAGATCATCAAATATAAAGCACGTTTAGTAGCAAAAGGATATGTACAAGAACAAGGAATAGACTTCGATGAAGTATTTGCACCAGTTGCTCGGATAGAGACAGTTCGGTTGATATTAGCACTAGCAGCATATCATGGATGGCAAGTACATCACTTAGATGTAAAATCAGCATTTTTACATGGAGATTTGAAGGAAGAAGTCTATGTTACACAGCCTGAAGGATTTATTCAGCAAGGAAATTCAGGGAAAGTCTACAAGCTCACTAAAGCTTTGTACGGCTTAAGACAAGCACCACGAGCTTGGAATATGAAGCTTGATTAAACCTTCAAGTCATTAGAGGAAATTGTGGAATCGGTCTAAATTGTGACCGATTTTGTCACACGTTTTTTTTTTTATATATTATTATTATTTTTTTACATAAAATAAAATACAAACAACACAAAATATTACCTACACTCTGCTTCAAATTCAAATTAAAGGCTACAGTACGAGCGGGGGGATTCAAAATTCAAATTCAAATTCAAAATTTTCCCTCTATATACCCACGCTCTTTTGTTTCTCATACACACAATTCACACACACATATCTTTCCCAACAATTCCTCAGTCCACAACAATGTCTCGCAAAGACTTCTCCTAACAATTCCCAAGTCCACAACAAATGCCAGAAGATATTTTTCTACCAGAAGATAAAGTTTGTCACACTCTACCAGATTATATCTTTCCGGTGTTCCAACCGAAAAATGAACCGGTGAACATTCCACCGATTGTGGAACACCAACCCAACTCGTTTGGACTCACTGAGGATGAACTCCGACTTCTTGAGCAGGATGAGTAAGTCAGGAGGGAAACAGAAGAAAGATAACTACGAGAGGAAGCTGCTCGTATGGAGCAAGAAGCCAGGGATGCAGAACATCTTAGGAAGAACTGGTTTGACATTATGGAAGCAAAGTATTATAATGGCGAATTTAGGGATGAAGAGTCTTCGAGTGAAGAGGGTTGGAACTCAGACTTTTTATTTTAATTTGTAGTTTCGTTTTTATTAATGTATTGTAGTTTGTGAATATTTAATTTATGTAATGTTTTTATTTTTAATGAATTTTAAATTTGTTGTTTAAAATATTTGAATTAAAAAAAAGTAAAAAATTAAAAAAATAAAAATGGGTCGCCACTGTGGCGAGAAAGCTGAAGCCTAAAGTTAGCTAAAGGGCATTATATGTCTTAATTAGCGGCCTCTCTCATTCAGAAAAACTAAAGCCGCCGCCAATGGCCATCGTTAAACCCAACATTCGCCGTCTCACCACCCTCTCTTCCTCCGCCGCCACCGCCATCACCGCCATCACCATCACCACCGACCCCACTTCCACCGTCACCACAGCCAAACCCACCGCCATAAAAACACTAACCCAGTCAGAAACCCTAGTCTCAGACAAACTCCACTCCATCATCAAAACCCACCACCTCCAAAACCCAAACCCCATAACCACCACCACAACCTCATTTACCGCCAATTTCACCATCCCATCACTCACAACCACCCTCTCACACCAACATCCAAAACCCATATCCCCTGACGTCATCACTCACGTCATCTCAAAATGCGCCTCTGTTCGCCACAACCTCCCCTTCTCCCAAACTTTATCCTTTTTCAACTGGGCTCTAACCCATTTCCCCGAAAACCCCCAAAAAAGCGGTTTAAAAGACGCGTATAATGAGATGATTGATGTGTGTGGAAAAGTAAGGCAATTTGATGTGGCGTGGAGTGTGATTGATTTGATGAGGGTTAGGGGTGTGGAGATTGGGGTAGAGACTTTTTCGATATTGATTAGGAGGTATGTGAGGGCGGGAATGGTGGAGGAAGGGGTTAAGGCGTTTAATCGGATGGGGGAGTATGACGTTGTGGCGGATAAGAAGGCGTTTTCAGTTGTCATTAGTGTAATGTGTAAGAAACGTAGGGCGGAAGAGGCTCAAGCGTTTTTTGATGGGTTGAAGGATAGGTTTGAGCCGGACGTCGTGGTTTGGACTAGTTTGGTGCACGGGTGGTGTAGGGCGGGGAATATTGGTGAAGCGGAACGTGTGTTTCGTGAGATGAAGTTGAGTCAAGTTAAGCCGAATGTTTATACTTATACTATTGTGATTGATGCGTTATGTAGGAATGGGCAGATTAGTCGTGCACATGATGTTTTTGCGGAAATGCTTGATGAAGGGATTACGCCCAATTCTATTACTTATAATAATTTGATGCGTGTTCATGTCAAAGCGGGTAGGACTGAGAAGGTTTTGCAGGTTTATAATCAGATGAAGAGGCTTAATTGTGAGCCCGACTTGATAACGTATAATTTTTTGATTGAGACTCATTGTAAAGATGAGAATCGTGATGATGCGGTTAAGGTTTTGAATTCCATGATTAAGAAAGGGTGTGAGCCGAATGCGAATAGTTTTAATCCTATTTTTAGGGAGATTTTTAAGGCTCGTGATGTGAATGCTGCTCATAGATTGTTTGGGAGGATGAAGGCGTTGAAGTGTCAGCCGAATACAGTTACTTATAATCTATTGATGAGGATGTTTGCTGAGTCTAAATCGGCTGATATGGTGTTGAAGTTGAAAGAGGAGATGGATGAGAATGACGTTGAGCTTAACGTGAATAGTTATAGGATTTTGATCGGGATGTATTGTGCGTTAGGACATTGGAATAATGCTTATAAGTTTTTTAGGGAGATGATCGAAGATAAGTGTTTGAAACCTAGTAATGGCGATTATGATATGGTTTTGGGGCAGTTAAGGAAGGCTGGGCAGATCAAGAAACATGAAGAATTGGTTGAGAAGATGGTGAGTAGGGGTTTTGTTGCTAGACCTTTGTAGTAGGTATGCATACGACCCACTCCATTTGTGTTTTTAAGTTTATTTTAGAAGGTCGACACACATAGCGGTTAATAAAACATTCACGACCATGCTGGTGATCACTATAAGTTTTGTAGTTGTAGTATAACCACATTTGTGTTTTTCTGTAAGTTACAACCCTTTATAGAGGTTGTTACTCCCATTCTATTAGTGGCAGATCTTGAATCCACAAATATTTGCTATCATAAGAAGTTATGCTGCTCGATGTTTGTAGTAGGTATGCATATAACCCCATATGTGACAAGACCATACTATTGTGCCATGTCTGTTTCTAGACCTTTGTAGTAGTCATGCTTTCACCCCATGTCTGTTTCTATTTACATTAGAAAGACGGATACCAATATTCTATAAGCGTTTGATCTTGAAATGCAAGATGGTTTTTGTTGCACGATCTGCGTCGTCGTAGGTATTAGCTACTAATATTGAGTCCACGACAACTACCACTACCAGTTACCATAGTTTTTGTTGCTTTACCTTTGTCATTGAGAATGCTTATAACTCCGTTTGTTTATATTTTCAACATTTTTTCTTAGAAATTTATTTTAGATGGGTCGTTACACACATTATATTAGCTGTTACTCTCGAATCCATTGTATATTGAAGCTCACTGCAAGTTTTGTTGCACAACCCTTGTATTAAGGTATACATATAACCCAATTTGTGTTTTTCAAGTTCATTTCTTAAAACAGTCAAGACACTTACGTCGTTAGTCTAATAGTCTTGAACCCGTGAGGCCATGACTAGTTATAGTAACCAGTGGACAAGATACCAAGGATTTTCTTGCTCTCACCTTTGTAAAAGGTAAGCTTACAGCCCCATTTGTGTTGTCCGATCACGCTTTTTCCTATCAGTGGTTACTGATGGTCATTATGGGTTTAGTTCAAGGCAGGCTGGTAACTTCCCTAGTCTATGGATACCTTTGAATGAGGCGAATGGGCATATTTTATCAGCACATCTCAAACTTATAAGTACTTGCTTGTCCAAATTAGCATATCATGGGGTTGATGTTAGATGAGAGGGCGTGGAATTGTTGTACTGTTTGTTTGCACTTTTGGTGGGTTGTCTTTCTGCGAAGATCTAAGCACACTTAGGCCAGATGGCAAGGTTCACTTTTTTTCACCATACACATCAGCGCCACGTCAGCTTTCTCTCTTCTCTCACTCCCCTTCACCTCACTTCACCATTTAGTGGTCAAGGGTTCACCAATCTTTCACCTTAACTCCCATTTTTTTTTTTTTACTTACACAATTAAAAACGTAAATGTAAAAATATAAAAACGTAAACTTCAAATTTAAAAACACAATGTTACATAAACTTCAAATATTAAACATAGTACATAAACCGGGAATATTAAAACAATACATAAACTACGATTATTAAAGACGCAAACATACGAAAATAAAACATTTCATAAACTTCGAAATTAAAACTAAAAGTTTAAACCCCACTTCTCTTTAATCCCCGCTCTAATATCGTCCATGGCTTTGCGTGCATCCCTAGTCAAATGTTCATATGGCTGCATATAGAACATTAAGTCTGTTTGCTTTGCTTTATATTCATTCACTTCCACTTCCTTCCTTTTTATCTCCATCCATTCAGCCCGTTCTTTCCTCTTCAACTGATTGTGATGATGAACCACCAATTTGGGTTTGTGACATATCAAACGCGTTTTGTTGGTGTTGTTGTGAGAATTGGCTAAATGCGTTTTGTTGGTGTTGTTGTGAGAATTGGTTAAAGGATGGATTACAGTATGGTCGGTTTGGGTGTATAATGATTGTGGTCATAAGTTGCGTTGTGGGTTTGACGAGGGAGTATTTCCTAGATTGAAGGTTCCTTCGGGTGTCGGGGAATTGCTTTGATTATTTCTTCGTTGGGCACGATTGATGTTTCAGGGAGTGTTTTCTTGAGACATTTTTTTGGTAAGAAGAGTGTTAAAAGATTTGAGATTGTGTTTAAAAATTGTGGGTTTTGTGTGTATTTATAGAAGAAAAATAGGGGGTGTTGATTTATTTATTTTTTATTTTTTTATTTTTTTAATTTTTTAAGGATGCAACGGATATATTTTGATTTTAAATGATAATATTCAGAGCATCTTTGCAATTGTGATAGGTGAAGGTTTCACCAGATTTCTTGTTGGAATCCGAGACTCGCGCGTGGGAGCAGGTGGAAGGCATGGAAGCTCGCGCGTGAATTTTGCCTTATGGTGAAATTTTCACTCCCTTGCCGAGTGGGCTTATGCAATCTTGGTTTATATTGTTTTATGTTAATGGTCAATTACAAGAACGAACTATGTAATGACCGTAACTCTGTAATGAGGACAAAGAACTGTGTAATGACCATGAACTACTCTCGTATAGGACTGCTCTTGTATAGGGATGAGCTCAGGATCATACTGATACTGAATGGTACTGGTTGTTTCAAGTCTACCAATAATAAAGCAAACTAAAACAAGCACAAATACCCCGCTTAAAAGACATTACAATAAAGTGAGACCGTGAGACCACCAAATAGGTTAATACAATGTATTAAATATCTCACCTTTATTTTAACTGTCTTATAAGGATTTTAACAATGTATTAAATGGCTCATCTCTTACTGGAGAATTTCAAAATCCACAAAAGCAAATACGATTAAACCCAAACCCATCAGATTTGAAGTTAGTTAAACCCCAATTGGTGTTTTTATTTTTGGATAGAGAGCGAGAGAGATAACGAGGGTGGGTGAGATGGTTCTAGAGAGACCGAGAGAGATAGAGAGGTGGGTAGATATGAGGGTAAGTGATACCGAGTTTTTTTTATTGTGATTATTGTACAAGTGTATTTTCTGATTATAAACATCAAAGTATATTTCTAAACGATTTTTTTATTGAGATGACTACAAATATGATCAATTGAATGTTTAAATTATGTGTCAATAGTTTATTGGTTTGTAAATAAATTAGTCGTTTTGCTAAAAAGAAAATATAGACACATTAGTTTAGTCATGTTTTAATCATCCTAATAATTTCTCTTCCCAAACATGATTCATTTTGTGTGCATTTCTCTGTACACTCTCTCACAAAGCACTGTAGCAAGTGGTCCAAGGGGTGAGGATTGAACCCTTGACCTCTGTCTCCAGAGGCAAGGGTGTTAACCACTTGATCTAAAGAAGAAAGTTTTGTCCCAACCCAAGATGGAATGCTTCCAGCAAGTTCATTTCCACTAAGATCAAGGACCTTTAAGTCGATCGGTAAGGTTCATTAGAGAAGCAGGTAATTTCTGTTGTAGCTTGTTCCCACGCATGATCAATGATATTTTACGCATACGACCCAATGTTCTTGGAATCCCACCGGAAAAATTATTATTTTCCAAGTTTAAGTGTGACAAACTCTGCCACTTTTCCCAGCACTCAGGAATGACACCCGACAAACTGTTATTTCCTAAATTAAGCATATTTTTCGCTTTCACACCATCCGAACACAATAAATGATGTACCGATCCAACAAATAAATTATCTGATAGATCCAAAACATTTCGAATTGAACCCTTTAAGATATCAGGTAATTTTCCCCCAAACCTGTTAGAGCTTAAGTCAAGTAAGTTAAGTGCAGGGATACCCGACAGATTTAACGTACCTTGCATCTGATTTTTTGACATATCTAAAGACACTAGATTAGGGAATGATCTCCAAAATGACTCAGGTATGGGTGAAGAAATGTTTGTGTTGCTTATTCCCAAATATTCTAAATCCCTTTGTGATTGAAGCCATGATGGAAATTGAGGCCCTAAACTCCAAGAGTTCAAATATAATCTCTGCAACTGGAAAGGGGGAATCCAGTTTGCAAGGCGCGGTCTTAGGGTTAAGTTGTTTCCTCCTCCGGCTAGAACTTTCAAGCACACTAGTTTGACAAACTGGGTTTCTGTTACGACACCTGTCAGAAAAATGGAAGAAAATCTAAATTCTTCCAACTTTGAAAGTTGACCAAGGCTATTAGGAAGGCTGCCATTAAATTGGTTATCTAAAAGATCCAACTTTTTCAACAATGACAATCGTCCAATTGAGTCAGGAAGACTGCCATTAAATTGGTTATATGAAAGATCCAACTTTTTCAACAATGACAATCGTCCAATTGAGTCAGGAAGACTGCCAATTAGTTGGTTATCATAAAGATATAAAACCTCCAACACTGATAATCTTCCAATCCATAATGGAATAGGACCAGAAATTTGATTCTCAGATAGAACTAGGTGCTTCATATGCATGAGTTGTCCAAGTTGATTCGGTAGATGACCAGAAAGTCCAGAGCTGGATATGGATAAGGACTCCAAACGAGGTGATTTGCATTCAAGAAAACTTTCAAGAAGATATGTCAAGCTAATGTTTTGAAAATTGTTTGCTGACAAATAAATCTCTCTCAAATTACAAAGGTTACCCAATGATTTAGGAATTATGCTGGTGAGCTGATTAATTGACAGGTCAAGGCTAAGAAGAGAGGTCAAGTTGTGAAGGGAATCAACAGCTGTACTTGATATATCACACTGACTAATATCTAACGAAATTAGATTGCTACCAATACCACTAGACAACTCTTTTAATACTGATGAAGAATTCATGAAAGTGTTCCCAGAAACGTGAAACCACTTAAGAGAAGTCAAGTTACGGAAGCTATGAGCACTACTACTAGGAATAAGGCCATTAAAATAACACCCACTTAAATCCAAAGAAACAAGACTAGTTATACTAAATATCCATTGTGGCACGAGACTATGATCAATAAATTCATTGTCAGAAAGATCAAGCAAAAGAAGGGATGTGATATTAAGAGTAGGAACATGGGGATGTGCATCCAAGAGATAACTGTTAAAAAAATGAAGTTCGGCCAAAGAAGGGAGGGTGTTGATCACCTGAAACCAGTCCATTGCTTTGCTGAGGTCTACCCAACTCATATCCAGGTGGCGCAACAAACGGAGATTTGACAACCACTCCATATTCATCACCCTTGTGTTTTCACCCAGCCAATCTTGAAAACTTCCTAGACAAAGGGTGTGCAATTCCGAAATATTACCCAATTGAGGAGGGATAATTCCACTAAAATTGGAACTCGAGAGGTTAAGATACCTCAAGTTTCCAAGAGAACCAATGAATTCAGGAACTTGGATTCGTCCAAAATTATTGCGGCTCAAGTCCAAATGCTTTAGTTGCTTGAGATCCAATAAGGATGGACTTAAAACCCCTTTCAACTTTTGCTTTGAGGCTTCTTCGAGTTCTTTTTGTGAGACAAACTGACCATGGCCTTCAAGTGTACGAAGATGAATCTGATGAACATGACCAGTCATGTTATCACAAACAATACCAGCCCATTTGCAGCAATCGTTCTTCTCATCAACCCAAGAAGAAAGCCGGTCGCCTTCGTCAATGAGATGGTGTTTGAACTGGAGAAGTGCTTGCCTCTCCTCTTTGATGCATAATACATCATCAGAGTTTTGATTAGATAAGCATAAATGAAACAAGGCCACAACAAGAAGTAAGCACAAGTAGCATGAAGAGAAATGAGAAAATGAAAGAGCACTCATATTGGTTGATCACAAGGAGAATAACACTCGCTCGTTTTTAGTTTACAATAACGTGATGTACGCGGGAGTTCAATTTAAACTGAATTTTTGACGAGTGACGGGTTGCTTTCAGTTGCCCATAACGACTGGGTTCGTATTTGGAAAATGGAAAATATGGAAAATAAGTAGCATGGTCCCTAACTTAACTTTCATGACAATTTACAAAGTAATTTATGTGGACACAAGTAGGATACTTTTTTGAACAAATGAGTAACATCATACATTTATTTCCAGCACTTATTTTTTCTTCTCTGTATGCAACAATATCATTGGCTGGAGATAATTTAGTGGTTGTGTGGGCCGACTCAAAATGTCAAGTCATTCCCACCCATCCACAACCTAAAGTAAACTATTCTGGCTAATACAAAAGTCCTAGAGTTTGACAAAAGGAAGGTAGATAATGATATGCTAAAGAGAGTTTACTGGGTAAAGATGAAGATTTTACCATATTTGAGTTATGTATTAGACTATTGGTTATGAAAAACCTGTTTTGAGTATTATAATAATAATACGGAGTAATAATAATAGAAAGTTTGTATCAAAGAATACTTTAGGAAATTTATATCATTGATTATTATAGGCCACAAATGCAATGGTACACCGTGCCGGGTCGTTCCGAAATGAGCCTACCCCCCTTACCAAATTTTAGGGACCTAGCGAACCGCGATCCCCTACCGGAGAGTTCCATTCCTGGTAACTATGTGCTTGCCATTAGATAACAGAATAAACCACACTTTCTCAATTCTCATCTTGATTTCAACAGAGGAAAGTTGATAAATCAAAGTGTATGGAAAAACAAACTATGTCGGAACTAGCCACCAAATATAGAACTATATATGAGAAATTAAATCACCTATCGAAATATTATAGGAGCCATTTGGAAAGTAAGGAAAAGTATTGCGTGGTAACTCTATTTATACCATACTTGCCAAGCAATTACTACTCTAACAGAGTAAATGTTGGGTTTATAGAGTTCAGACAGTCTTCCATTGCATATAGTAAATCAACACCAGAATAAAAAACATACAGCAAAATATGATTTTCAAGACAGATACATACAAAACCTTAAACAGATGCATGTGATACAAGACAAACAAGATCATAACCAAAGGAGATTCTTACAATTACCAAGCTCAAAGCATAAGTATCGACACATAGGACCCATAAAATCAAAAGGTGAGATTTGTGAGTTTATAGTTAGTTCCGTAAAATTTGTTATGTTTTGGTCAATATGTGAAAACCAAAGGTGAAAGGTTTGTTTTGTCATTTTCTATTAAATGTTATAAATTTTACTGTATATATAATCAACAATTATACCCAATCCCGCTGGAGCGGGGTATGGGGGAGGTAGGATGTAGACAGTCACACCCCTACCCGAGAGGGTCTAGGGACTGCTTCCAAAAAGACCTCCGGCAAGACTGTGTCGCGAGCAAAAATATGTAGCAACCATAAGAGAGTGTGTGTGTGTGTGTTTGAATATGTGCGTGAGAAAGAGTATACAGATCAAAGCATAATAGGATAAAGGCGTAGAAGGCATATATGAATAGATACTTATAAACATAAAAGCATGGGTGACATTATGTCAGTACACATTAACACAGTTTGCTGTCAATAATGTGTTGTAGTTGGCTGATATATATATATATATGGCTGATTTATCACAGGTTTAATGCGTACTTTGCTGTCAATAATGTGTTGTAGTTGGTTGATATATATATGGCTGATTTATCACAGGTTTAATATATGTATATACTGATGTAATGCTACTGATATATATATATATATATATATATATATATATATATATATATATATATATATTATATATATATATATATATATATATATATATTTGCTGAGATTTAATGGGAATTGTTTGAATTGTTCCAAAAACCATTTTCTAATATTTACTCTTTTGACTTTTCAGGTTTAAAATGGAAGATACGAGTAAAGGCGTCGGAATTGATATATATTTGTATTAATTAAGAGTTTTATGAACTTTTGTAATGTTATGGATTATTATCATTATGGATTAGTTAAGATTTGTAAGAGCTTTTGTATTGTTAAGGATTTTTTATAAAGTTTTAGTCAAGACTTTTATAATATGCATGTTAACAGGTTTCTTAAGTGGTCTTAACAGGTGCACCTGTTAATTTTCGTGTCATGTTCGTGTTTGAGAAAAATGACACGATTAGTTAACAGGTCGTGTTCGTGTTTGACCTTAACATGTTCGTGTCTTAACAGGTTCGTGTGACCTGTTATGCCAGCCCTAATGTCAGCATGAAAGAAATTGGTTTTACCTTTGAACATAAAGGAAATAACATAATTTCTGTATCCTAAGAATATATAATACCTAAATAATATAGATTCTATTATAAGTTTGACTAAAGTTGAAATATAAAGATTAGAAGTTTGCTTTTACTTGTATAAATGACGACAAATTAAGTAGTAAGAAACTTGGTTCTTGTAGTTAATTAAGTTGGATGTTTAGTGTTTGCATCTCTATATGCAAGTTGAAAAACCATAAGAGACGCTAGATTACTTGGATCTATGTTACGAGATATATTTTAGCTGTCCAAATACTGCTAAAATCACCACTCACTCACCAGAAGAAAAGAAAAAACATATGTTCATATCTTCTACTCGATGCAAGATTTATAGAGCATTTAAAAATTTGATTATGTCTCATTAAATCTTATGTTTAATACAAAGAGGTCACAGATTCAATCTAAAGATTATAACACTCACTAAATCAACAAATTGTCAACGACTAGCAGAATACATACCTCCGAATCTGCTATTTTAAATAAGAGAGATCTATTGCAGATGCTTTAAATTTGAGTTGACTGCTATGCAACTATGAGGAAGAGTCTCAGATTGATGGTCAATGGCCTTGCATATCGAGCATTTCATCTAAATTCTTTAGCCTCTCCATTCCTTCGCTAATCAAGTAACGAATCCTCTGCCTGTCATTGCAATCCCTGTTGTTCTCCATCTCTTGTCTAATTGTTTGTATTAATTCGCCTGAAAAATATTTCAGTCAAACTGTTAGAAGCCATGAAATTATCTCATATAGATTAAAGGGCTGTTCAAAGTGCTGTGGATTGATTATAACAGCTTTGGCGTAAGAAAGTTAAAGTATTTGTTTTGGCGTAAGAAAGTTGACCTTTACTGGGAGCAGGTGCTCGTTTAGCAACTCTTAGAGCTTGCCTATACAGCTTCAACACCCGAGCGCGCAGAATGAAAGTCTGCAAATCAAAGGAGACAACCATAACTGAGTCTCCCCTGAGGTCCAATAATATCACATTAGAATCTAATTCAGACATGCATTTACCAAATTATCATCAAGGCTACAGAAGACCTGTAAACATATAACTCGCGCAACTCAATGAAACTAAAAAATGTAAATAGTGCAATTCAAACCCAATCATAAAAACTGATTCAATTTGATAATAATGAGTCAACCCTAAACTGACATTGAAAGCAAACATAATAATAAGTTGAAATGAAATGACGAATTAATTGCAGAAATGGGATATTATTAATCGTAAACAAGCAACCTGATAATCCTTCCCAGTTTGTTTCTTTCTGTACCCAAATATCCGGGTCGGGTCAAAACTATCTGGTCGTGATTGAGGTATGTAATTAACAATATATGAATAGGGTTAGAAAGTGGGGAAAAGGAAAAAGGAAAAGGAAAAGGAATGCAAATGAATGAATGGGGTGGGTAATGAATAAGGAGAATATTTTTTTATGACTACTATTTTTTATGGGCACTTTCGGTATATCGCATTCTTTGTCTTCATTCCTAGCATAAAACAAGTTGGGAAACGAGCGTTGCTCCGGGAGTTTTTTTTTTTTTTTTTTTTTTTTTTTGTGATTTTTTTTTTAATAGAGTTTTAGTGTAAAAAACATTTTGTCATGTAAATAGAACTTAGGTACGTGTAGATTTTTTATTTTTTTTATTTTATTAAACAATAAAACGTTTACATAATATTTTTATATATATATATATTTATTTTTTTAGAAATATTGGGAAACCCGGGAGTTTTTTGTGTTTTTTTATTTTTTAGATTTTTTTTTTTTTGATTTTTTTTTTAATTTTTTTTTTGTATTTTTTTTTTATTCTTAACGGAATTTTAGTGTAAAAAATATTTTTTCATGTAAATAGGAATTAAGTATGTGTAGAAATATTATGTATCATTTGTAACTTGTAGTATTTTATATATATATATATATATATAAATTTATTAGGAAACCTGTGAGTTGCCTCGGGATTTTTTTTTTTTTTTTTTTTTCTCTATATTTTTTTAGAAATATATATTTTTATTATATATTTGTTTTGTTTTTTACATTTTGTGAAATGATAGGTAGTAATAATTTTTATTGGATGTTATATACAAATAGGCGTTTTTTGTGTTGCATAGTATTGTTTGCTTAAAAGTTGTATATTTGTTTATGTATTTGACATGTGTCATTTTTTTGTAGATATCTTAGTTGTCATTATGATGAAGTTGAGGGTTCTTTTTGTAAAAATTGTAACAATAACTTCGCTTATAAAAGAAGACTCGTTCACTGTAGTACAGTGCAATGAGCGATGGTAATTAAGGACCCATTAATTGCATGGCCAATAAAATAAACCCACATGTCTAACCAACCAATCACATGGCAGCACATATGAAGCAACCATTAAATGCTCACAATGAATGTCCTACTTAGATAACATTGTTTTCCCTGCCTTTTAGTTAAGGACCCATTAATTGCATGGCCAATAAAATAAACCCACATGTCTAACCAACCAATCACATGGCAGCACATATGAAGTAACCATTAAATGCTCACAATGAATGTCCCACTTAGACAACATTGCTTTCCCTGCCTTTTAGTATTACTAATAATAATAATAATAATATCGCTGTAGTACAGTGTAAAATAAGGGATGAAAAAGATGGTAATAAACCATTCATTAATTGCATGGCGAGTCATCTAATGGCAAGTGTGTAACACCCCCAAATTTTTTAAACATAGCAGCGGAAGATTAATCTGGGTGTTACGGTGAGGATCGAAAACAAAATCATAAGAAAACAGCCTAAGACGGCTTTTTTTAATTTACATAGGTCCATAATACAAATCCAGTTATAAAACATTACATCAGAGTGCTAAGGTTTCTTCAAGGAAACATTATTTTAACTGGATTACAACTTTATTTTACACCATTTATTGAAGATAGGGTATGCCTGCTCCATGCCTTGCCGTGCTCCTCTAGTTTCCTGAGATACATGCTTAAAAGTCAAGATAATGTTGAGTGAAATCATGGAGTTTATAATTTAAATATCAGTTTGATTCACAAGTAAGATTGTATTTTGAGATACAATCAGTTTAAAAATTGATATCGCAGTTCATATATTGCCCTAAGTCTCATGACACGCAAACGTTAACAAAGTACCGCATAAACGGAGGTGATCATCAAATTAATGATGAAGATTTTGCCCTCGTGTAATAGGTGATTTGCCAATTCCTATTTTTCTCAAATATAATGCATCGCGACTAATACGACTAGCAAAAAGCATTCCGTCCTAGTATTAGTGGGATAGGTTGTCAGTCCTTAATAGATCTATTCATTATATTCGCGTTCACCGCAGTGATTAATGGCTCATGATAAAAGGGTCTTGTGGCAATATGGTAACTTAGGCATATATCAAGTCAGGTAGCATACAGAAAAATACTTGTGATCAGTTATAGCATGTATCCCCCTCACGGAGTTTAAAAAGTATAAAGAGTTAAAAAGTGAGGCCATGACTCACCTTAAGCGTTACTTGGTGATGATAAATTCAGAGATGATTATAATAACTTCGATATAGAACCTGGTAAATATATAAATATCTGAGAATCTTACTAATTTCTAGTGGTGTATGTGTATGAGTGGTGGATGATGATTATTCAACGATCTAATCGTTGAGAATGAAGATGTTATATGCTTATGGTGCTCGTACTCTTGTAAGATCATATCTTCAACGAGTAAATAAAATATTATTATGAAATATTTTTATCGCTATTAACTAATATGCAAATATAATGCAAATATGCATATGAAGTAAAGATATGGTGCAAAAATGGAAAATAGGCTAAGAATGACAAGTTATAATAGTTGGTTCTTGATCTTTCCAGGTTTTACATTTTCTACCCTAACCGTGGTTCGCGTTACGTCGTTAGTCCTTATTCAGTCCATAGTTCAATAATAGTCCAATAATTGTCCAATAGTCCATATAATGCTTGGAGTTCAATGGTATGTCAAATTCAGTCCTTTACAACTGTTTTCACAGCTTTAGTCCCTTGGTTTCCAGGTTTAGCAGTTTTAGTCCATTTCGGTTAAGTCGCGTTACATTTTTAGTCCTTTTTGCATAAAAATGACGGGAAAAATATTCTGAAAATTTCTATAACTTTATTAAGTTTATTTTAACTTATTTCAAGGGTTTATTCCAGAAATGAGGTTATTTTTACCTTATTGGGCCGATTAACGAATTGGTTTAAGGTCCGTTAACAAATTTAGAGGCGAGGGCGTGAAAACTGTTTTGGGCTTGGATTTGGGCTATTTTTAGGATTCCAAAAATATATTTTATGGGCCTGTTGGGCCTCGTTATCGAAAATCCTTGTTGGGCTTGATTTTTGGCCCAACCGAATATCTAAATAAATTTCTGAAAATGTATGTTGGTTACTAGGTGGTGGACGATCAAAATGAATTGATTTGAGCGTGATAACAAGCTTATGGGATCGAATTTAAAACATGAAAAATATAGTTTGCTAGCTTGTCATTCGAGTGAGGTAAAAATTTATATATATTATATACAGTTTTTCGAAAATATAGCAAGGGTTTTTGGGCTGGTCGAGTGAAGTAACTTTGTGAAATATGCCATGCAATTTTCTAAGTGTTCGCATTAGTCGAGTAGCATTCAAAAGAAATTATTTTGGTTGTCGAGATGGGGTTATGAGAGGGATCTTAGAAAATGAAAAATATTGTTTCACATGTGTAAGGTCGAGTTGGGTAAAAATGTATGGATGTTACGTTTATAAATCCGAAGTAAACAAGTCACTAATTAGCTATGTCGAAGGGTTCTTTTTAGTTGAAAAGTTTAGTTAGATTTTTCCTTTGTTTTCTACATGGTCCGCTCAAGTAAGAGTTAAGATAGTTCATTTTTAGAGTCGAAACTTGTGTGTGTTCAAAAGTTATTTAAATGAGAAGTGTCGTCGGTTAAGTGGTATATTAAGTCATGTATCGAAGAATATGGTCATTACATTACTTAGCGAGATACGAGGTTATTTTGGAGGCCACCTTGGGACTGTTTTTCGTCCACAATATTTAAGTAACATGTTTTATTTCTAGCGTGGTATATATAGATTTGCATGGAATGTTTGCATACATATTCAAGTATAATGATGCGTATAGATTATTGATAAGTTGCCATGTTCGATCTAGTGTTTACCAATATAATGCATGTAGTGATCATGTGATAATTGTGCGAAGGGTTGGTGACTGTATGGTATATATGAAGTAAAATAGACATGTTTAGAATGTAGCATGGTATGTGCATGCATGTGAGTATGTGAAGTGTATTTAAGATGGAACAAGAGAACTTACAACACCTTTGAGAAAAGGTGGTGGAGACTTAATGCTTGTCGAAACGAAACACGAAATGAAACGACCCACTTGCTTCGGACTCTCTTACTCCTAACTGGTTAAGCTCTCGGTCGAACAACAGTTGGTTTTAATGAAGGTATTTTGTTAGTGAAATGAGTGTGAAGGAGGTTGTGGGGTTCGAATGAAATACAAAGAAGAGACAGTGAGTTAGAATGGTTATTATATGACTTGAATTGATTGGGTTTGCTGCCAAAATACACGACAGAAAGTGGTTTTGATGTTTAAGGAATATGGTGAATTTGATAGAAAGTGATGTGTGATAGGGGAGGTCGAATAGAGGTGACTTATATAAGCAAAATATCTACATTTTGTTTGACTTCTTGACCAATGATTAGAGAACACTGTGGATAGAAGACACTTGTGTGATGGTATGTTAGTTTAGGTGTAAAACATGTGTGGTTGGGTGTGAATTGGCTGCTAGTTTCTTGTATGCTTCTTGCTTATTTGGTTCTTTCACCTTTTATCACAAGTTGGAGTTACAAGTTGGGTTTCTATTCTATTTTTGCATTTGTAATGACACATTTTAATTAGTAATGTGGCTAGTGGTTTGTGGGATTTATCGTAGTTTGATCACGTTTTGGGTCAAGGTCTTAAATGATATGCTTGGTTCGAATTTTATAAGTAGATGTATGATAATGTTTAGTTCGAAATGGGGACAATTAAATCAAGTTTCATTATTGTGCTAATCGTTGGTAATTCTAGTTGGGTTTTTGTTATTACAGTAATTAGTTAAGAGGTATGTTTGCATGTGTAATATTAAACGAAAGTCGTGCTAGCCATAAATAATAATGTCGAGCGGTTGATAAGAGTAAAGCAAGAAAGAAAATAAAGACGGGTTAATGAAACAGTTTTGATGTCGTGGTGATGGTGGGTTGTGAAGTTGGAGTTGGGTTTTATTGGTTAAAATGTATAATGGTTATGTTTGATATTTAAGATTTGCATGAGTTCTTGAATAAATGTTGCATCGATCGGTTGAAGAGAAAATGAAACAAAAGAAATACAACCATTCTAATAAGTGGGTTACGTGGGCTATGATGTTCCCTTGGGTTGGGCTAGTTCGATGGATTAGTGTTATTAGGATTTGGTGTTTGTTGTTGGGCCAAGCAATTAAGGGTCCGGTTGGGTTGTAGTAGTAGTTTAGGATTAGGTTTGTTGTTAGTGTTTGTGTTTTAGTTAGATAGAATTATGCGATATTAACCTTGGTTACGTGTAGTGAACGAACTAGACGAATATAATTACTTGTCGTTGAGTAAACGTGTTGTTGCGTCGGAGATATAATCTCTAGTGTCGGTGTGTTTAATATATATATATATATATATATATATATATATATATATAATGCATTGCTACTAATAACAATAACGAAAAGTTTAAATTTCTAGCAAAAATAGGCGTTAGGAAATAGTAATACGAGATTATTATTAATCACTAAGATTGATTACAAGGGTTTTTCACAGGATCTTACAGTACTCCTCCCTCATTCGAATTCCGTCCCGGAATTCAAGTCTAAAATGGCTACTAAGAGTGGTTTACGGGAATAGATGTGGATATTTTTCACGAATTTGGTCTTCGCGTTCCCATGTGTACGTTGGTCCTCTCTTAGAGTCCCATTTTACTTTCACAATAGGAATACGGCTTTGCTTGAGTTGCTTAACCTCTCTATCCATTATCTCTACGGGTTCCTCGATAAATACAAGTTTGTCGTCCAGTTTAATCTCTTTTAGCGGAATGACGAGAGTCTCGTCCGATAGACATTTCTTAAGTTGAGAGACGTGGAATGTAGGATGTATTCTACTGAGTTCTTCTGGAAGTTCTAACTTATAGGCAACTGGGCCAATTCTCTCGAGGATTTTAAATGGTCCAATGTACCTTGGGTTGAGTTTTCCACGCTTTCCGAAGCGTATCATTCCTTTCCAGGGCGAAACTTTTAGCATTACTCTATTTCCGACTTCAAACTCCATGGGTTTCCTCCTCACGTCTGCGTAACTCTTTTGTCTGTCACGAGCGGCTTGGAGACGATGTTTGATTTTGAATATTTTCTCGGTTGTGTCGTGGATTAGTTCTGGTCCGGTAAGCTGCATGTCACCAACTTCTGTCCAACAGATAGGTGATCTGCACTTTCTTCCGTAAAGTGCTTCGAAAGGTGCAGCCTTCAGGCTAGCTTGGTAACTGTTGTTGTACGAGAATTCAACCAATGGTAAATGTTTATCCCAACCTTTTCCGAAGTCAATCACACATGCTCTAAGCATATCTTCTAAGGTTTGGATTGTCCTTTCACTTTGTCCATCAGTTTGAGGATGATAAGCGGTGCTCATGTCCAGTTGAGTACCGAGGGCTTTCTGCAAAGATTGCCAAAATCCTGAAGTAAATCGACTGTCTCTGTCTGAGATGATAGAGACTGGTACTCCATGTCGGATTAAGATCTCTTTGAAGTACAACTGAGCGAGTGTGTCTAACTCGTCAGTTTCTTTGATAGGCAGAAAATGAGCTGATTTGGTTAAACGGTCGACGATAACCCAAATGGTGTCATATCCGGTCGACGTTCTTGGTAACTTGGTAATAAAATCCATAGTGATTCGTTCCCATTTCCAAACTGGTATCTCCGGTTGTACAAGTGGTCCAGAAGGTTTTTGACTTTCGGCTTTGACCCTTGAACAAGTCAAACACTTCCCAACATATGTTGCAATGTCGGCTTTCATGTTTGGCCACCAGTAGAGTTGTTTGAGATCTTGGTACATTTTAGTGGATCCGGGATGAATGGAATATTTAGACTTGTGAGATTCATGCATGATAAAATCACGAATACCTCCATAGAGAGGAATCCAGCATCTTTTCTTGAAGCATAACATTCCATCGGATCTTCGTATGAGTCCGTTCTCTCTTTCTATCATGCCCTTAATTTTCTCGTGAGCTCGATTCTCTTCCTGAAGAGCTTCCGATTGGGCTATGAGTATTTGAGATGGGAGTGGTGAATGAATTGTCATTTCTAATGATCGAACTCTAAGAGGTTTGGTTCTTTCTTTTCTGCTTAACGCGTCGGCCACGACATTCGCTTTACCAGGGTGGTAGCAAATTTCACAGTCGTAGTCGTTAAGTAGTTCTATCCATCGGCGCTGTCTCATATTCAACTCTTTCTGATCCAGTATGTGTTGAAGACTTTTGTGATCGGTGTATACCGTACACTTTGTACCATATAGGTAATGTCTCCATATTTTAAGAGCGAATACTACTGCTCCTAATTCTAGATCATGAGTAGTATAATTTTCCTCATTTTTCTTGAGTTGTCGAGACGCATAAGCTATGACTTTGTTTCTCTGCATTAGTACCGCACCTAAGCCATGATGCGATGCGTCACAATATACTACAAAGTCTTTGCTTCCGTCGGGTAGCGCTAGAATTGGTGCTTCACAGAGTTTTTGTTTTAAGAGTTGAAATGCTGATTCTTGTTTCTCTTCCCAGATATACTTCTTGTTTTTCTGGGTGAGTTCTGTCAAAGGTTTTGCGATTTTGGAAAAACCTTCTATAAACCTTCGATAGTAACCAGCGAGTCCTAAAAATTGTCGAATTTCAGTTGGAGTGGTGGGCGAAGCCCAACCTTTAACTGCTTCGATCTTGGCGGGGTCAACGTGAATACCTTGACTGTTGATGATGTGACCTAAGAATTGAACGGTGGAGATCCAAAAATCACATTTGGAAAATTTTGCATACAGTTTTTCTTGTTTGAGTACACCCAAAATGGTTCTCAAATGTTCCGCATGCTCTTTTTCGTTACGTGAGTAGATCAAAATGTCGTCGATGAATACGATTACGAATTTGTCCAGATATGGCTTACACACTCGGTTCATTAGATCCATGAACACTGCCGGTGCATTGGTAAGACCAAATGGCATTACGCGGAACTCGTAATGTCCGTATCGTGTTCGAAAGGCTGTTTTGGGAACGTCTTCCTCTCTGACTCTCAATTGGTGGTATCCTGATCTTAGATCAATTTTTGAGTAGACACTCGATCCTTGCAGTTGGTCAAATAGATCGTCGATTCTTGGTAATGGGTATCGATTTTTCACTGTGAGTTTGTTCAATTCTCTATAATCGATGCACATTCTGAATGTTCCATCTTTCTTTTTGACAAACAGGACTGGTGCTCCCCAAGGTGATGAGCTGGGTTGGATGAATCCTTTATCTGACAGTTCTTTCAACTGCTCAGATAATTCTTTCATTTCGGAAGGGGCTAATCGATATGGTGCTTTTGCAACAGGTGCTGCTCCAGGCACTAAATCAATTCGAAATTCTACTTGCCGGATGGGTGGAATACCTGGCAAGTCGTCGGGGAAAACTTCTGCAAACTCATTTACAACTGGCACTTCTTCCAGTCGTTTTTCTTTCTTTTTCGATTTATCTTCCTTACTTGGACTAAAAAGACGTGACATCCTTTGTTTATGTATTTCATCGTTTTGACGTATGAGATGATATTGAGTTGGGTTTTGTAGTGATCACAACGAACGGTTAACGTTTCATTGTCTATGGGAATTTGGACAACTTTTTCGTCGCAGATGATTCGGGCACGATGTTTGGATAACCAATCCATACCCACAATTGCGTCAAAGCTTCCAAGTTGGATAGGCATGAGATTGATTGGAAAGGATTTGTTTTGAAGGGTTAGGGTGCAGTTTTGAAGTACAGTGTTGGTGTTTAACAGTTTTCCGTCGGCTATTTCTATTTCATATGAGGTATCTAATTCTACGGGTGCAATATTAAGCAATTAAGCAAATGAAGTAGATACAAAACTCATATCAGCTCCAGAATCAAATAATATCTTAGCACTATGTTGATTCAGTAAGAAAGTACCCATGGTGACGTTGGAATTCTGTGGCATGTTTCCATCTCCGAGTACATAAGCTCTTCCTCGGGCAACCTGATTGTCATTCTTGGGACAGTGACTTTTATAATGACCTGTTTCACCACAGCCGTGGCATTTTACTGCTACAGGGTGCGCATTTGCTCCAGTGGCTCTACAGTCTCGGGTCACATGACCTATCCTCCGACAGTTACCGCAGATGGCGGTACATGGTCCCGTATGATGCATCTTGCACCGATTGCACTGGGGTTTTGTCCCAATATACCTTTTTCCTTCAGCAGGTGCAGCCACATAAGCTCTTGCGGCTTCTTGACGACGGTTCTGTTGACGATGACGGTCATTTCGGCTTTGTTGATACTCTCTGTTGCAGTTGTTTCGGTCATTGTTGCGGTAGTTCCTGTTGTGATTGTAATAACTGTTGCTGTTTCGGTTGTTGCTGCCAAAGTTATCATAGTTCCTCTTTTGCCCAATGACTGTGGATTTAGCACCTCGTTTAAGCTCTCGATTCATCATTCGCTGAGCAAACATGAATGCGGCTTCGAGGGTCTTTGGGTTGGATGCGGTAACATCTCCTTCAATGCTTGAAGGTAGTCCTTCCACATATTTTTCCAACAGTTTTTCAAAGTCAGATACCATGTGTGGACACAGAAGAGATAATTCTAGAAATCTTCGGTTGTATGCACTAACGTCACAGTTTTTCACCACTAACTCGTGAAATTCATCTTCAAGTTTTCTGATTTCCGTCCTCGGACAGTACTTCTCCAGCATTTTATTCTTCAGTTCGGTCCAAGAGATTTGGTATGCTGCTTCAGCACCCATTATTTTGACAGTAGCATTCCACCAAGATAGTGCATCTCCCCTTAGGGTTCCGGTGGCAAAAGTGACCTTATTGTTTTCTGCACAGTTGCTTCTCATGAATACCGTTTCTATGCACTCAAACCACTGGGCTAATTCAGTCACTCCTTCCACACCTCTGAAGGTGGTGGGTTGACAACTCACGAATTCTTTGTAAGTGCATTTACGTGGAGTAGATGCCTCACTTTCATTTGTTGCTCCCATAGTATTGCTTGAACGGTTTAATGCATCAGCCTCGCGTGCTGCGGTGATGCCTTCATCAATCATTCTTCGAACCTCATCAAGCGTCAATGCTACGGTCTGGTTGGTAGTTTCATGTGTGTTATGTTCCATTTTTTCTATTAACGGCACGAGAATATAGATTTAGAATTTGGATAGAATAGCTGAGTATATGCACAATGTAATCATGGTGTGAAATGATAATTAAATTGAATATTTTCCCATAATTATGATGTCTCTGTAATTTATCAATTTACAGATGTGGGATTGTTAAGGAACAATCAATTTAATTATACAAACTGAATTTCATGTCACCATATTTTATGTGTTCAGGTTTTACAATATTTACACAATTAGAGAATCATAATAATAACAGGTAACATCATGACATGTCTGGATACGATTACAATACATACGAACAACCATAATACATAAATTATCAGATATATAGTACATTACTACCGGCATTACAACATTAATAACTTGATCAGTTGAGTTTTACAACAAAACGATACAAGAGTCTTTATTAATTGCCACATGCGGCAGACTACAATGTCTCAAACTATACAATCATGCTAACTATGTCTACTGCTCAGGTCTATCCGTACGCCTCGTGAGCTCTGAGATCTGGTCTCTGAGTCTCTGTATCTCAGCCTGATGCTCTATCTGTATGTCTCCCATGAGTCTCTCTAATGTGTCAGCTCTACGCTGTGCCAAGTGAGCCTCCCAAGCTAAGTCCTGGCCCTCTCTACGTAAGGATATCGCGTGGGAACGGGTATCTGCCAAGTCTGTCTGCATCTGTCTCAGGCACTGCTGTATCACTGCTCTGTTGGAAGCCAACCTATGCAGAGTATCGCTGATAATCCCTGGGGAATCCAATGGCACATGGTCGATCATCCGAAGAAGTGACTCGATCTGCTCTCCGTGACTCTCGAGTCGTGTCACTACTGTGGATGGTATAAGGGTGTGGGTGACTACTGGTCTAAATCCTTCCCAAGCATCATGAGTCTGAGCCGGGGGAGTGAAACCAGGAGGGTAAGGTAGTGAGGGTGAGGATGGATGTATCTGGTCTGAGATGCGACGTCTACTCGATGAAGGAATATCCTCTGCAGGAATCGGATCCCGCTGTCGAGGTGGTAGTGGATATGTCTGGGTATGTATGTCAAGCACATGATCAGGTAGTGATGGTGGTGTAATATGATGGGGCTCGGGTAAATCGTCAGTAGGGAGCCATTGCTGACTCTCATAGTACAAGTCGTCAGGGGGTGGTATATAGAAAGGAGAGTAGGTGTCATAGACAAAATGCGGTGGTAAAGTCGGTGCTGGCAAAGCTGGCACATGGGGGTCATCTAATAAAGATACGGCGGCGACTCTACCCTCTACAAAGGGCTCAATCGCGTCGGGCACAATCTCTGGTACTACAGCATCGGGAAGTACGGGGGACGTGACTGATGCTAGTGATCCCTCGGAGTCCGGCTCCGATGATACACTAAAGTGGGTGATAAACGACATAATACTGTAATAATCCATATATAGTAAAATAAGTACTTACTAACATCAAGTGGTGCATTATAAGCATAAGATGATCTAGTTATGCACAGTAACCATCAAGTATGCAGAGGCTTATATATGATAATCCTAACGAATAATATACCGAGCGCGGCAGCTAGCAGGCATGGAGAGTTTAAGGTAACATGGTGTATAATTAATTTGTTTGAAAAAATGTAGTTATAGTCCAACGTTTAAAAACATTTGGTTCTCTATAACCGAAGCTCTGATGCCAAACTGTAACACCCCCAAATTTTTTAAACATAGCAGCGGAAGATTAATCTGGGTGTTACGGTGAGGATCGAAAACAAAATCATAAGAAAACAGCCTAAGACGGCATTTTTAATTTACATAGGTCCATAATACAAATCCAGTTATAAAACATTACATCAGAGTGCTAAGGTTTCTTCAAGGAAACATTATTTTAACTGGATTACAACTTTATTTTACACCATTTATTGAAGATAGGGTATGCCTGCTCCATGCCTTGCCGTGCTCCTCTAGTTTCCTGAGATACATGCTTAAAAGTCAACATAATGTTGAGTGAAATCATGGAGTTTATAATTTAAATATCAGTTTGATTCACAAGTAAGATTGTATTTTGAGATACAATCAGTTTAAAAATTGATATCGCAGTTCATATATTGCCCTAAGTCTCATGACACGCAAACGTTAACAAAGTACCGCATAAACGGAGGTGATCATCAAATTAATGATGAAGATTTTGCCCTCGTGTAATAGGTGATTTGCCAATTCCTATTTTTCTCAAATATAATGCATCGCGACTAATACGACTAGCAAAAAGCATTTCGTCCTAGTATTAGTGGGATAGGTTGTCAGTCCTTAATAGATCTATTCATTATATTCGCGTTCACCGCAGTGATTAATGGCTCATGATAAAAGGGTCTTGTGGCAATATGGTAACTTAGGCATATATCAAGTCAGGTAGCATACAGAAAAATACTTGTGATCAGTTATAGCATGTATCCCCCTGATGAAGCGAAAAGTGTACCGCTTTTAAGGGGTCATTTAAGCCCTAAATCGTATTTATTTGATCAAATATCGCCCTAAATCGTTCCTTTTGTCATTTTAGGTACTTTTGAGGAGAAATCTGGAAAAGGAGGCATTTTGGACGTTTTTGGAGCATAAAAGTGAAGAAAACGGCAAAGTCTCAAAAATCGGCTAAAAGTTACCTTTGACGGCGTCAGATTTTACTCTGGACGGCATCATGGCTTGGCAAGAAAAGGTGGATGTGAAATTTACTCATGATAAGCCAGTGAAAATTGCATGTGAATTCTGACGGCGTCACGCTTTAACCTGATCAAGGGCGTCACGGCTTAATTCAAAGAGGGACGGCGTCACGTTCAAAGTCTGACGGCGTCAAGCCTTGATAAGCCAGAACGGATTTTGGAGAGCTAAAGAGGGACGGCGTCAAGAAGGTCACCCGAGAACCCTAAAAGCGGCGAGGTGACGGCGTCACACTCCATAACGTGACGCCGTCAGATGTAAAAATCTATATATAGTTTTGCAATTCTTTGTTATTAGTGTGGAACTTAGTGTGGAATTTTTGGGAGAAAACCCTAAGACGATTTTAGCATCTTTTTCAAAGCTTTTTGCCTTGAGATCTTCCATGTTACATTGAAGATAAGTTATCAATTAATCATTCAATATGTCTATGTGTTGTTTGATTCTATCTTATTCTTGTCTTTTGATTAACATGTTAGGCTAGATTTATCTTGTGTTTGCTTAGATCTAATGAAACCTAGCTATTGATTATTGGTTATTAGTGTGTTATTAGTTGTATTGGATGATTGTTTATCTATGTTAGGCTTAAGAAAACTGGCTAACTTCCTATTCGGTAACTTGCTTGAACGTCTTAAGAAACATGAACCAAATGCGTACTAAAGGTTTTTATGGTTGTATTTAATGCACAAGCGAATTCTAGTGATCCATGTTAGGAGCTTCCTAGCCGGCTCGACATAGGAGTGAAGTAGGAGCTTGTAGAGTTGGGGAAGTACGTACGCCACCCCACGATTGGTATTAAGGAATACACCCGTCATCCACGCGACTAATACACACTAATCAACCGGTAAAAGATAGTTAGGGAGTAAGGAAATCTAAGTAAACACATTTCTCTACACTTAAGTTTTCACCAACTTTTTATTTTCAGTTATTTATTTTATTTGCATTTGTAGTAATTTGGGTTAGTTGACTAGCAACTAATTCCGCCCACTCTTTCAAACCCGAGATTTTACTTGCTTTCATAAAAAAAAATATAAAAACATAAAAAAGAATCTTCCTCAACCCTTAGACCTATTAGAGTAGTCTTTCATACCTAACGAACACTATTCCCTGTGGAGATCGATCAATCCCCCGTACTTACCACTACACTATACTACATCGGTCAGGTACACTGCCTGGTGGGGTTGTAAGCCTCTTGAGATCCCTCGAGAGGTAAAACCTGTTGTAAGGTTGCAAAACCACGCATCAAGTTTTTGGCGCCGTTGCCGGGGAATAGTTATTGTTTAGGTTGAATTGTTATTTCTATTAGGTCTACTCACTAGATTCCTTTCTAGTGAGATTTTTATTTTATTTTTTTTAGGTTTTCTTTAGTCTATCTATTTTCTTCGTTTCTTTGTTCGTAACCATTACCATTCGACATCATGGAGGATGGTAATATCCTCGGTCCCAACAACCCACCACAACAACAACCACCACCTCCTAGAGCCCGTACTTTAGGAGAGTACTCCCGTCCTAGCCACCATGGCTATCGAAACACCATTGAGCTCACTCAAGGAGCCAATGTCACACCCTTGCGATCCGACACCATCCGGTTGGTGCAAAGCGGATGCGCATTCCATGGACTTCGTTCTGAAGATCCTAATCAACATCTCAAGGACTTTCTTAAAATCGTTGATTCGATAGACCTTGATGTTGCCACTCGAGAGACGACCCGATTGCGTCTCTTCCAATTCTCTCTGCGGGACCAAGCTAGTCAGTGGCTAGAACGTCAACCCGCAGGATCCATCACCTCTTGGGATGATCTCACCACTCGTTTCCTTGCTCAGTTTTTCCCACCGGGAAGAACTACCAAGCTAAGGAATGATATCTTGATGTTCCAACAACGTCAAGGCGAAACTCTCTACGAGGCATGGACTCGATTCAAGGACTTACTCCAAAAAGTCCCTCACCATGGCATAGAACTTTGGCTCCAAGTCCAAATCTTCTATGACCATATCAATCTCTACACAAGGCAAACCATTGACCAATCGGCCGGTGGTAAGCTACGTGATCTAAGTGCGGAACAATCATGGGCTCTCCTAGAGGATCTTGCTCTTTATGACAACGAAAGTTGGAGTGATCCCCGTGATTTGAATAAAACGGTCAAGGCAATATCTTTGCCTTCGAACAATTCAAGCACTTCCGACCGTAGGATCATAGAACTTGAAGATCAAGTCAAGTTTCTTATGAAATCCTACGAGACTCCTAAACCTTCAAGCCAAGTGAACAAAATCACTTCTTCATGTGAATTATGTAGTGGTCCCCACGACACTCATGATTGCATGGAACTCCCCGAACAAGCTTTTGCGGACTACGCATCCTCGCGTACCGACGGAGCGGGAGACAAGTGGTACACTTTCAAACCCGAGCCAAACCATTACGGTGATTCATACAACCCCTCATGGAGAAATCACCAGAACCTTAGGTGGAAACAAAACCAAAACACACAACAAACCAATTCTTCCAACCCACCTAATCGTTTCCAATCAAGCGGTTCCAACTCGAACCGTAATTTCAACAACAATCCTTCCGGCAATGGTAGTACCGATAGCTTTGAAGGATTGATGTCCCAATTTATGGCATCTCAAGAAGCTCGTTTAGCCAAGTTTGAAGCCGATTTCAAACAAAAACAAAGCGAGATGACCAATAAGATTGACACCTTGTTGAAAGCCCTCAATGACCGAGAAATGGGAGCACTCCCTAGTAACACGGTCAAGAACCCGAAACTAAACGTCAACGCTATTTCATCGGTTTCGTCCCCTAGTTCTTGTCCACAATATTATTCGGTCAATTCCATGAGCACGTGTTTCAAACAAACCCAAGTCGTTCCAAATGACCAAGAAGTTATGACATCCAAATTGGTCAACAACATAGTTGAAACACCTCCCACTCAAAACCTTGACGAAGAATTCAAGGAGCTCCACCTTGAAAGTCCGGTTGTTGATGAGTTGGATGAAAAGAAGCTCAAGTTAGGCGAAAAAGGGACCGCCTTTGTTCAAAACAAACTACCTAAGAAGTTAGATGATCCGGGCTTATTTGTTCTACCTTGCAAGATCGGTAATTCGGAGGCTTATGACACATTAGCCGATCTTGGATCAAGCCTTAACCTACTTCCGTTACCTCTTTACACCTCTCTAAAACTTGGAAAACTTGAAGAAACCGAGGTAATAATAGGCTTAGCGGATGGAAGTGTTGCTTACCCGGTTGGAGTAGTTAAGGACGTGTTAGTACACATTGGAAAACTAACCATTTTAGCCGATTTCCACGTCCTTGATATGGTTAGCGACCCTACATGCCCCTTGTTGATAGGTAGAGGATTTTTGGCGACCGCTAGTGCTATGATTGATTGTAAGGAATCTAAGATAGCGGTAGGAGAAGGAGATACTTGGTCAGTCTATGATGTTAAGAAACACGCCTATGATACTAGTGAGGAACCGACACCCCATTGGTTAGAATTAAATAGGAGACCATCTAGATATGGACCTTGGATAGATAGAGGCTTCATAGGACCCCAACGCCCATTTTACCTAGAAGAGGACTTTGTGAACCGAACACATACGGTAGAACAACTCTTGGCTAGGGACACCGAATTGGATCCATTTGAAGACCCTCTAGTTTTTAGGAAGATGATTGATTTCCTAGGAGTTTTGCCAATTAACCTAGGAATGAATAAGTGGACTTGTGAGGAGGATGATCACAAGTGGGATTGGGACAAACCACCCAAAGATGGAGATGGGTCATGGCATATTAAGATGACATTGTATGACCCGGATGGAGAGAAGTTTGAAAAGATATATCGTACTAAGCGGACCAATAGGAAACTTCAATCCAAGCTTAACCCTAAAGACGTCCTCGATGACGAGCTTACTTATATAGGGTAGCGTGACTTTGAGTCTAGCTACAAGACTCGTTAATAAAGAAAAGCGCTTCTTGGGAGGCAACCCAATCTTTATTTGCTTTGTGTGTTTATTTATTTGTTTGTTTGTTTTTATTTGTTTCCGTATGTGTGTTTAATTTTTATTCTTATTGATTCATGTTCAAAACTAATTTGTGAAAATGCTTTATCTTGTTTTTAACTTCATCTTAACTACATATAAAGGTATTTTGCAAAAGTTAAGTGTAAGGGAAATCTAAATCGGTTTATTAGAACACAAATGAACATGAATCGTAATAATAATAAATTAACATACATATTCGTATTTGTTTGAGTCAAATGCTTGTATCGAGTCATAATGATGTTTTGCAGGATTTCCAGGAAGTAAGGTAAAGGTTTTTCCAGAAATTTTCCGGAAACTTAAAATGAGAATTTTTGTCAGGTCATTTCTGACGGCGTCAGGGTTTATAACCTGACGGCGTCAGATTTAATTTTCAGAAATTTTTGAAAGTTTTGTTTTCATAAAAAGTTTTTATTAAATCTACAACTTATAATCTCCAGGAATCTGCAAAATTATCATTCCACAAGCATTATATCCTTATATATATAGATTTATCCCGCCGATGTTATGCAGGTTTTCGTGTTTGTTTTCTCAGGTTTAACAGGTTATTTCGGACAAGGAAATGTTTTGGATCAAGCTTATGGCGATGCATTAGTCATGGAGCTTCAACATTACCTTGGAAGAAGATTTAACCGTGTAACTTCATTATCCACCGAGCGAATCAGGGGAGTATTTGATTTCAATCTTTTACTTTTTGCTTTTACATCTTGTTATTTGAACATTTGGGACAATGTTCATCTTAAGTGTAAGGGGGGGGGGTAAAAATACGATTTTAGAGAATACAATTACGCTTGATTTTTGTTTGTTTGATAGTAGATGTGTAATAAAACTGAGAGAAATACCTGTTAGGGCAATTTTAGTGCCAAATTTAAAATTTTTTACAACATATAGGAGTGAAACTTTGATCTTAATGAGCGTCTCACGGATAGGAGTTATATGACTAAGCACAAAAACCGTACCACTAAAAAATTTTCCACCCCAAATATGTGAGGTTCGCCCCTAGAATTGGTAGGAAAAGCATTTATGCTATGATGTGTGTACCGGTAGCACTTAGATTCTAGAACTTGCGTTAGGACCATTCCAAGGCCACAAGTGAGACTACATTCGTGTAGTTAGATTTACTACATGATAAGAGGCATTAGGATTAACCCATTGTTTTACACCTGTGTTTTTGTTATAATTACACTGGCTACATTGGTCAAGTAATTCTCCCACACCCTTTGCGTTGTACTCATTTTTAGTACACGATACCCCTAGTACACCCCTCAGAGCCTATCTTTTCATTTCGACCTTTAAGCATTTTACTTAAAGGAAGAATTTGTTTACACCCCACTTAAATGTACACCCAAATCGCCTTAGCCTACCTTGTATGCACTCATTTTTAGTGCATTATTGTGACAACATTTGTTTAAACCCAAGTTAATTATCTAGTTGATTACATGGTTGCTAAGTCGAGTCATATCCTTGTACATATTGTTTTGGGACGATTGGGACTCATGGGTAAAGTACTAGTGTAATGGAGTAATGGGGAAGAACATCATTTATTACCCCCATATGTGCTAAATATTTTAAAAGTACTCCAAGTTTTTCAATTATCTTAATTCGAGTCATTAGAATAGTTATTTGTAAAGTTATGTAAAAGTTCAAGTGTAAGGGGAATGCAATGCCCCTATGATGTATTATTTTGGATGGTAGGGCAAAAGTGTATGCAAAAAAAAAAAAAAAAAAAAAAAAAAAAAAAAAAAAAAAAAATAGAAAAAACATACGGACTACCATCCCGTTTCATTTTATGTTTATTTTATGTTTTTGTTATTTTGTTTCATTAGCTTAAGATTGAGTCGAGTCTTGGCTTAGCAACATTGTATAGTACATGTAATTGATCAAGATCTTTAACTCGCCACCAGTAAAATATCCTTTATCCAACAAAACCGTGTTTTCCTTTTCCCTACACCTAACGTTATAACCCATTTAAAAGCCCTCTTTGATAGTTTATCTTAGGTGCTTACGCCTAGTGGAGGAGGTTTTCGATCCTTTCACAAGCCTATGGTAATCTATTTGCTATGACAGGTAGTGAGAGATATTATCCGTTTCCATTTATGAGATTTATTTTGATGACACTTGAGAGATGTGAGTATCTAAACACTACTTGTGAGGTGCTAGTTTATAATCTCCGTGCTTATTATGATTAAAGTGGAACGATTATTTGTTGCAATTACTTTTATATTAGCGTTAAATGACCCCTAACTTGTATTTTGATTAGAATAAAAGCGCATTTGCTTGAGGACAAGCAAATCTCAAGTGTAAGGGTATTTGATGAAGCGAAAAGTGTACCGCTTTTAAGGGGTCATTTAAGCCCTAAATCGTATTTATTTGATCAAATATCGCCCTAAATCGTTCCTTTTGTCATTTTAGGTACTTTTGAGGAGAAATCTGGAAAAGGAGGCATTTTGGACGTTTTTGGAGCATAAAAGTGAAGAAAACGGCAAAGTCTCAAAAATCGGCTAAAAGTTACCTTTGACGGCGTCAGATTTTACTCTGGACGGCGTCATGGCTTGGCAAGAAAAGGTGGATGTGAAATTTACTCATGATAAGCCAGTGAAAATTGCATGTGAATTCTGACGGCGTCACGCTTTAACCTGATCAAGGGCGTCACGGCTTAATTCAAAGAGGGACGGCGTCACGTTCAAAGTCTGACGGCGTCAAGCCTTGATAAGCCAGAACGGATTTTGGAGAGCTAAAGAGGGACGACGTCAAGAAGGTCACCCGAGAACCCTAAAAGCGGCGAGGTGACGGCGTCACACTCCATAACGTGACGCCGTCAGATGTAAAAATCTATATATAGTTTTGCAATTCTTTGTCATTAGTGTGGAACTTAGTGTGGAATTTTTGGGAGAAAACCCTAAGACGATTTTAGCATCTTTTTTAAGGCTTTTTGCCTTGAGATCTTCCATGTTACATTGAAGATAAGTTATCAATTAATCATTCAATATGTCTATGTGTTGTTTGATTCTATCTTATTCTTGTCTTTTGATTAACATGTTAGGCTAGATTTATCTTGTGTTTGCTTAGATCTAATGAAACCTAGCTATTGATTATTGGTTATTAGTGTGTTATTAGTTGTATTGGATGATTGTTTATCTATGTTAGGCTTAAGAAAACTGGCTAACTTCCTATTCGGTAACTTGCTTGAACGTCTTAAGAAACATGAACCAAATGCGTACTAAAGGTTTTTATGGTTGTATTTAATGCACAAGCGAATTCTAGTGATCCCATGTTAGGAGCTTCCTAGCCGGCTCGACATAGGAGTGAAGTAGGAGCTTGTAGAGTTGGGGAAGTACGTACGCCACCCCACGATTGGTATTAAGGAATACACCCGTCATCCACGCGACTAATACACACTAATCAACCGGTAAAAGATAGTTAGGGAGTAAGGAAATCTAAGTAAACACATTTCTCTACACTTAAGTTTTCACCAACTTTTTATTTTCAGTTATTTATTTTATTTGCATTTGTAGTAATTTGGGTTAGTTGACTAGCAACTAATTCCGCCCACTCTTTCAAACCCGAGATTTTACTTGCTTTCATAAAAAAAAATATAAAAAAATAAAAAAGAATCTTCCTCAACCCTTAGACCTATTAGAGTAGTCTTTCATACCTAACGAACACTATTCCCTGTGGAGAACGATCAATCCCCCGTACTTACCACTACACTATACTACATCGGTCAGGTACACTGCCTGGTGGGGTTGTAAGCCTCTTGAGATCCCTCGAGAGGTAAAACCTGTTGTAAGGTTGCAAAACCACGCATCATCAGTTATAGCATGTATCCCCCTCACGGAGTTTAAAAAGTATAAAGAGTTAAAAAGTGAGGCCATGACTCACCTTAAGCGTTACTTGGTGATGATAAATTCAGAGATGATTATAATAACTTCGATATAGAACCTGGTAAATATATAAATATCTGAGAATCTTACTAATTTCTAGTGGTGTATGTGTATGAGTGGTGGATGATGATTATTCAACGATCTAATCGTTGAGAATGAAGATGTTATATGCTTATGGTGCTCGTACTCTTGTAAGATCATATCTTCAACGAGTAAATAAAATATTATTATGAAATATTTTTATCGCTATTAACTAATATGCAAATATAATGCAAATATGCATATGAAGTAAAGATATGGTGCAAAAATGGAAAATAGGCTAAGAATGACAAGTTATAATAGTTGGTTCTTGATCTTTCCAGGTTTTACGTTTTCTACCCTAACCGTGGTTCGCGTTACGTCGTTAGTCCTTATTCAGTCCATAGTTCAATAATAGTCCAATAATTGTCCAATAGTCCATATAATGCTTGGAGTTCAATGGTATGTCAAATTCAGTCCTTTACAACTGTTTTCACAGCTTTAGTCCCTTGGTTTCCAGGTTTGGCAGTTTTAGTCCTTTTCGGTTAAGTCGCGTTACATTTTTAGTCCTTTTTGCATAAAAATGACGGGAAAAATATTCTGAAAATTTCTATAACTTTATTAAGTTTATTTTAACTTATTTCAAGGGTTTATTCCAGAAATGAGGTTATTTTTACCTTATTGGGCCGATTAACGAATTGGTTTAAGGTCCGTTAACAAATTTAGAGGCGAGGGCGTGAAAACTGTTTTGGGCTTGGATTTGGGCTATTTTTAGGATTCCAAAAATATATTTTATGGGCCTGTTGGGCCTCGTTATCGAAAATCCTTGTTGGGCTTGATTGTTGGCCCAACCGAATATCTAAATAAATTTCTGAAAATGTATGTTGGTTACTAGGTGGTGGACGATCAAAATGAATTGATTTGAGCGTGATAACAAGCTTATGGGATCGAATTTAAAACATGAAAAATATAGTTTGCTAGCTTGTCATTCGAGTGAGGTAAAAATTTATATATATTATATACAGTTTTTCGAAAATATAGCAAGGGTTTTTGGGCTGGTCGAGTGAAGTAACTTTGTGAAATATGCCATGCAATTTTCTAAGTGTTCGCATTAGTCGAGTAGCATTCAAAAGAAATTATTTTGGTTGTCGAGATGGGGTTATGAGAGGGATCTTAGAAAATGAAAAATATTGTTTCACATGTGTAAGGTCGAGTTGGGTAAAAATGTATGGATGTTACGTTTATAAATCCGAAGTAAACAAGTCACTAATTAGCTATGTCGAAGGGTTCTTTTTAGTTGAAAAGTTTAGTTAGATTTTTCCTTTGTTTTCTACATGGTCCGCTCAAGTAAGAGTTAAGATAGTTCATTTTTAGAGTCGAAACTTGTGTGTGTTCAAAAGTTATTTAAATGAGAAGTGTCGTCGGTTAAGTGGTATATTAAGTCGTGTATCGAAGAATATGGTCATTACATTACTTAGCGAGATACGAGGTTATTTTGGAGGCCACCTTGGGACTGTTTTTCGTCCACAATATTTAAGTAACATGTTTTATTTCTAGCGTGGTATATATAGATTTGCATGGAATGTTTGCATACATATTCAAGTATAATGATGCGTATAGATTATTGATAAGTTGCCATGTTCGATCTAGTGTTTACCAATATAATGCATGTAGTGATCATGTGATAATTGTGCGAAGGGTTGGTGACTGTATGGTATATATGAAGTAAAATAGACATGTTTAGAATGTAGCATGGTATGTGCATGCATGTGAGTATGTGAAGTGTATTTAAGATGGAACAAGAGAACTTACAACACCTTTGAGAAAAGGTGGTGGAGACTTAATGCTTGTCGAAACGAAACACGAAATGAAACGACCCACTTGCTTCGGACTCTCTTACTCCTAACTGGTTAAGCTCTCGGTCGAACAACAGTTGGTTTTAATGAAGGTATTTTGTTAGTGAAATGAGTGTGAAGGAGGTTGTGGGGTTCGAATGAAATACAAAGAAGAGACAGTGAGTTAGAATGGTTATTATATGACTTGAATTGATTGGGTTTGCTGCCAAAATACACGACAGAAAGTGGTTTTGATGTTTAAGGAATATGGTGAATTTGATAGAAAGTGATGTGTGATAGGGGAGGTCGAATAGAGGTGACTTATATAAGCAAAATATCTACATTTTGTTTGACTTCTTGATCAATGATTAGAGAACACTGTGGATAGAAGACACTTGTGTGATGGTATGTTAGTTTAGGTGTAAAACATGTGTGGTTGGGTGTGAATTGGCTGCTAGTTTCTTGTATGCTTCTTGCTTATTTGGTTCTTTCACCTTTTATCACAAGTTGGAGTTACAAGTTGGGTTTCTATTCTATTTTTGCATTTGTAATGACACATTTTAATTAGTAATGTGGCTAGTGGTTTGTGGGATTTATCGTAGTTTGATCACGTTTTGGGTCAAGGTCTTAAATGATATGCTTGGTTCGAATTTTATAAGTGGATGTATGATAATGTTTAGTTCGAAATGGGGACAATTAAATCAAGTTTCATTATTGTGCTAATCGTTGGTAATTCTAGTTGGGTTTTTGTTATTACAGTAATTAGTTAAGAGGTACGTTTGCATGTGTAATATTAAACGAAAGTCGTGCTAGCCATAAATAATAATGTCGAGCGGTTGATAAGAGTAAAGCAAGAAAGAAAATAAAGACGGGTTAATGAAACAGTTTTGATGTCGTGGTGATGGTGTGGTTGTGAAATTGGAGTTGGGTTTTATTGGTTAAAATGTATAATGGTTATGTTTGATATTTAAGATTTGCATGAGTTCTTGAATAAATGTTGCATCGATCGGTTGAAGAGAAAATGAAACAAAAGAAATACAACCATTCTAATAAGTGGGTTACGTGGGCTATGATGTTCCCTTGGGTTGGGCTAGTTCGATGGATTAGTGTTATTAGGATTTGGTGTTTGTTGTTGGGCCAAGCAATTAAGGGTCCGGTTGGGTTGTAGTAGTAGTTTAGGATTAGGTTTGTTGTTAGTGTTTGTGTTTTAGTTAGATAGAATTATGCGATATTAACCTTGGTTACGTGTAGTGAACGAACTAGACGAATATAATTACTTGTCGTTGAGTAAACGTGTTGTTGCGTCGGAGATATAATCTCTAGTGTCGGTGTGTTTAATATATATATATATATATATATATATATATATATATATATATATATATATATATATATATATATAATGCATTGCTACTAATAACAATAACGAAAAGTTTAAATTTCTAGCAAAAATAGGCGTTAGGAAATAGTAATACGAGATTATTATTAATCACTAAGATTGATTACAAGGGTTTTTCACAGGATCTTACGAAGTGTCTTATTATTTGTAGAGAACCAATAAGATCACAACACATATGCAAAACTCATAAATGCTTACACGCTTAGCCCCATCAATCTCTATATTATATAATACGGAGAAAATTACTGCAGAGCTCATTCACAACCTGACATGTCTCTATTTGCCCAACCTTTTTCAATTTATCAAAATTACCCACACATCTTGCGTAAAGATTGACGCAAGATACGCAAGATGACATGTCTCAATCGTAGCCGTCCAAAAAATGTCCAAAAAAAATTACAAAACATCCCGCGTATGAATTTGCGCAAGATGTTTACTTTTACGCAAGATGCAAAAAAATAAATATAATAACATCCTGCGTAATTTGCTACGCAAGATGTATACCTTTTACGCATGATGTTGACTTATATATTTTAAAACTTTTTAATAGTTACAAAAATCACCCTTTAACTTTTTAATAATTACAACTTTTTCATATAACAAACTCTATTCGTCAAATATCTAGTAAATATCTATCAAATTATTTAATGAAAAAAATATCGTTGCGAAGAGCTCTAAATTACGAACAAAACAAGCCCAATATTAACATGCTTTTGACGTACGTATGATTTTATAAAAAATGTTAAAGTTTGATATATATATATATATATATATATATCAAACTTTAACATTTTTTATAAAATCATACGTACGTCAAAAGCATGTTAATATTGGGCTTGTTTTGTTCGTAATTTAGAGCTCTTCGCAACGATATTTTTTTCATTAAATAATTTGATAGATATTTACTAGATATTTGACGAATAGAGTTTGTTATATGAAAAAGTTGTAATTATTAAAAAGTTAAAGGGTGATTTTTGTAACTATTAAAAAGTTTTAAAATATATAAGTCAACATCATGCGTAAAAGGTATACATCTTGCGTAGCAAATTACGCAGGATGTTATTATATTTATTTTTTTGCATCTTGCGTAAAAGTAAACATCTTGCGCAAATTCATACGCGGGATGTTTTGTAATTTTTTTTTGGACATTTTTTGGACGGCTACGATTGAGACATGTCATCTTGCGTATCTTGCGTCAATCTTTACGCAAGATGTGTGGGTATTTTTGATAAATTGAAAAATTTTGGGTAAATAGAGACATGTCAGGTTGTGAATGGGCTCTGCAGTAATTTTCTCTATAATACGCCACCCCCATCCTTCTCTATTAAATTAATGCCTACATCAACTACATCTCTCTTTGTATCCTCTCTATCACTTTATCTGCTATGGTTATCTAAAAACCTAGCCGTCGCCACCATTCAACGGTCGTCCTTAACCTTCGTCCCCAACCGCTCGACGATGATAAAATAAGTCTCAACCGTCGATGAACACAGCAGACGGCTGTGTTCTGACGCCGACAACCAGATCTGACGTTGGCTTTCCAAAATTGTCGTAACCTACAGATCTTTTTTTTCTCTTTAAAACCGCTGAGCCGCAAATCTTCCTCGTCGTGGGTGTTGATGATGTGTTCAACGATGTCTTGTTTTATGCAAATATGTAATGAATGTTCAGTATCTCTTATTTTTTCCATTTTGTCAAAGTTACACGGCTTCTGATAACCTCATGAAGCTATTATACTCACCTCTACAACATGACATTTGAAATAGTGGTCATCTTTGAGGTCAACCATACGTACAACGTAGCCTTAGTAGCTATATTTCTTAGAGTTTTGTTTTGTTGGCTGATCCTAAGAGCAGGGGGTGCAGACGACTAGGTTATCTCTTCATTCAGGCCCCTGAGTGTCACGTCAGCGCAACAAATCACAACTAACAACCCTCCTCCCCAGTCAACTAACCACAACTTACTCATTTGGGCCCACCACTATTATTTTTTTTTTTTTTTTTTTTTTTTTTTTTTTTTTTTTTTTTTTTTTTAATCAAATATCCAAATATACTAAATTCATTTCATAAAAATAAAAATACATTACAACAAATAATACAAATAACATTAAGAAAAAAAAAAAAAAAAAAAAAAAGTTGTAAAAAAAAAAAAAGTAAAACTAAAGAAAAAAAAAAAACATTTGGCCCACTTCTTTTTTTTGGCCCACTTCCATTTTTTTGGCCCACTTCAAACATTTGGCCCATCTTCTTGCTTCTTCCTCTTCGATCTGCTGCTACAACCTGCAAAAGAAGGGAAAAAAAAAAACACGCATAACACATATTCTTTTCTTTACAATTGAAAAAAAAAAAAAAAAAAAAAAAAAAAAAAAAACCTTGGCCCACTTTCGTCAGAATATAAGCTCGTCGTCTGCACGAGCATTTCCTTCTCGGCGAGCTTCGGCGAACAGTGGTTGTGTAGCAAAGAGCTACGGCGAGCTCCACGTAAGCAGACGGCGAGCAGCATGAAGAGCTGCACCCCCTGCTCTAAGGCTGGATGTAGTAAGGCGACCAAGTTCCTCATTTTTCTCTGCCACGTCAATTTTCTCTCTCTAGCGACCTACAGGGGATTAGGTGCCCCAGTAAGGGCGACCTACACTACAAATGATATGTGCCTAATTACACATATCTTTTATACAATTTGAACCCACAAAAACGACCAAAAACACACAAATGACTCACAAAATGATACAAATTCATCAAAATGTGTTTTTATGTGATTCAGGTACAAAAGATTGAAAAACAAGTGAAAAATGATCAATTTCACAACAATTGTCGTTTTCAGTCCCTGAAATCTCAGCAAATGGCAAAACTAGTCCCTGAAAACTCAAAATGATAGAAAAGTCAACTTAAGTCCATGGGAACTCAAACTTATTCACAAATAGTCCCTGGATAAAAGTTTACACAACTTGGCAACTTTTACCCCTCAAGTATCAAAATTGGCAAAATCAGTCCCTGGGTGTTTTAAAATGGAGTTTTATCAAATATCACCCTTGTACTATTCATGAATGACAATTTGGAACCTTTTGATAACTTTTGGGAAAATTACAATTTCACCCCTAAACTTTTGGAAAAATACATAAATGGTCCTCGGGTGTTTCAATTGTAATATAATGCAAAATAGGTCTTTGGTTTATCTAACTTAACAATTTTAGTCCTTGTGATACTTTGGAATTATTACAGGTTCAGTCCTTGAAGATTTCAGAAGTTACAATATTGGTCCTTGGGCTTAAATATTACACAAACCAAACGGGCCTTGTTTATTACTTCATAAATCCCTAAAATCCAAATCCTTAAATCCAACAAATCCTTAAACCCAGTCCATCCAAACCCAACATAAACACATAACCCGGCCCACACCCTTATTTAAAATATCCCAGGGTCAAACATTGGTTTGACCCGTCTCCTTCCCTTAAACCGCCAAAACAAAACCAGTCACCCCCCACCTCACCAATACCACTCACCACCTCATTCCCCCTCCATACACGTTACCTAACACATCCAAACTCAATAAATGCTTCTCCCCAACTCTCACTGACTAAACCAGCTGGATTAAGCCACTTGCCACGTTTCCCGCCAAAATCTAAATCAAAGGTTAAGATTGATTGCAGACATCCAATGGCCAAGATTAGAAGTGGGAAAGATTCAGAGACTCAAGTGGAACTCAAAGAATATATAAAAGGAGAAGAAGAATGAGAGAGAAGTTACCTTTTAGATTAGCCATTGGTCGTGTAGGATTTTTAAAAATGCTTTCTTTAATTTTCAATGTCATTTACAGTTTTAATGTTGTACTTTATCTTCAATTAGTGTAATGAAACTCTGTTTTCAGTTTAATTCAAGTTAAAATTCAGTTTCAAGTTTTTACCTTAAAATGCCTTAAATTTCCAAGTTCTTTAATTTCATGTTAATGTTAGTAGTTAATGGACTTCTTAAGCCACATAAGCTCCTGACAAAAGCTTTAAAGCTTTTAGAAACCATTAATTCAGTATTAGTACTTAAAATTCAGAAAATACAAAAAAAATCAAGAAAAGTCAATGAAAGTCAACATGTGGTCCAAATAGCAGTTCTGGGGAGAAGAAGCTAATCTGGATGGCTTTTCTGGTTTCTAGCTTGTTGACAGCAAGTTAGGAGTGGTCTCTAATCCTTGGTTCTCAATTTTAGCTTGGATTCACTTGTAAGCTTTCATTTTTTTATCCATTTTTGCTTTTTACTGTTTTAGTGCTTATTATGCTTTGATTTTCATGTTTCTGTGTTTCTTTGTTGTTTGTTAATGTTATTATAGCTTAATATTAGGTTTGTATGTTTTAGATTGCATTGTGATTTGAAAATGTATCTTGACTGTCACTAAGCTTGTTTTTGAAAAACCTAGGTTTAGACCTTTGTCATTACTGGTTTAGGCTTAAAAGGGTCCATTTTGACACTTTGGTACCCCTGGAATTGATAGAATAAGTTTACATGGTCATTTGCTTTGAAAACCTCAAAACAGTCCAATTTGAAGGTTTGTTTGGATTTGATATTGATTCTGTGTGTATGGCTGTGTATGTTGTTGTTCTTGTTTGATTTACACTATGTATGGCCTATATGACTCAGTTGAAACTTAACCAAAGAGTGTAGCTTGCAGAAAGTCAGAATTGACACTTTGATGGTCTAGCATGAGCATTTTGAGGTTGTTTGATCCCATAACCTTGCATACTTGTTTAAAAATTGTTAACCTTTGTTTATATCATGTTCTTATAGCTTATTATAACATAATCAATCAGTAGTTTAAGTTTAAAATTCATATTAGTCAAACTTAGTGTTCTTAGTAAAAAGTCAAATTTCATTTTTTCAGTTTTAGAATAAACTTGTGATTTTCATTGTGGCTTTGTTTTTAAGTTTCAGTTTATATCCTTTTAGGTTTTTGTAGTTCTGTTGCTAGTCTTGATTAGTGTATTTTTGCTTAGTTGTGCTTTCCATGTTTAATAGCTTTTTCAAGTGCTTTTTCTTTGCTCTTTTTGCCCTGCACCTCTGCCTAGGCAGTCATATGGCATTAGCCTTATGTATTGAACCTAGCTTGTGGTTCTTGGCTCATTTGTGTTTCACTTGTAGTTTATTTGTTATATGTATTCTTGCTTTTCAGTTATTAGCTTTTAGATAGCTTATTTCAAAACCCCTTATTGTGTCCCACCCTAACTCACTCCACTGAAGCAATCAGTGGAGTTGGAGTTGTCTGCATAAGCTCATAAAAGCCCTCATTGAACCTGAGCTTGTGGTCATAATAATCATACTCAGTGTTTAAATGCTTGTGTAGCTTCTTTGAGCTTATTTGATAAGTCTATTGAGCTTTGGTTTGCCCATTCCCAACAGTTCAACCCCTTGAACTTACACCATTACCCATAAGCTCTCAAAAGCTCAATAGTGGTCATAAGCTTGTGTGATTGAGTTCCCTGAGGAGCTTATCCACTCATCCATAAGATCCAATGCTTAATTTTCCCTTTGCAGCCCATTAACTAGGGCTGCAATAGCTTTTTGACTTATCCCATACCTGAGTTCATAATAAGACTCAGAAAACTAGCATTTTCATAAGCCCATAAAAAGCTCATTACTTGGATTTAGCTGGTGAAATAAGTTTCTTTTAGGAGCTTATCAACCAGTCAACAAGTTCCAATGTTTTAATTCCATGCCCTAGCTTATTTGCTAGGGCTGCTATGAGCTTTTAATTTGTCCCACCCCATCAGTGTATACTGATGATCAGGGGAAAATAAGCCATTTTCAAAAGCTCCTAACAAGCTCATATGTGAACCAAAATACTTAAGCTTGGGCTTTTTGGAAAGCTAACCAGGCCAACTTGCAACTCCAACTTTCATTTTGGCATTTTGAGCTTAACCCGTCAGTCAAAATGGCCTTTCAAAAAAGTTGCAGCCCTTGGTTTGGACTGTGTGGAATTGGTAAGTGCTTATTTGCTTATTACTAGCTTATAGGTAAATGCCAGTCCACAAGCTTGTTCATACATGTCCATAATACTTGTTCATACCTTATTTTCCATTTTGTTTCCTTTATAAAGCTTTTTCAAGCTTATGGTTTGACTGTTATAACTGAATAAGCCATAAGCCTTGAAACTGCTTATTTCTTAGTTTTTAATTTTCATTTTCTTTAAACTTGTATAAAATTAGTATTCTCATCTTATTCCACCTTTTGTTCCTTTTGTATAGCTTATTTCAAGCTTATTCAAAGCTTGAGTTCTAGCAGTTAAGCTTAAAGGTTGACTGTCTAGACTCATAAGCTCTTATTATAGCTTATTTTGTTTTCTTTTCACTTTTCTTTGGCTAGCTGTACATTTATATAAGCTATACTTAGCTTATTTCACTTTTTGTTTGTAGCTTATAGCTTGTTAGATAGCCTTTTCAGTTTTTTCCATTTTGAGCTTAAAGCTCAACTGTTGGAGTAAATAAGCTCCAATGAGCTTATTTCTGAGTTGTAAAAAGTTTGTCTTTACAAAAGTTTCATATTTTCAGTTTTTTAATAAGTTTGTAAAATAAAAAATTTAAAAAAAACAAAATGAACCACTAAGTGATAGCTTCTATTTAGAAGCTTAATTTTTGGCTAGTAACTGATAAGCTAATAAGCTCTTACAGAGCTTATTGCTAAGTTTTGAAAAATCCATCTTTATAAAAGTTGCTTACAATTAGCTGTTTTTAAGTTTTGTAAAAAGAAAAATCAAAAAAGTAAAATAATTGCAAAAATGTGGGGTGTGGGATTCGAACCTGAGACCTCTTGGCTAGTATAACATGCATAACACACACCCCCTTCCAACTGCTCTGGGGCACCAGTTCCGTTAGTTTTTGTAGCCCATTTCTATTTAACCCATGTTTGCAGTTTTAAGCTTATTTGCTTTTTAGCTTATTATCTGCTTATCAGAATAAGCTGTGTAACCCATTTTATTTTTATTAGATCAGTAATATTGTAAAGTTATTAAATAAAAATTTTCAGATTTTTTAGAATACGTTTAGTATTTATTTTGTATTTTTATTTGTAAATTAGTAAATAAATCATAATAAATTAAATAATTATCAAAAAAATATAAATCTTTTTTCTAAAATTTTCTTTTGTCTAATAGAACTTGTAAAAAATAGATTTGCACCCATAGTGTTTATATTTCACAAATTTTACGTTTTAACTTGCGCACTTACGTTAGTTTTAATTAATTCGCGCGTTTTTAGTTTTCTTTGACATTTTTTAGATAGAACTTACGTTTTAGGTTTTTAGATTTTCTTATTATTATAATAATAACTTTGTAAATATAGTTATTTATTTTATTTTCATTTAATTTGCATTTAAGCCGTTAAGGCATGCAAATTCCCTCTTTGGGAATGTTTGTTTTATTTCGTTTTGTACGTTTACGTTTAATTTAATTTAAACGTACGTTTGTAAATCTTTCGCGTTTTTAGGTTTCTGATTGTACGTTTTTAACGATACAGCTGTGACAGAGCTATGACTACTCACATTCCTAGTGTTAGTCAATCAGACTCCTGTTTTTGTATATTCCATATCATTTCAACACACACATTCGTTATATTACACTTTACACACCTCGTTGGGACATAACGACCCGGGGATGCACTTTTCTGTACTCATGTACTTAACTCCCACGGATTTAAATTGCATTTTTCTCCCTTACGGATTGACTTTAGTTGACCACATCCGTGGTTGAAAATAGTTGACTGTAAGGGAGAGATCAGGCGACCTACACTACAAAAAACATACCCCACAAATATTCCTTTTTAATTAAATAAAACACTTACAAAACATATAAACAATCGATCGGGACCACGACCAAGATAAAAAAAAATGGGATGAAATCGATTCCCTACAATAATGAGATCGAGATGCAATCGATCGACTAAGTCAATCGCATAAGTGGTGATCGATACTACTGCAAACAGCCTAAATGATGTGGTGCCTTAATTATTGATATGGGATTTTTCTTGTTGTATTTGGACAAAAATCACTTTTACCATCTTCTTAGTTCTAGAGAAAAATGTTGGAGTAATTATTTCTTCTTAGTACACCAACTCGAGACCCAAAGACCAAAAGAAACAACTTATTTTAGTCTCCTTATATATGTATCAAGAAATTTAGTGTCACCACATATGTATCAAGAAAATTTGTGTGATAAACATTGTATGTCACTATACATGTACTAAAATTTAGTGTGTCAAATGTGCTAAAATTTTAGTGTCCTTATATATGTATCAAGAAATTTAGTGTTACACTACAAATGTGTCAAAAAAAAAACTAATGTGTCACTATACATGTATCAAGATATTTAAGTGTATATGTATCAAAAATAATTAGTGTGTCTGGTATGTGCTTAAACACATACCTTTATTTGACCAAATTAAGACCAAAACGATCAAAAACTAATCAAAATGCCAAAGATATTTCTGTGTTTTGTGTTTGTTTATATGCAGGTGCGGATATCTCGAAAAAAGGACAAAATCAAGGAAAACCGGCAAAATCGAGCACGAGATATGAAAAGAGGATTAAAGAGCCGAAGTCGGGAATAATTCGTCAAAGAAAAATATTGTTTGAAGAAAAGCCCCTGGATCATTGCATAATTACAAAATCAGTCCTTGGTGTGAATTTCAGCAAATGGCAAAATTAGTCCCTTAAACATTAAATCCAATACACCACTAATCCTAAATTCTAAAACCAAGCCAAAAATTAAAACCCAAAACACTAATAACCCAGCCCAGCCCATAAAAAACCCACCATTCCTTATAAAACCCAACCGGATCAAACCATGCCCTAAACCCGCCATTTTTTACATAGCATTTACTGTTCATCTTCCTTCCTCCCCGTTTACCTCACTTAGGCATTTATTACCTTTTCTAGAAGGATTGACAAGACAGCAAATGACCTCATTTTAAGTCCACCTTGGCAATTTGAAGCTTCCTTATTGGCTGATGGGGTGTAAAGGTGAAATCGATGGCTGAGATTGATTGATGATGTCGACATTCTAATTGGAAGGCTGGGATTGAATGAAGGAAACCCTAGGACTCTCTCCTGAAGGCTATAAAAGGACCTCTTCACTCACAGTTTTGGGCGTTAGTTGTTAGGTTAGGTTTTTAGGGTTAGAATAGGAGTAATTAATGGTAGAGTAGTTATATTTCAGCTTATTGTAGCTTAATGTCCTGGCTTATTGTAACTTTCTTTTCAGCTTTCAAATATTGTAATCTATTTCAGTTTTTAATTAAAGTCAACATTTAGTCAAACTGCTTATTTAGTGCTTATTTCTTGCTTCTCTCTGCTTATTATTAGTTGTTATAGCTTTTTATTGCAACTTGTAGCTTCAATATAGTTATGTGTTCACTTGTTCAAGTTTTACTTAAAAAACCTTAAAAAAACCAAAAAATAGCTTAACCTAGATATAGCTTATTTAAGGGTTTAATTTCTGTTCAATTGTGCTTTTTATGATTTAGTATTGCTATTTAACCTTCTGTTTTTATGATTTAGTATTGCTATTTAACCTTCTGTTTTTAGCAGCCATAGCTTAATTAGGTCAGTTCTAGTCTAAAACCTCAAAATCAGTTGCCTTAAGGAATGTTTGGGTTAAGCCCCAAAATGGGTCAAGAATATGATATCTACTGTTCATGTGCACTCTTGGGGATTTAGATCTTACTTAAAATAGCTTAAATAAGTAGCTTGTAGGTTAGTTTGAACTGTTTTGGAGGATTATATAGTCTTAAGGTTGATATTGTAGTGGAAAATCTGATCTCAACTGCTTTTAATAGGGTAGATTAGATATAGCGCTTATTTTTGGTATTTCTAAGTTCAATATGGTGCATTAAGTAGATCTTCAAGGTTGGGATTGTTTTCATTAGGATTTGGTGTAGTTGTGTTAATTTCAGTAAATTTCCCACTTCAGTGCCCTCATTCATTTCTCAGTTCTGTGCAAGTTATTTTAGAGGTCAAGTTAAGTTCTTAATTGTCTTCATTGTTTCTGAATTTATATAATTTGAGTAGTTAGCTTATAGTAGTTTGCTATTCCACAAAGTGCATCCTAGTTCTGAGCTTATTGGAGCTTAAAAATAAGCTCAAAGTTGCGTTATCTGGACTGTTCTGTCTGCAATTAAACATAGAATCTGTCCCAACAAGCCCCCTTCTCAGCTTATTCTCTGCTTATTTATAAGTCCTCTTAGTCTGAATTTTGGTTTAAATGATTATTGGTAGCTTATCTTTTTGTGTTCTCATTCTTAGTTTTTTACATTAGCTTTTGAGTAGCTTTTGGTTAGCTTAAAGTAGGGCTACTAGGCTGTTTTTGCTTCAGTTTTAAATATTGCCGTTTGAGTTTTTTTTAAACTGCTTATCTGCTTTCCTTAAGTGCTTATTCAGTTTCAATAGTGTATTTAAGATAAGCTTAGTTAACTTTAGCTTATTGCAAGTATTGGCACAAACTTGTACAAGCTTGTGCCCTTTTTAGCTTAAAATTTGATTTTTATTTCTCAATTTTTAAAACTGTTAAAAACATTAGCTTTTTCTCAGCTTATTCTAGGTTTTCTTCAAAAGTTGTTTTTAGTAAAAAGGCTTATTTTCTTATGCTTATCAAGTTTTTAAAAGAAAATCAAAAAAATAAAATAAGGTTAGCAAAAAGGAAGTCCACAGATTCGAACCTGGGACCTCTCCACACACAGAGCCTCAACACACCACACACTTACCATCTGCGCCCTTGGGTCTTTTCTGCCCATGGGTGTTTGCCATTTCCTTTTAACCAACGTTTTCCACCTTTAGCTTATTTCTAGTTTAAGCTTAATAACTACTTATCTGAATATGCAGTGAGCTTAAGTTTATTTTTCCTAGATGTAGAATATCTTTTAGGACTTTTCTGTAATTTTTCATAATTTTCCATTTATATTTAGTATTTTTAATATATTTTTCTTTTTAATTTAGTTTTTAATTCGTAGTAAATTAAATATTAATCAGAAAATTATAATTCTTTTTTCTAAAATTTTCTTTAATAATTTAGAACTTAGGATAAATTAATTTGCACCCGTAGGATTAGTATTTCACTATTTTGACGTTTAGGTTCGGATTTCTCGGCTTAAACACCTATTTAGGATTTCTTTTGCGTTTTATGATACGTTTGCCTTAGTTTAGCTTTTCCCTTGCGTTATTATTTGTTTTTAGTTAAAATTTCATTATCTTAGTTTATAAATCCCAAATATCTCTCTTTTTCACTATTCACTGCACGTTTCACGAACCCGAATCACAATTCCATTCATCCTTCGTCGGGACAACGAACCGGGTTACACATATTTCCTTTGTGTTTCCTTTGGAATATATAAATTGCAACGAATCAGTGTCACTATATAAAATATGTATCAAAAATTTGTGTGTAAAAGTGATTTTGTATTAATAAATGATTAAAAATGAGTTTAAGCTATTAATTTAAGGAAAAAAACACACCTTCATAAATGAAATGAAAGAGAAAAATAAATGCACGTGGGTCAAACCGTATAAATTGTGTTTATACTTTTTGCCATCTTCTTCAACTTTTTTTTTTTTTTTTTTTTTTTTTTTTGGGAAGGTGACTTTCATTTTTTTGGATTAGAGTCGCACCCGCACATTGGCAGGCCCTCATCCACCACATACTCAGACTATGTTGTCTGAACCGGATCCACGCTGGCGCAGTGGGGATTAAACGGCTTCCGCCCGGAAACCGTACCGCCACCACACGAGTTTTCTCGCTGGAGTAACGGCCGGATGAAAACCGGGGCCGGCTCGGATTCGAACCTGCGCAACCCCTGGCTCACAAGCTCTCCTCTTCATTGCCTAATACCAACAGAGCCACTAGTGTATCACTGATATCACTATCAATTTTTATAATCATATGAATCTACAAGTATTTTTATCAATATTTTAATATGTATCATTATTACGTTTGCAAAAATTTCGTGTAACATGAAATTGGGTACTGGTATGTGTTAATTTACACATACCTTTTGCCTATTTTAACGGAACAAATAGACCAAAAACTAACCAATTATGCCAAAAATGTTGTGTTTTGTGTTTATGTTTGTGCAGGCAATGAATAAACGAAAAAGGACAAAAATCAAGAAAAACCCGGAAAACACGAGCACGGGATTTGGAAAAGATGTTTATAGCCGGAACCAGGGAAGAAATAATCAAAGCTAAATAAATTCGAAGAATGGCAGGTTTATCCCTTGGAGTTTCAGAAATTACAACTTTGGTCCTTGTAAATTCATTGCTAAACAAAAATCATCCTTAATCCTAAAACCACTACTATTATCCGGACTTTATCAATAAATCCAAACCAAAAACCCACAAGCCCATTAGAACACCCAAAGCCCAACCTTTATTACATAACTAGGACCTAAACCCATGAACCACACCCGGTCCAAATAACCCATCCGGTCAACATTATTAATTATCGATCAAAAATAACTTTACCCGCGCCCCCTTTTGCCCCAATGTAACACCCCCATTTTCGAGATACGCAGCGGAATATAAGCTTGGGGTGCTACTTCATGGTTCACAGTCATGAGAATAGAAAACGACTCGAAAAGAGACGTTTTTAAATAAAAATTGTTATCATTCATTTATTTAACATCAGAGTACATAAGATAGGTCCCAGAGGGAGGTTCGGAAAATACATTATAACAGTTACATTATCCTTTTAAATGATAACAAAGTGGACACCCTTTTATTTTAAGAAGAAAGTCCACCGCCACTCCGTGCCATTAATCATACTTCTAGATACCTGAGATAAACATGCTTAAAAAGTCAACACAGAGGTTGAGTGAATCCATAGTGTTTAAAGTTATACTCAATTTGAACACAAGCCAAAGTAAAAGAATTCAGTTATATCGTAGTTCGGTAATATTGCACTAAACCTCATGACACGCAATGCGTTGACAGTTTCCAGGTTCCACAATCACGATTGAAATGAGAGTGGTCTTGCCCCCGAGTTAAAGATATCAAATATAATGCATCTGCCTAACCGGCTACCACGTAGATATCCATCCGGTTAGTACAAATGGGTCGTCAGGCCAATAGATCTATTCACATATTCGCGCTCACCCAGCAGGTGACTAATGGTGCATGATATGAGGGTCTTTTAAATAAATAATTCAATCTCAATAATAAGGTAAGTTAGCCTAGTGCAATAACAATCAGGAAAATACTTGTGTTCGGTTTAATAGCATGTATCTCCCCACATATTTGGAAAACATGTAAATAAGAAAGGTGGGACTATAAACTCACCTGGACAATCTGGATGGAAAACAAAGTTATACAAAGTTGATAAACGTCTCCAGCTTGCAACCTGGGTTGTTATGACAAATTCTCAGTAATCGTTCCGGAATATATATAAGTTTCCAGTGTTCGTTTTGTAAACTTCTGGTTGGTGATTAAAAGCTTAATTGAGCCAATATGTAGTTTCAAAAGTAAGATTTTATCTTATCTTCTTATCTGTAGGTTTCGATTCTGTCCGTTTGTTAAAAGGATTCTTTGTTCGTTAGTTACGGCACAAAACGTATATTAGATTTTAAATATCCTAATAATAATAATAATAATAATAATAATAATAATAATAATAATAATAATAATAATAATAATAATAATAATAATAATAATATTAATAATAATAATAATATTAATATTAATAATAATATTAAATTAATAATTAGGGTTTGTATTTAAGTTTTACTCTAAACCTTTTAATTTCTAAGTTTGACAACTCTTACACTTGAATTATATAGAAATGACAATTTTTACCCTTGGACTGTAGTTAATTGACACTTTATATCCTTAAGTTTCAAAATAGACCATTTTTATTCCTAGGGTTTCAATTAGCTACGTTTCTAGTCCAACATACGAAACTTAATAGAGGTTTGGCAAAAACAGTCATTGAGACTCCCAAGGCATTTCAGTCGACATCCTTATTACACAAAAAGTATTTATTTCTCACGTTTCATGTCGAGACCTTCTACGAATCTTTTACCAAAGTGTTTATATGTGTTTTAAGAATGTTTTTGCAAAAGACTAGACCCTGGTTCGAACACACGACTTCAAAATAATTTATGAAACTCGCTAACTTCAGTTTCTCGATACAGAAAATGACCCAACTTTATACGCTTCGTTCTCACTCGTTTCTCAACAAAATTTAATGATTCTTTTTCCTACGTGTATCCCTCTGAAAGGACTTCAACCATGTCGAAAACTAGAATTTTAGGACCTCATTTACTAGTCAAAACTGAGGACGCAAACACAGGGTCAGCTGCTGCGACGACAAGAAGGAAAAGAAGAAAAATATTTTGTTTCTTGTTATTCGATTATTAAACCTAGTGTTTTTATGATATAATTAGTTATTATAACGTATTTAGAATACTTCTAATCCATTTTGATGATCCTAGGGTTTTTAGATAATCATTTCGAATATATTTTTATAAAATGTTTCGGTTTGAACAAAAATGAACATAAATAGGATTTTGTTAATTCTGAGCTATGACCACTTTTAGGACATGTTTTATCTTATATTAAAACACAAAATGAATATAAGAAAGTAAGTAAAAAGGCCAGAAACATACCTCTTGTTATATATGTCGACTAGGGCAAATTTTTGGGTAATAGGTTCGAATTTGATCTCTACTGGTCCTAGCTTCGTCCTACTACTTTCTTAGGCTTATTTGAACATATATTAGGCTATTGGGATCAGAAATGAAAGGGTTTGGGGTTGTTTGGTTTGGTTCGATGGGTTATGGGGTGAATTAGGGTCTTCCATGGTAAGTTCTATATATAGAGAGTAGTTAGGGTTTTCATGTATGTTCTATGGTATCTTAATGAAGAAGGTGATGAGGTGTGTGGCTGTTGAGGCGCCACAAAGGGAGGAGGGGGTTATGGTGATGTGGAACCTTGTATGCCATACATGTATACCCATTTCTAGAAGAGGAGAGGTGTGTCTCACTTCTAGTTCATACATTTGGTTTACTTAGGGTTTAAGAATTTCAAGGATTAGTTAGATTAGGGTTAGGATTGAACTAGAAGGTATAACTAGGTTAGTTAAAGGTCGAATTGTGCATAGGAAGGTTGTACTTGGGCTATGTTGATTTGTAAACTAGGGTTTAGAGTAGAATTAGGGTTCCTAGGTTTAGGGTTTAGTTAGAAATGAATTTTAGATTTTTAGGACAATGTTTTGTATGTATCGATTTACATTTAAATTAGGAAAAATGATTTTTGTGCTTTAGCAAGTTGTACTCTAGGCTTATAAGACTTGTACTAATGTAAGAAAAATAAGAAAAATATAATTTTAATTATTTCTTAATTTTCTAAAATTTTTATGTAATTTTTATCATACTTTAAATGCAAATAAATGAGTTTTTATGATCTTGTGCATTAAAGGGTTGTACATTGAGTTTATGGTGTTGTACATACATATAATAAATAAATAAATTGTTTTTATAATTTATTGTGTAAAAATATGACATAAAATGTCATTTAAGTAACTATTATCAAGGTTTTATTTAGAATCTTATAAATATATAGTTTCATGCATAAAAGACTTGTACTTTAGCTTTAGTAAGGTTGTACTTATAATTTAAAATATGAGGAAAATGTAGTTTTTATAATTTATTAAGTTGTGAAAATTATATGTTAAGTTTTGTTAAGTTAAAAGTAAATAAATGAAATTTTTAGTTTATATGCATTAGGTACTTTTACTTTAGGTTTAAAGACTTGTAAAAATATTTAGTGAGTTTGGAAAATATAATTTTTAAGAGTTATGCATGTAGGGTTTGTAATTTATACGTTATAATAAATATAAAGATGATTTTTATAAAGATATTGTGAATAAATATTTTTGTGCATAAATGACTTGTACACTAGTTTAAATAACTTGTAAATATATTATCTTGTAAAAATATTGTATAAATAAATTAGGGTTTGCAAAATGTATATATAAATTCATAGTTATGTGAGATTAGGGTTTTATCGGGTGTTAAAGTAGAATTAAGGTTTTTATACTTTAGGGACTTGTACATTATTTATATGTTGCTATTTTTATGGTTTCGTTATCTTCACATATTGTTATGGTAGTTTAGGGTTTCATAAATTCTTATTAAATAAGAAACGTTTTAGTTTTAAACGTACGTTAGCGAAATAACGTAAAATGATAAGTGGAACCTCATAACGTTTTAGGTCAAATTGTTTACATAGATAAATGCTAAACCAGTTAAGGTTGGGTTGCAAGCAGGGTTGTTCGGGATGTGATCTCCGTCACATAAGATAATAGTTACAATCAAGAAAAAAAATTCTACGTGGAAAGAGGATAAGTATTCTGAGAGATAGTTTATTTTAAATAAGGGATTTTTCACAGTGGTTACACCCAAATTATTACCAGCCAAGAAACCTAATTACCCTCACTCTTAAAATCACCACAATTAAGGTTATATTGGTACTTCACACCCGCATCTAGAAGTACTGACAAGGTGCTGACACCAAGGGAATGACAACGTGGCAGTTTGGAGCAATGCTATTGGTCAATCCACATCACTTAATGAATCAAGGGCTGTGATTTAATGGATTGGAGGGCAAGATTAAATGAAGGGCTAAGATTGTTTTGATGGAACCCTAGCTTCCTCAGTTTCAGGCTATAAATAGCCCTCTTGTCACACGAATTTGGAGTGTTAGGCATTAGGAGTAGGAGTAGTATAATGTAGTGTAGCTTTTAGCTTATTGTGATCCTTTATATTCAGTGTATTTAGTTTTCAAAATATTGTAATCCAGCTTTTTATTTCAATGCAATTTCAGTTTCTATTCTAAATGTCCTTGTCCCAAATTAATTTCTTTGCCAAGCTTTCATTTATTGTTACTAAACTGTTTTAAGCTTCTTTTTCTGTTACATAAGCTCATATAAGCTTCTAAAAGCTTATTTTGAATATTAGTTTGTTAAAGTCTGTTTAAATTTCAAGTTTACAAAAAAAAAAAAAAAAAAAAAAAATCTTAAAAAGTCAACTCAGGTCAAAGGTACTATTCATCCACTTAAATTACTGCTTATTTGTGTTTTACTGCTTATCTAGTATACTTGTGTTGATTTATTGCCTTATTACTTGTTTTTAGTTACTAGTTCTCATAATTGCTCATTTTTCCCATTTATAGTGATTTTAGCTTAATTTAGTTTCAGCTGAATATAGTGCTTGTAGTTTGCTTATTAGTTGATATAAAAGTTAGAAAATCAGTAGTTAATAAGTTTTATGGTTTAAATTGAAAGGTTGTAGTGTTAAATCTCCAAAAACAGTGCTTATGAGGGTGTTTGGCAATAGTTGATGCTGTGGAATTAGAGCTTGTCACTGTTCATATGCTTTTAGATTAGTTTTGATTAGGCTTAAATAAGGTTATATAAGCAGATTTCAGTAGGACTTAAGAGGTTTTGATACATTTTGAGGTTTTTGGCTTATAGGTGCAAATTTAGAATCATAACTGCTCAATTAAGCTCCACATAAGCTGAAGTTTTTTTTTGATCCATTTTTCTGGCAAAATTAGGTGTATCATAGTGAATTAAGTGTGATTGCAAGTTTTGGTACCATTTCATTGAGTTTGAAAAGAATTAAGTTCACATTTATCAAACTGCTGCATCAGAATTGGTTTTGCAGACCTGCACAAGATCTGCTAAACTTAGCCCTTTGTTTAATCTATAATTGCTTATCTTCTTGTTCTCATTGCTTGATATTTGGTTTGCTAGTAGTATTGGCTTTTAAGATCTGAGATTGGATTTCACTTTGTAGCTTATTTATTAGCTTAAATTTGGTCTGCAAAAGCCCCATTAGGACTGTTCTTGCATGCTTTAGTTTTTGTTCCCATGATCATCTGTTATTGGACTTAATTGAAGTAGCAATTGATTGAATAATTTGGGGCTTTTCAGTTTATAAGTAGCCTGTAGTGTAAGCTTTATGAATCAGCTTTTAGATTTCCCTGAGTAGCTTTTTCCTAGCTTCTAGATTAGCTTAAAGTTAGGTATCTGATCACTTGTTTCTGTCTTAAATTGCAACTGCATAACTGCTTATTGGCTTAATCTGAGAACTCCTTTGGTCATTATAAGTTGTTTTAAGCTTTAATAAGTGTGTTAATATGTATTTGAGCTTTTGGTAAATTTTGATGCTTAATAGCTTATTTCTAGTGCTTATTTGAAACTGCTTATTAGGGTTTAGCAGAATTCAAATTCCAATTTTCATAGCTTCTTAATATAATTTTAGATTTTTCTGCAAAATTTCATAATTTTCCAAATCAGTTTGCTATTTTTAATCATTTAATTACTTTCTTTTAGTTTTTTAATTCATAAAAAATAAAATAAAAATCAAAAAAATATATTTCTTTTTTCTAAAATTCCTTTTTTAGTATTTAGCACTTAGGAAAAATAAATTTGCACCCGTAGATTTAGTATTTCATTAATTTCACTTTTGAACTCGGGGTTAGCCCGGGTTTTTGCGCATTTTTAGTATTCCTTTGCGTTTCTAGTTACGTTTGCCTTAGTTTAGTATTTCCCTTGCCTTAGTTATTGCTTTTAGTTAATATTTCATATATTTAGTTTTAAATCCAAAATATATCACTCTTATCTCACATTCACTACACGTTTTACGATCCCGAAACACAAATTCCATTCAATCTTTATCGGGATAACGACTCGGGTTTTACATATTTCCTTTGTAATTCCTTGGACTATAATTGACAAATCAGTTTTTGGCGCCGCTGCCGGGGAAGGTTGAAGTGAGTTCGTGATTCCGTGTTTCAAATCGTGTTTTGAAGACCCTTCCCTCGTGAAGTTATCATTTTTATTTGTAAATATTTTCTTATTATAATAACCCATAAAGATTTTCTTTTCAAATTTATTTTCCTTTTACTTCCCAAAAATATTCTTCTTAATCCTCTTATTCGTTTAATTCTTATCTCTTTACACAACCCCAAGAATCGATTGCATACAAATCAACAGATCAGGGATCGTTTATTAGTAGAGACGCAATTAATTGAGTTGATTTGGCCGGAAATAAGAGGTGGCGGCTGGATGATATGAGGGTGATTATGGGGAGAGATTGAAAATCGTTACCAACCACCCTAAAAAGAAAATCTATACCCAAATCGTATTGCATATCCTTCAAAGAAGGATAGAGAGGACGGATTGGGTAGAAATTTTGGCCGGAAATATCATGAGGGTGGCGGCCGGATTTCTCCTCAAGGGGAGAGCCAATGTGTTATATGCTGAAAACCCCCAATTCTTAAAACCCCAAATTCTTCAAACCCTAATTTCCTCATTCTCCCCAAATCCATCATTTTTACAATTATCATTCAAATCACATGCTGTATTCTTATACTTATTAGGTATACGAATTTTCCTTTTTGAAGTTTTTCCTTTACTTGACATGGTGAAAAAAATGGATGGAGTCATACCCATATTTTCCCAACTGGAGATGATATAATGTTTGTTAAAGGAAAAGACCAATATACCCTTTAAGTTAACGGTCAACTGACGGTTGACCCGGTCAAGGGACCAAATCCGTATGGGTCGTAAACCACAAGGACCAAATCCGGGTTTATTAAACCACATAGACCATTTCCAAATGACCCGGTAAACCACAGGCACGATTTTTGATGTTTACTCTAATAGGATATATTCTAACAGTGATTTCTATCTTTAAATTGATGCTTCAAATTGCTATTCAATTGCGTTCTAAACGCTTAAAGGAATTAGTGATTGTGTGGGCTGACTCCAAATGTCAGTCATTCCCACCCATCCACAACCTAAACTAAACCATTTTGGCTAAATACAAAAGTCTTTAACAATAGAGTTTGACAAAAGGAAGGTCGATAATGATATTATAGAGAGAGTTTACCGGGTAAAGATGAAGATATTACCACATTTGAGTTATGTATTAGAATATTGGTTATGAAAAAAATGTTAGTTATTAAAGTAATAGGAAGTTTGTATCCAATATTACTTTAGAAAATTTATATCATTAATTATTATAGGCCAGGGAAAATTTACAATTTTTTTCACCATTCCTAAGAGGTGACATATTGGATGGGTTGGTAATGGGTCACAACGGGTAATTTTGAATAGGCTTGGGTTGGATTGAGCTGTAAAGCTGTTTTATCCATGAGAGTGTGAACTATGCATGTTTTAGATTATGAGATTGTATAATTACTGTCTAACTACACTATTGTGCGAGTTTATATACGATAATCCATCATTTGTTTTTCACAAGGTGCTCCGAAGTCCAAACAATCATGTCGTTAATTAGCTTAACTTATTCAACCTTATATAACAACTAAAATAATTATTCAAAATACAAAGAGTCTTCTCGAATACAAGCTTACAACTTTACTAGACCAGTACTTCATAATTTTCAAAGTAAAACTAAAAACATACAACAACATGACCACACTTTTGATCACCTGGAAAACATTTTATGCGTAACATCATAAACCATATACCCGAGTTCGCTCAAGAAACGAAAATATGCAATCCTCCATGACCTGCTCACTATCAGAGGAGCCAAAATGACCCAAAAACCAGCAATGAATCCAGACACGACGCTAATAATCAAGCCCCAATCCACTCCATGTGACCCATCGTCTTCTTCTTGATGTGTATCAGGTGTTTCAACTCTTGAACAAGGATCACTGAGGGGATCTCCACAAAGTTTGTTGCCAACAAAGCATGACTCATTTAAGCTCTGAAGTTGAGTACTTGATGGGATTTTTCCAGTCAAATTGTTGTGAGATACGTTGAAGCTACTCAGCAGGTTCAAGCTTGACAAGCTCATAGGAAGTTCCCCTGAAAGCTTGTTCAGTGACAAATCAAAAGATTCAAGTTCTTTCAAGTCTCCAATCTTCTCCGGGATCCTTCCAGTCAAATGATTCCTCGATAAATTCAACGATTGTAACATGATGAGGGTTGTTAGCTCACTTGGAATGTGGCCAACAAGTTTGTTACTTGAAAGGTCTAACAACCTCACCAGATCAAGAATAGTGCTGTATATGTACTCGTGTCCCTTCATCACCAATGAAGCACTACTGATAACTCCCTTCATATAGAATTCAAAATCAGCTCCGATAGTTTCTTTCCCAGAAAGAACGCTAAAGTTGTTGAAACATTTTGGAATATCGCCCATCAGCTTGTTATTGGAAAGATCCAATATTTGAATATCTGTAAGATAACAAACCTCGTGAGGAATCTTTCCAACAAACTTGTTGGATCTAAGGTTTAGAAGTCTCAAAGAAGAAAGTTTTGTCCCAACCCAAGATGGAATGCTTCCAGCAAGTTCATTTCCACTAAGATCAAGGACCTTTAAGTCGGTCAGGTTCATTAGAGAAGAAGGTAATTTCCCTTCTAGCTTGTTCCCACGCATGCTCAGTGATCCTAATCCACGCATATGACCCAATGTTCTTGGAATCCCACCAGAAAAATTATTATTCTCTAAATTCAAGAGTACCAAACTCTGCCACTTTTCCCAGCAATCAGGAATGACACCCGACAACCTGTTATTTCCTAAATTAAGCACATGAGTCGCTTTCACACCATCTGAACACAATAAATGATGTAAGGATCCCACAAATAAATTACTTGATAGGTCCAAAACATCTGAAAATTTCTGTGCAGATAATTTCCCCACAAACCTGTTAGAGCTTAAGTCGAGAAAGTCGAGTGCAGGGATACCCGACAGATTTACCGTACCTTGCATCTGATTTTTTGACATATCTAACCAATATAGATTGGGGAATGATCTCCAAAATGACTCAGGTATGGGTGAAGAAATGTTTGTGTTGCTTATTTCCAAATGTTCTAAATCCCTCTGCAATATAAGCCATGATGGAAATTGAGGCCCTAAACTCCAAGAGTTCAAATTTAATCTCCCCAACTGGAAAGGGGGAATCCAGTTTGCAAGGTGTGGTCTTAGGATTAAGTTGTTTCCTCCTCCAGCTAGAACTTTCAAGTGAACTAGTTTGACAAAGTGGGTTTCTGTTACTACACCTGTCAGAAAATTGGAAGATAAATATAAGAGTGAAATGCATAAATGGTCCCTGTGGTTTGCCCAAAATGCAGGTTTAGTCCTTGTGGTTTCGAAAGTGCAGGCGGCCTCCCTGTGGGGAAACTTTGGTTCCATTTTGGTCCCTGGACGTGCAATTTTTCAGGACCATTTTTGCAATTTTAGCAAACCACAGGGACCATTTTTGCAATTACTGTACAAACTACAGGGACCAAAACGGAACCAAGGTTTCCCCACAGGGAGGCCGCCTGCACTTTCGAAACCACAGGGACTAAACCCGGAATTCGGGGCAAACCACAGGGACCATTTATGCATTTCACTCTAAATATAATTCTTCCAACTTTGAAAGTTGACCAAGGCTATTAGGAAGGCTACCATTTAGTTGGTTAAATGAAAGATCTAACTCTTTTAACAATGACAATCGTCCAATTGAGTCAGGAAGACTGCCATTTAGTTGGTTAAATGAAAGATCTAAAACCTCCAATAATGATAATCGCCCTATGGAATCTGGAATTCTACCAGAAAGTCCAGAGCTGGATATGGATAGGGACTCCAAACGAGGTGATTTGCATTCAAAAAAACTTTCAAGAAGATATGTCAAGCTAAAGTTTTCAAAATCGTTTGATGACAAATCTATACCTCTCAAATTACAAAAGTTACCCAGTGATTTAGGTAATATGTTGGTGAGCTGATTCCATGACAGGTCAAGGCTAAGAAGAGAGGTCAAGTTGTGAAGGGAATCAACAGCTGTGCTTGATATATCACACTGACTAATATCTAACGAAATTAGATTGCTACCAATACCACTAGACAACTCTTTTAATACTGATGAAGAATTCATGAAAGTGTTCCCAGAAACGTGAAACCACTTAAGAGAAGTCAAGTTACGGAAGCTATGAGCACTACTACTAGGAATAAGGCCATTAAAACCACTTAAATCCAAAGAAACAAGACTAGTTATACTAAATATCCATTGTGGCACGAGACTATGATCAATAAATTTATTGTCAGAAAGATCAAGCAAAAGAAGGGATGTGATATTAAGAGTAGGAACATGGGTATGTGCATCCAAGAGATAACTGTTAAAAAAATGAAGTTCGGCCAAAGAAGGGAGGGTGTTGATCACCTGAAACCAGTCCATTGCATTTCTGAGGTCTACCCAACTCATATCCAGGTGACGCAACAAACGGAGATTTGACAACCACTCCATATTCATCACCCTTGTGTTTTCACCCCACCTATCTTGAAAACTTCCTAGACAAAGGGTGTGCAAGTTCGAAAGATTCCCCAATTTAGGAGGGATTATTCCACTAAAACTGGAACTCGAGAGGTTAAGATACCTCAAGTTTCCAAGAGAACCAATGAATTCAGGGACTTGGATCTGCCCAAAATCATTACAGCTCAAGTCCAAATACTTGAGTTGCTTGAGGCCCACCAAGGATGGACTTAAATCCCCTTTCAACTTTTGCTTTGAGGCTTCTTCACGTTCTTTTTGAGTGTAGTACTCCAACTGACAATGACCTTCAAGTGCACGAAGATGAATGTGATGAACATGGCCAGTCATGTTATCACAAACAATCCCCGCCCATTTGCAGCAATCGTTCTTCTCATCAACCCAAGAAGAAAGTCGGTCGCCTTCGTCAATGAGACGGTGTTTGAACTCGAGAAGGGCTTGTCTCTCTTCTTTGATGCATAACACATCATCAAAGTTTTGAATAGATAAGCATGAATGAAACAAGAGCACAACAAAAAGTATGCACAAGTGGAAAGATGAAAAATGAGAAAATGAAAAAGCACTCATGATGGGTTGCTTTTAGTTCCGCGTAACGACTGGGTTCAAATTTGGAAAATTAGTAGCATAACTTAACTTTCGTGACAATTTACAAACTAATTTATGTGGACACAACTCAAGTAGGATAGTTTTGTGAACAAATGAGTAACATCATTGGCTGGAGATAATTTTATTACAATAGAAAATGATGAGTCCAAGTAAACTAAAAAAACAAAATTTCATTAACTTGTAGAATAAGTTGAAAATCAATTTATGTGGTTTAAATGAAATCAGTACATCCCCAATATCCTTAAGAGTTAAAAAAAAAAAAAAAAAAAAAAAAATAAAAAAAAAAATCAGTGCGTCAATAATACATTACACTTATTGCCAAGTCAAGGTCAATCATCCACACAGTATTTGTGGATAGTCTTCACTAGATTACATTTCATGAACAGAAAGCTTAGGAGTTGTTGAAATTGATATGGGAGAGTAGTAGTAATGGTAAGGGTAATATTTGTAATAGGGCGAGTACTAGTACTAGTAGGCGTGTTGGTGGTTTTGAAGTCGAATGTGGTGGATGGTAAGTAGTTTGAAAAAGCAATGGATGTTAAATCAACTTATTCGTGTTTGATGAGGCGATATCAATTGATTCACCCATTTATGAAGAACCAGTTCGTGTCCTGGTTCTGGCTCAACTGGACAGTTTGGTTTCCAGAACAATGATCTTTTTAAAGAAAAATGAGAACGAATTAACAAATGACACTAGGGTTGTTTACATGAGCAACAAAGCTAATTGATATTACATGTTTCAAAATCAGTTCTTGTTTTAGTAACAAGTATCTTAATATTAAGATTCTGATTCCAATTTTTTAAATGCAACAACAAAATACCCAACTTGTTAAACAGAAGAAATAGAACCAAATACCATAGATGCAGTTAGTGAAGCAAAATCACAAAGTTTCAATCCTAAAACCTTTCTTGTACTTTCTTTTGTTTAAGGAGCTGAAAGAATGGCATAAACAGACAGACCATCACAAGAAGAAAAATCCTAAATGACATTTCCGAAAACCACAAGGCCAACTGCTCAAGCATTCAAATCTTTCAACAAAACATATCTTCCGATACTGGCTATGATCTTTGACTGCAATATACATCAAGACAGCGAAAAAGATCTTCTAAAGCTACGACTGAGGACAAGATCATGACCTTTGGATTGGTTTTTTCCTGACAACACCCTCGAGCACACCATTAGCCAACACGTGCTCCAAGGTTGAAGGGTCAACATCACCGCCTAACAGGAAGGAGACCGAGAAATCACCAGGTGGACCAAGATTTTGTGTGTGCATCTCAAACACCATGCCGTGGGCATGAACCTTTTTCTCCCCTGTGTGTGTTACTCCTTGGATTATGATGGTCCCATCAGACTGAATATCACATTTGAACGCTGCAGTACACAAAAAATAATTAAAAAAATTAACATCTGTTAGCCGATTGCTATATATTTTGAATTTCGAGTTCGTAGAAAATGATGTAAAGTCACAGTTTTGAGTATTCGACAAAATATGATTTTACTTTAATGCTTATTTTGGGCAGATATGGGTGAGCAACCCGTAAGCTTATAAGCTTATCCAAACACTAAGATGAGCTTACTTTGGCAACATAAGCTAATAAGTCCAAAAAATAAGCTAAAACAAAACACCCCCTTGAATATTACAAGACTAAAACTATAATATACGGGCCATAAACTTATGATTAAAGGGTTTAAATGTGAATCTCGGACATCCTTCTGAAGTTGTCATATATGCAAGTCTATAAGTACACTATAACTCATAATAGTTCAGATTTTATATAGGGGTATTAGGGTACATGGATGTGCATTGAAAAACTGAAAAATGTGACTTTTACAGTTATCTCAAAAATCAGTTTACAGTATATTTTGGCTGTCTATATTCGGAAACTCATAACCAAAATCACTTTTTATCTAAACACTAAAATTGGTTATTTATTTAATTAGGAAAAAGTATGATAATAGTGTGGTACTTACTCTCGTCCTTCTTAACACCTGGGAGAGCAACACGAAACAGAAAACCCTCGTCAGATTCCGAAATGTCAATTGACCCAATAAGCGGTCCTATAGTTTTTGCAGCACTCCCGGACACCGCTACTCCATGTTTGGCGACAACTAAAACGGCTTGCAATTCTTTCTCAGTGGTTTGAGGCAGAAAGATCATAGCTGGCTGATTCTTTAGAGAGAAGTTGACATCATTCTGTTGTGCCATATCAGAATCAAAATGGTTTGGAGGTGGGCCTGAGTACGGGACACAGTTGATAGGAGTTACAGCAATCGCAGGTTGATCGTCCCAATTCGCATGAGATCTGAAATTCACAATGGAAACCTGGTTAGAACAATGAAGACTTTAAACAGACCTAGGTCAATCAAATTCTGTTATGTTAATAAAGAGTTAATAAAAAGTTAATTAAACGGGTCAAACAGCAGAAAATTATCCAAAATGTATGCATATGCATAGAAAAGTTTAGATTACTACATATCGATTAGTTCAGATTAATCATATTTAACACGTTAATCATATAAAAAACTGAATAAAGAAGTGAGTGTGTCAGCCCAACCAGTGGCGAAGCTAGACCAACTTCAGTGGGGGGTCGGGATCTAATATACCGAAATTTCACAATTAAAATGGGGGGTCGAAACCGAATATACCGAAATTTTTCTACACAAAAACTATATACCCCCTACATCGCAAAAAAAATTTCGGGGGGTCGGGCGCCCCCGCCCCCCCGCCCTAAGGTAGCTGCGCCCTTGAGCCCAACTCGACTCAAACCTCTTTCATCTCATGCTTAACATTTACCAACTCTGTCACATTACCCAACCAGCCCATCATCTGATATTCAAAAACCAATACTGCAAACTAGTAACTAAATGATCCCTTACAAGACTTAAGTTTTTATTACGCATTGCAGATTTAGACACCCTTTTGGAAGTAATTCTCAAACCAGTGGTTCAAGAAACTCAGTTAGTACCCGTTGAACATAAGACCACCTGTTAATCTCATGTAGGACTAATAATGTAAACTGAACAGAATTGTTTGTTAATCTCAACACCAAACCTTATGGCACCTCTAAACCGAATTGAGACTAGGAGTGTTTATCAGTTCGGCTATCAGGTTTTTCGGTTTATTCGGTTCGGGTTGTCGGGTTAGATTTTTTTGAGGCAAAACAGAATCTGAACCGAATTCAAAATGAATCAAACTGAATTTCAATTCGGTTAGGTTTTCAGGTTGATTCGAAAAACTTAAAATACATAATATATAATATATATTTTTTAATTATATAGATTTTTAGCATCTAATGTAGTATTTAATTATAAACTTAAACAATGTATTTAATTTATAATATACATAGTTTTTTTAATTATATGGATTTTTAGCATCAAATGTGTTTAACTAGTACTCGAAATACATAGTTTCATGGGTTGCTTTCAGTTTGCCGTAACGACTGGGTTCATATTTGGAAAATGGAATATACGGAAATTAAGTAGCACGGTCCCTACTTAACTTTCGTGACAATTTACAAACTAAATTATATGGACCCAAGTAGGATATTTTTTGAACAAATGAGTAACATCATACATTTATTTCCAGCTCTTTTTTTTCTTCTCCTCTGATTACAACAGAAAATGACCCGAGTCAAAGTAAACTGAAAAAAACAATATTTCATTAACTTGTAGAATAAGTTGAAAATCAATTTATATGTGTTAGGAATATAAATATTCAGATGAAGGTTCGGTCACCCCGAGTATCTATTTAGCATTCAGTTAGCTCGTAGGCTTATTAATATTAGTTTAGTATTATTATTATTAATTTAGTTAAAGTAGTATTTGTGGAGTGGGTCGGGTCTTTACCCTCTTTCAGCTCACTCTACAACCCACTCGGGGCACCATATGTTGTAACTATAAATACCCCTCTCCACTAGGGAGAGGGTTGGAGCTTCTCACTTTCTAATATAATCTTCACTAGTTTCTCTCAACTCTCTCTCTCTCTAGAAAAGCTCCCATCTTCTTCTTCTTCTATTTTTCTTGAATTCGATCCATCATCAAATCTTGTGTTTGTGTTATGAATTATAGATCTCTACAATTGGTATCAAAGCCAGGTTTGATCTTGGGTACTATTATTTTTTTTTCTCGCTTGATTCATTTACACAAACTCAGATCTGTGGCTGTTTGTTATTCGAACATTATCTTAGGTTTTAAATGATTCGTTGACTGTTCTAGGTTAATGATTGCATTTGTATGTTTTTTCGTTGACTGCTACTCTTATTTTACATTTCTTTTTCCCTACTGCTACTCTTTTTCTTTATTTATCTTTCGGATAGTGTGCTGCTATTTTTTTATTAATTAACAAATTCAAATAGTGTAGCAGGTTTGTGTTTTTGGTCAAACTCGGATAGTGTGCTGCTACTTTTTATTAATTAACAAATTCGGATAGTGGTTCAACTTTTTCTTTATTTATCTTTCGGATAGTGTAGCACGTTAATTCGAATAGGAGGAGTTGTTTTTTAAAGATCTGTCTGTATTACATAAGGTGTGTGCTTACAAAAGTTGTTATAATTTCATATCGTTGTAATTTCTTGGTAGCGATTTGTTGAATGGTAAAAGGTTTTTCTTGACAGCTTGGTCAAATTGGTTGTAATTTCTTTGGTAGCGATTTGTTGTAATTTCTTGGTAGCGATTTGTTAGCCGTTGGTCAAAGTTTCTTTGTTGTTGCGACTTGTACTCTTTGGTGCTGGCTGGGTTTTGGCTTGTAGCTTAAACGGGTATAACAACAAAAGCAGGGAAAGGGACAGTTCTGTTCTTTTGTGGTGTGCCTGATTGTGAGCTAGCGATTTGTCTATCTGATCATTATTGCGTTTTGTCTATCTGCACGTTGTAGCGTTTTGTCTATTTGATCATTGTAGCGTTTTGTCTATCTGCTCATTGTAGCGTTTTGTCTGTCTGCTCATTGTTGCGATATGTATACAGTTCTAAATCATACAATGCAACAAAATCATTTCTTTTAAGAGTCAACATCAGTCAAAACGAAAATAAGATAAACGAAAACAAGAACGAACAAATCCAAATCAAACAATTTCAACTCTTCATTCACTACTAATCAAATTACAACTACATATCCAAAGTAAAACCACTACATTATCACTGCCTCATCTCATCATTCGAATAAGAAAAATCAAAACACCCATCTCTAACCACTAGATTTTAACAACAAACAACAAAGAAAAACTCCAATCTCTAACCTCTAGCTCATCTCAAAAGAAACGGCTTTCACTTGTTATCTCGTTCGTCAACTCAAAACACAAGGAAAAACAATCCTACCTGTGACCCATACTTAGATCTTGAAGCTACTGATATTTCGTGGGTGGTTTTGCTCGTGCAAACAACTAAGTAACTCACAAGGGACGATTCTTTGACTGCATCTAGTATTTCTCTTGTGTTCGAATTTGGGGTTGATAAAAGAAAAGGGTTGAGGAGATTATTATCAGTGGCTGTGTTGATTTGTGAGATTAGGGTTAGGATCTTGGATCGCTGTAACTGAGAAAGAGAGGCGTTGTTTTTCTTTGGGTGGATTAGGGATTAGGTTAAGTATAATTGTATCTCTTACACTCAAATCCGGGTATAAGTTGAACTTGGACCGACTAATATTTCTCCTTGGGCCGGACTGTTGTGAACTTTAGTTTGTTTTGGGCTTAGCTTATTTAAACCGAGTTGGGCTGAGATATCACAAGGACGATTTAATTCTTTTTGTGTGGGCCTGTAGCTCCACTGCAATAACAAGGATATGTTCTTTGTTATGTTGGTTTAAGGGTTTTGTTTTTTTTTTTTTTTTTTTTTTTTTTTTTTTTTTTTTTTTTTTTCTTGGGTAAATCTCATTAGGCTCTTATTTCAAGGACGAATTTCTCGGTTGATACAGGATTTTTTTTGGACAACGATTTTGATCGAGCTTCAAGATTCCGAGATTGACAATTATTTTAGGTTGAGATATTTTCGGGTATATTGGACATAGTGGTAAACGAAGGGATTTATTCGGACATCAAAACACGTGCATCATCTGAGATTCGCTGTGACTTGTCTATCTCTTCACTTATTTCAACCTAACCAAATCATAATCATAACACACTCAAGTAACCACTATCATATCACGGTTTATTCTTGATTTTTGTAAAATCCCGCGAAAGAATCTATTTCTCGGTTTAAATCATAGAATTGTAAAATCCCGTGCACGTTTACATCATGTCTACTACGTCAGATTCATTCATATCTGAGGTACTCAAGTTGTACGACACATATGATCAACAAAAGATTTCCAATGTTGTACAACTAATAAACGTGTGTGATTCTGAGATTACTAATGTGGAATCTTCGTGCTCGAATTCGCAATAGAGAGAGTTAATTCAGTCACTAATGTTGCCTAACAAGAAGGAAAGTCGCATTGAATGTTTTCAATTACTTCATTCACATCTCAAAGTTCTGTTTGAAAAACCTGAATACGTGATGGGTTACACACGGGCTTTCTCAACACTCTTTGGTCAAGATGTTCATGATTTCACAGTCAAAATGACTCTATATTTAGATCAACTTGAACAACAACTTGACAAAGGAGAATTATCTGAAGATAGATCCATGGCTGCTTTGGGTGTGATTAGCAACCAACTCCAAGTGTTCACTGATTCGCAATACACTGAGGATTATGATGATGACAGTCAAATGGCGAAAAAGTGTTTTGCTAATTACACTGAAACTGAGGTTGACGTGTTCAGAAGGACATTACTCCAACTTGTGAGTAATGTTAAGGGGTTCATTAATGAAAGGGCTCAAATTATGGGAAATGGGACAGAATCAGACAAGCATAATGATAGCAACAACTCAAGGAATGATATCACACATGGTGTGGATGCAGATCTTAGTCCAGTAAATCACAAAGTACCATCTGCTGAGGTACATCTGTCTGATCAACAAAATGTTCTTTTTAATGAACAACAACATACTAATCAAGTTAAACCTACTTATGACACATATCTGTTAGAAAAGACTGATAGAAATATCACCTCTGATTCAACAAATATGAGTCATAAGGGGGGAGAAATTGATCAGGATGCTGAACATGATGATGCGTTACGTTATTCGCTTACAGTTGAGTCTTTCAAATCAAATGATATGGTTGACAAAGTAGTTTATGATGAACTTTCAAACAGATTTCTACAGCTTGAAAAACATTGTATTGATCTTGAAATCTCAATGCAACAAAAGAAAGAAAGTCTTGAAAATAAACTACCATGTAAAAACCCAGAATTTCCTGAATTCCGTGAATTTTTTATGATAAATGATTTGAAAGCTCAGCTAGAAGCCAAAAATGTAACGATCAGAAACCTGAAAAACAGATTGGCTGAGATGCGTGACATGTGCAATGAAGTTAAGACTAAACATGACACTAAAGTGGCTGAATTACTTACTGAAAATGAGGCTTTGAAAATGCAATGTACAAACTTGTGTGACTCAATCAAAGAATCAAAAACTAAGAATGTAGAGTAGACAACCTCTTTAATTGCAAAAAATGATGAATTCAAAGCTCAACTTTAGGAAAAGGGTTTTGCAATTGCAGCGTTGAAAAACGAGTTAAGAAAATCAACAGAAAATGGTGTGAATACTAAGTTTGCAAAACCATCAATCTTGGGGAAACCACCACTTAGAAACCAATCAGTTGTTAGACAACTGACTGCGTTTAGATGTGAATGGCCAAAATTTTCAAAAACACGGTTTGCCTCCCAAGTTGATGCGAAACAAGTTTTGTCAAAACCAGTCACTTCACAATCTAGACCTACTGAAAAGGAATGTGCCTCTGCAAAACCTCATCATATGAGTGCCACTTGCTCTTCTAGGGATAGTTCAAAGCATGTGTCATTTGTGACACCAAAAGAACATGTTAGACATAAAGACATTGTTCAAAATCACAACCTAGAGGATGCTAAGAAAAACACACTTGAAAAGACTAGGAATTTGCGTGTTTCTAAGAGTAGTTGTGTGCCAATTAAGACAATTCCCGTAGCAGACCACTCTAAGAATCCTAGATCTTTTTCTGATTCCAAACACTTTGTTTGCTCGACTTGTTAGAAATGTGTTTTTAATGCAACCCATGATGATTGTATAACAAAGTTCCTGAAGGAAGTGAATGCACGTGCCAAGGTTCCATCCTCTAAGACTAGAAACAACAACAAGCCCGTAGAACCAAAGAGATGTATTCAGAAACCTGATAGGCCGGTTGCCCTAGGACAAAGGTTTTCTCCCAAAAAGTCTGTCACTGTACATGAGAAACCAAACACTCCTAGATCTTGCCTTAGGTGGATACCGACGGGTAGAATTTTTAAGATTGTCGGTCTTAGATGGATACCTATTCGAAAGATGTTCACTAAGTGCGAAACCAAGGTTGACAGTGAAACCCCAAATGGTCTAAATGCTGATATCACTAACCCATATAAATGCAAACAAACTCTTAATGTCAATGCAGGAAGTCTTTACTTAAGTGCAGGTACATCGTTCAGGCCTCGTATTAAGGAAAGACTCAGAGTTTGGGTGCCGAAAAGAGTGATATCTCATGATGAAGGGGTTAAAACAATTCAAGCTTGATGAACATCAACGACGATGATGTCTGAACACATTAGTTCAGGCGTCGTTCTTCATTGACTATGGCGTCTGCTGACATCTCTTCAGGCCCCGTTCTTCAAAGAAAAGAAAGGTGTACGCTTCAGTGCGCTTTATCTTTGGAAGAAGAGAAATCTTCTTATTTATGGCCATTCTCATCAACAAGTTTCATGCTCTATCCGTGCTCTTTAAGTCTTCAAGTGGATCGACGCATATTGGAGTATACTCTTATTCACTTATTCAACCAAAAATTGCAGTTGACAGGCATATGCAATTTTTGAGGGGGGGAGGAAGGGTGAATAAACAACATGTCAGTCTTCAAGAACCGTCAAGTGGAGCTGCTTACCGTTGATGGTATTCATATTCACTCGTTCAATCATCAAAAATTGCAGTTGGCAGGCATATGCAATTTTTGAGGGGGGGGGGGGGGGAAGGGTGAATAATCTACATGTTGTTTGATGATTGAGAAATGGTCATACGACTCCTGAATACGTCAGTTCAGGAGTCGTGCAAACCATGCTTCTTCAACACTACATCTTCCTCCGTTCACCAAGGTGTTGAAGAACATGGTCATGGAATGCTAATCGACATCTTCTCACGGGCTGGTACAATCAGCATCAAAGGGTTTCTAGTCAATGCTTCATGTACACGTCATTACGCTGCATGTACACATCATGATGATGATTCTGATTAATCGTAACCATCATGGGGGAGAGAAATGTGTACACCAAGGACGCACAACAGGTTCACGTGATCGGGCTTAATCATTTATTCCGGTGTTGATAACCGCAGAGATGATCAGTGGTTCAACTTGTTACCTTGATATTTACGTTTCACTGTTACGTCATGGGCTGATTAATCGTAATCATCAGGGGAGAAAGAATGTGTACATCAAGGACGCACAACAGGTTCACGTGATCAGGGCTTAATATCCAAGGATGGATACATAATTGTAACACCCCAACCCGACAAGGGTAGAAGTGTCACGCAAATGGTGACATATCAAAGGCAAGCATAACATACGACTTAAATAATACAATAGAAATTCAAAGGTTACAAATGATATACTGAAGCTACAAGGTTACAAATAAGAAACAAAACTAAATACTATGTCTGTCAACGCAAATCCTTCTAAAAACTTCTACTTCCGAAAAACTATCAAAGTCTTCTAAGTCCAAAGGTCTCTTCACTCATTCCCAGCTTCCAACTAAAACCTGCCGCACACGGAAAGAAAACGTGCGGCTGAGCTTAAAAAGCCCAGTGAACAGATATATATAATAAACGGAAACGAACAAATGAAACATAATGCAAGAGATAATAAATAAGGTACAAGAGTAAAGGTTAGGACAGTCATCCACCACGAGCCCAAACAAATCAAATCATATCATATCGTAACCATAATCTTCAAATCATATAGAGGGGAGACCTCTCAGATAATCAGATAATATGAGGGGTGTCCTCATTCTTCAAATGGAGTAGCTAGCTCCCAGGGGTGTGAAAGACGTGGATTGCACCCATCATCAGTCACCAAATCAAATCAAATCAAAATGTCCACGAACACGGACTCGAACCTAGGATGCATCCATTCGCCCCCCGAACAAATCATATTGGCCATATCAAATCATATCATAGTGAGCTCATATCAAATCAAAATGGGGACGGTGTAACCAAATCACTAGGGCTACACGCTAGTCATGCCATTGGTGCATCAATGACACGGCCATGTTACCTTCATGGCTAGGAAACGAACTTGGCTCGGGTATCAAACTGGGGTCAAAGGTCAATATCAAAGCAAAGGTTCACATGGTCATGGTCCAAATATCAAAGTTCATATCAGAAGGTTCATATCAAAGGGTTCATATGCCAAAGGTTCAAATCCCAAGGTTCATAGCAAAGGTCAAAGTCAAATCATAATAAGGGTTCAAGAGACCGAAGGCACCTTATTAAAAAGGGCAGAATATCTGTACCTTATTCCAAAGCAAAGCACAAACCAAAAGAATAAGATGCAAAGGATCATGTCCTCTCCTTCTTCACACCTAGAGGGGTAGAAAAGAATTACAAACCTTTCCATTTTTAGCAGGTTTCCATATTTAGTAAGTTTCCATAATTAGTAAGTTACCACATTTAGCAAGATTCAAGTGATATAATTAAAGTCAAGTCTTTAATTAGCTTATTATGGAAGTAACATTCATTTTAACAAGTTACACAAGTTCAGGGTTAATTATGACAAGTTTTCATAGTTCAGGGTTATAAACGTAACTTTACCAAAGTTCAAGGTTTAAAATGGAAATTCTCATAATTTACCATTCGAATACTTTATTTTCCAGAACTACACTTTTAGCCTCCAAGTTTCCAATATTTACGAATTACACCCCTTTACTTTATTAATTTACAAATTAATCTTATACTTACATAACTTACAAATTTAACCTTTACAATATTCATATTACACATCAAGTCCTTTTGTTTCTTCAAATTAAAGAAATTAACCTTCAATATAATTATGTTACAAACAGCCCTCAAAGTTTCGGTAATTTACACATTTGGTCCTTATACTTTTTAAATTACAAATTCGAATTATATAATTTACTATAATTACATATTAAACCCTTAATTTACCAATTTTACATCATGAGTACTTATTTTAGCATGCTATACGAATGCTCCTTCAAATTTCCATAATTTACACAATAGGTCCCTCTAGTTATCAAAGTTACATATTTAGTCCTTTAAATTACAATTTCAACCTTTAATTATTAACAATTACATATTAAGCCATTAAATTACCAAAATTACACATAACCCCCTGAATATAATTTACTACTCAAAACAGCACCAAGTTTCCAGAAATTACATATTTAGTCCCTCATTTTTATTTATTTTCAATTCGACTTATAATTTATGTAATTACACATTTTAATCCTTCTAATTACAAAAATTACACATGACACCTTCAAGTTATATTTTATACGAATTATAAACAGTCCAAATAAAGTTATAAAAATAGCCCTTGAGTTTTAAAAGTTACAAAATACACCCTAAACATTTTATCTTCAAATCGCCATATAATTTACAAATTAAATCCACACTTCGCTCAATTTACAAATAAAGCCCTTATATTATAATTTTTATATCTTCCCCCTGATCTATAAAACATTACAAAAATATCCCACAAGTTTTAATAATTACAAAACACTCCCTTAACTAATTATTTTCAAATCGGTAATAACAAAACATTTTCAAAATCAAACCCTAGTAATCCAAATCATTAGGCCATCATTGTATCATCATTATAACTCATTAAATTCCAGATTTCATCACACAAGAACCCTAGTTCGATTGGTTTAATAAATTTCCACGATTTTCCCTTTTTTGCTCTAAAATCCGATTTAACAACAATTCCATAAATCACGAATTCGACTCAAACAAATCAAGAAACCATTTTTCTCATGTTATATGATCATCATAGAAGCCACGAAAAATAATAACCTGGCCCAGAAAATTCGCATACAAGATTTTTAGATTTAATTCGATTTTAGGGTTTATAAACCCATTATTTTCCATTCGGCCAAAATACAATGCATGGTTCAATTTAAGTATTTTTCCCATGTTATATGTGATTAAAGGAGTGCTAGAAAATTACCAGGAAATTTATAGATCAAAGGATTCACACGTTGTGGATTATTGATGCTCGGTTGCACTATTTCGACCCAAATAAATCACCACGAACACACGATCGACTCCAGGACCTTGTGGCTATTTTTCTCACCTTCCTTGTATCATCAAGCACTCCAGAAAAATGGGTTTTTGATTTCTAAAAATCGGATGTGGTGTGTGGGATTTTTAAGAGTGGCGGCTAGGTTGTTTTTAGGGTTTTATGGAAGAAATAAAATTATGGGATGATATAAAATGGGATGGACTGAATTAGGAGGAGAGGGAATTGACTAAGAGCCGGCCTTCAAGGCCCAAGAATCAATTTACTCTTTTTTTTATTTATTTCCTTAATTAATCTTGTAATTTAAATGGTTTTTAATTAATAATAATTGTGTATTTAAATTTTTGGTACACACAAGGGTATTTTGGTCATTTCACAACTTGTATAAATATTAATCGAAGTCTTCAAAATTATTTTGTACCATATCTTGCTCGTTTCCAGAAGTTTGGGATCGATTCGGAACTTTAATTAAGCTTTAATTAAATTTTAAAGTTTCAGGGGCATTTTGGTAATTTTTGCATGTTTTAGATTTTCGGGTTTTACAACTCTTCCCCTCTAACAGAAAAAATTTCGTCCTCGAAATTTGCAAAGCATCAGAAGTGAAAGGATCGAAAACAAAATAGGGACGTACTAGATCAGAATGCGGATAACTAGCTCGTATTGATTCCTCGGTTTCCCAGGTAGCTTCCCGCTCTGGGTGGTTCTTCCAACGAATCTTTGCGAACGCAGATGAAACGAAACAGAAGACACAACGGACAGCGAACGGAAATGTAAAAAGACTTGTTTCTCATGACTCTTCATTGCCGATCCAAAAGTAACTTCAGTTCCCAGAATTGACATATCATACGAAATTCAGATTGCAAGGATCATATTCAAACATGACGAATGGTTATCATATTCTCTCAGAAGAGATACAAGGATACGCAAGATTGTGACGGATATGCCGTCCATAGCATTCGATTAGACAAATCAGATGAGATCGTACAGAAAATAAATTGTAGGTGATATCAAAAGGAAGAAACTTATAGCAGAACTTAAGATTCTTATCGGAATTACAAAGGTCAACAACCGCGTACCGAGAATCCAAACGTATCAAATCGCATAACGGCGAAACAGATTAAGCGTATAGGTGGAACGAACCTAAATCTTACAAATGCTAAATTTCTCACATCTCTAATCAAAATTCTAAGGTTTCTAAAGTACTCCTCGAAATATCCTATGAACACAATGAGGGTACGTCATATGACGTAAGTATTATCACGTTCGCGAACCGTCATAATACCAGCATCATATGAGTATACCATCATGATGTTCATACTTTATCTCAAGTCGCGAACATAACTACTTATCTTAACCACCTATCAGTCTTTCTACCTCCTAAGGTTGGTCCAAAACAAACATCACTACGGATTCTAAATCGGAGGAATTTGAACGTACAAATAGCGTAACGAAATGTGTACACCTCAAAATGAAACTCGTCGTCAAGACGTTAGGTCTTCCACAATTCATCATCCTTCTCATAACGAACCAACGTCCAACACATGCATAATGGACATCGAACGGAATTTCTAATAGGGAAAAGGCTCATTCAAGATCTTATCGAAAGGTAACGGAAACTTGAGTGGTCTAAGAGGAAATGAATTACGTCTTCAATATCTTCATCCTTTACAAAAATCAAATCTTCCGAATCCAAACGTTTACTACAAAATTTCATCCCTTCAATTTCATGATCTCGAATCCTTTCAAATTCCAAGTAGCCGCTCTCTTGTCTAATCATACGATCATAGGGTGAAAAGGAAATCATAAACTTGAGTCTGGTTCCTCAAGTCTTTGACACTTCTTCTGGACACTTCGGTGTGGTAGCATGAATCTCTTACGTAATCACCGTGCATTCCTCCATTGGCAAGTCTGCTTCAGCTCTCAATTCATCTTAGTACAACTAAAATGACTAGAGAAACAAGGTTGCGTGCCTCCTACAGGTCTTCTAACATGATTCAGAATTCACCAACTCAAACTGCTGTGGACTTCCTGGTTTATGTGCTGAAAGCTCATCTCCTACGGTCTGGTCGTCTTGATGCCCAACTGAAATCTCCACGTGCTGCTTGGGGTATAATCGAGTCTCATCTCAGTCTTTCTTCTTCTTACCTGCTTCTCTCTAGGTAATGCCTGTCACGAACCTCTTCTGCACATCTTCTACAAGGTTTCTAACTCTGACAATGGTCTTCAGACCTGGTCCTTTTTGTGGAAGCTCTTTAGTCATCGGATACCTGGTGGTGTTGTTTGCTACAATCTCCGATCATCAAGTGAATCTATTCTTCTAGAACAAAGGGTCGGTTCACTTCATACTAAAAATGGTCAACGTGTTCCTCGATCGTCTCTGAGCACAAACATACTGTCATACTATGACAATTGTCCGAATACTTGCGAAAACATGAATCTTCTAGTCAATACAATTGACATCATTCAAAACTCACAGTGGTCACACAGGTACTAAAGCAACTTCAGGAAATCTTCTTAGAGAAAACTTCATCTCACAAATCTTTCTCTTCGCCAATCAAATTGTAATGCTTCGCGGAACCTAATCTCAACTAATCAACTTCCTTCTCAGATGTTCTTGTGGTTGCTTCTTCCGTCTTTCAAACTCAAATGAGGTCGTCTGCTACGGAGTTTCAAAAGTAGAACAAATCAAATATTGCTACGCGGAAATGGAATAATGATTACGGTTACATTCACGATGGTTGGTGTGCCGCCGCACACTTCTCTCTTTCTTCTTCATAAATCAACAGGAGCATTCAAGAGATCACTGAAGTGAACAATCTCATATTCCATCAATTCCTACCATCTCTTAACTTCTTCAGGTCAATGTAAACTTCATTTCCCAACGGATCTCAAAAGGTTCATCAGAACACCAGAAATTCGTACAACAAACTTTCAAATGCCGGAGCTTTCCAAGAGTGGATACTAACAGGCGTTAGGAGAAAATTGGAAATCAAAAAGATCGGAGTATGTGCTTCATAGCAACAATAATCTTAACAGATTCAATGATTGAGAATATTATATCAAAATATGGTGAAGCAGATTGTTAGAGGTCGCCAATGTTGCAGTCCATGATAGCTTTACAAAAACCACCACTCAATAGTCAAGAGACCTCAAAGTCAAATACATCCAAAGGGAAACGGATTCTCAGAGCGAATGTGGTTGTCAAATCATACGGATAGTTTACATATCAAATTTAGGTACATGGTTCATCAAAGTGTAGGATGGGAGAGTATTAGAATATATCAAGGTCAAATATATCAAATTTAGAATCGTGAACAGTTCAAAGGATTGAAATCTTGTTTAGTTTATAACATAGGAATGGTAGGGTGTGCACCGATAGTAATACGAACATCGTTTAACTGTCAGAGTTGAGATGTATGGAATATCAGTTATTAGCATCAGCATGCTTAGATAACAATTCCGTACTAGACAAATATCAACATCAAATCCTTCTAAAGGAAAAGTTGGTTAACATACAACGTTCATCATTCAAATGACGGAAGGTAAGACTTCCCCGTCTTCTGCGACAAACGTTCTTATAAGGCATGACTAAAGGCAAAGACAAGATTCAGAGTGATGCGGAAGCAATTACTACTCACATGGATGTCCTAGACTACCCATTCCTCACCGGTTATGACTTATATTCCTATGGGAAAATTCTACGCAACTTCGCAAAGGTTATCCTACGAGCGCCTACAGTGGAAACTTAGGGGTCCTAACTTACACAGGCCAAGGGTAGATGTACTACAAGTCGTAAACCTGGCTCTGATACCATAATTGTAACACCCCAACCCGACAAGGGTAGAAGTGTCACGCAAATGGTGACATATCAAAGGCAAGCATAACATACGACTTAAATAATACAATAGAAATTCAAAGGTTACAAATGATATACTGAAGCTACAAGGTTACAAATAAGAAACAAAACTAAATACTATGTCTGTCAACGCAAATCCTTCTAAAAACTTCTACTTCCGAAAAACTATCAAAGTCTTCTAAGTCCAAAGGTCTCTTCACTCATTCCCAGCTTCCAACTAAAACCTGCCGCACACGGAAAGAAAACGTGCGGCTGAGCTTAAAAAGCCCAGTGAACAGATATATATAATAAACGGAAACGAACAAATGAAACATAATGCAAGAGATAATAAATAAGGTACAAGAGTAAAGGTTAGGACAGTCATCCACCACGAGCCCAAACAAATCAAATCATATCATATCGTAACCAAAATCTTCAAATCATATAGAGGGGAGACCTCTCAGATAATTAGATAATATGAGGGGTGTCCTCATTCTTCAAATGGAGTAGCTAGCTCCCAGGGGTGTGAAAGACGTGGATTGCACCCATCATCAGTCACCAAATCAAATCAAATCAAAATGTCCACGAACACGGACTCGAACCTAGGATGCATCCATTCGCCCCCCGAACAAATCATATTGGCCATATCAAATCATATCATAGTGAGCTCATATCAAATCAAAATGGGGACGGTGTAACCAAATCACTAGGGCTACACGCTAGTCATGCCATTGGTGCATCAATGACACGGCCATGTTACCTTCATGGCTAGGAAACGAACTTGGCTCGGGTATCAAACTGGGGTCAAAGGTCAATATCAAAGCAAAGGTTCACATGGTCATGGTCCAAATATCAAAGTTCATATCAGAAGGTTCATATCAAAGGGTTCATATGCCAAAGGTTCAAATCCCAAGGTTCATAGCAAAGGTCAAAGTCAAATCATAATAAGGGTTCAAGAGACCGAAGGCACCTTATTAAAAAGGGCAGAATATCTGTACCTTATTCCAAAGCAAAGCACAAACCAAAAGAATAAGATGCAAAGGATCATGTCCTCTCCTTCTTCACACCTAGAGGGGTAGAAAAGAATTACAAACCTTTCCATTTTTAGCAGGTTTCCATATTTAGTAAGTTTCCATAATTAGTAAGTTACCACATTTAGCAAGATTCAAGTGATATAATTAAAGTCAAGTCTTTAATTAGCTTATTATGGAAGTAACATTCATTTTAACAAGTTACACAAGTTCAGGGTTAATTATGACAAGTTTTCATAGTTCAGGGTTATAAACGTAACTTTACCAAAGTTCAAGGTTTAAAATGGAAATTCTCATAATTTACCATTCGAATACTTTATTTTCCAGAACTACACTTTTAGCCTCCAAGTTTCCAATATTTACGAATTACACCCCTTTACTTTATTAATTTACAAATTAATCTTATACTTACATAACTTACAAATTTAACCTTTACAATATTCATATTACACATCAAGTCCTTTTGTTTCTTCAAATTAAAGAAATTAACCTTCAATATAATTATGTTACAAACAGCCCTCAAAGTTTCGGTAATTTACACATTTGGTCCTTATACTTTTTAAATTACAAATTCGAATTATATAATTTACTATAATTACATATTAAACCCTTAATTTACCAATTTTACATCATGAGTACTTATTTTAGCATGCTATACGAATGCTCCTTCAAATTTCCATAATTTACACAATAGGTCCCTCTAGTTATCAAAGTTACATATTTAGTCCTTTAAATTACAATTTCAACCTTTAATTATTAACAATTACATATTAAGCCATTAAATTACCAAAATTACACATAACCCCCTGAATATAATTTACTACTCAAAACAGCACCAAGTTTCTAGAAATTACATATTTAGTCCCTCATTTTTATTTATTTTCAATTCGACTTATAATTTATGTAATTACACATTTTAATCCTTCTAATTACAAAAATTACACATGACACCTTCAAGTTATATTTTATACGAATTATAAACAGTCCAAATAAAGTTATAAAAATAGCCCTTGAGTTTTAAAAGTTACAAAATACACCCTAAACATTTTATCTTCAAATCGCCATATAATTTACAAATTAAATCCACACTTCGCTCAATTTACAAATAAAGCCCTTATATTATAATTTTTATATTTTCCCCCCTGATCTATAAAACATTACAAAAATATCCCACAAGTTTTAATAATTACAAAACACTCCCTTAACTAATTATTTTCAAATCGGTAATAACAAAACATTTTCAAAATCAAACCCTAGTAATCCAAATCATTAGGCCATCATTGTATCATCATTATAACTCATTAAATTCCAGATTTCATCACACAAGAACCCTAGTTCGATTGGTTTAATAACTTTTCCACGATTTTCCCTTTTTTGCTCTAAAATCCGATTTAACAACAATTCCATAAATCACGAATTCGACTCAAAAAAATTAAGAAACCATTTTTCTCATGTTATATGATCATCATAGAAGCCACGAAAAATAATAACCTGGCCCAGAAAATTCGCATACAAGATTTTTAGATTTAATTCAATTTTAGGGTTTATAAACCCATTATTTTCCATTCGGCCAAAATACAATGCATGGTTCAATTTAAGTATTTTTCCCATGTTATATGTGATTAAAGGAGTGCTAGAAAATTACCAGGAAATTTATAGATCAAAGGATTCACACGTTGTGGATTATTGATGCTCGGTTGCACTATTTCGACCCAAATAAATCACCACGAACACACGATCGACTCCAGGACCTTGTGGCTATTTTTCTCACCTTCCTTGTATCATCAAGCACTCCAGAAAAATGGGTTTTTGATTTCTAAAAATCGGATGTGGTGTGTGGGATTTTTAAGAGTGGCGGCTAGGTTGTTTTTAGGGTTTTATGGAAGAAATAAAATTATGGGATGATATAAAATGGGATGGACTGAATTAGGAGGAGGGGGAATTGACTAAGAGCCGGCCTTCAAGGCCCAAGAATCAATTTACTCTTTTTTTTATTTATTTCCTTAATTAATCTTGTAATTTAAATGGTTTTTAATTAATAATAATTGTGTATTTAAATTTTTGGTACACACAAGGGTATTTTGGTCATTTCACAACTTGTATAAATATTAATCGAAGTCTTCAAAATTATTTTGTACCATATCTTGCTCGTTTCCAGAAGTTTGGGATCGATTCGGAACTTTAATTAAGCTTTAATTAAATTTTAAAGTTTCAGGGGCATTTTGGTAATTTTTGCATGTTTTAGATTTTCGGGTTTTACAACTCTTCCCCTCTAACAGAAAAAATTTCGTCCTCGAAATTTGCAAAGCATCAGAAATGAAAGGATCGAAAACAAAATAGGGACGTACTAGATCAGAATGCGGATAACTAGCTCGTATTGATTCCTCGGTTTCCCAGGTAGCTTCCCGCTCTGGGTGGTTCTTCCAACGAATCTTTGCGAACGCAGATGAAACGAAACAGAAGACACAACGGACAGCGAACGGAAATGTAAAAAGACTTGTTTCTCATGACTCTTCATTGCCGATCCAAAAGTAACTTCAGTTCCCAGAATTGACATATCATACGAAATTCAGATTGCAAGGATCATATTCAAACATGACGAATGGTTATCATATTCTCTCAGAAGAGATACAAGGATACGCAAGATTGTGACGGATATGCCGTCCATAGCATTCGATTAGACAAATCAGATGAGATCGTACAGAAAATAAATTGTAGGTGATATCAAAAGGAAGAAACTTATAGCAGAACTTAAGATTCTTATCGGAATTACAAAGGTCAACAACCGCGTACCGAGAATCCAAACGTATCAAATCGCATAACGGCGAAACAGATTAAGCGTATAGGTGGAACGAACCTAAATCTTACAAATGCTAAATTTCTCACATCTCTAATCAAAATTCTAAGGTTTCTAAAGTACTCCTCGAAATATCCTATGAACACAATGAGGGTACGTCATATGACGTAAGTATTATCACGTTCGCGAACCGTCATAATACCAGCATCATATGAGTATACCATCATGATGTTCATACTTTATCTCAAGTCGCGAACATAACTACTTATCTTAACCACCTATCAGTCTTTCTACCTCCTAAGGTTGGTCCAAAACAAACATCACTACGGATTCTAAATCGGAGGAATTTGAACGTACAAATAGCATAACGAAATGTGTACACCTCAAAATGAAACTCGTCGTCAAGACGTTAGGTCTTCCACAATTCATCATCCTTCTCATAACGAACCAACGTCCAACACATGCATAATGGACATCGAACGGAATTTCTAATAGGGAAAAGGCTCATTCAAGATCTTATCGAAAGGTAACGGAAACTTGAGTGGTCTAAGAGGAAATGAATTACGTCTTCAATATCTTCATCCTTTACAAAAATCAAATCTTCCGAATCCAAACGTTTACTACAAAATTTCATCCCTTCAATTTCATGATCTCGAATCCTTTCAAATTCCAAGTAGCCGCTCTCTTGTCTAATCATACGATCATAGGGTGAAAAGGAAATCATAAACTTGAGTCTGGTTCCTCAAGTCTTTGACACTTCTTCTGGACACTTCGGTGTGGTAGCATGAATCTCTTACGTAATCACCGTACATTCCTCCATTGGCAAGTCTGCTTCAGCTCTCAATTCATCTTAGTACAACTAAAATGACTAGAGAAACAAGGTTGCGTGCCTCCTACAGGTCTTCTAACATGATTCAGAATTCACCAACTCAAACTGCTGTGGACTTCCTGGTTTATGTGCTGAAAGCTCATCTCCTACGGTCTGGTCGTCTTGATGCCCAACTGAAATCTCCACGTGCTGCTTGGGGTATAATCGAGTCTCATCTCAGTCTTTCTTCTTCTTACCTGCTTCTCTCTAGGTAATGCCTGTCACGAACCTCTTCTGCACATCTTCTACAAGGTTTCTAACTCTGACAATGGTCTTCAGACCTGGTCCTTTTTGTGGAAGCTCTTTAGTCATCGGATACCTGGTGGTGTTGTTTGCTACAATCTCCGATCATCAAGTGAATCTATTCTTCTAGAACAAAGGGTCGGTTCACTTCATACTAAAAATGGTCAACGTGTTCCTCGATCGTCTCTGAGCACAAACATACTGTCATACTATGACAATTGTCCGAATACTTGCGAAAACATGAATCTTCTAGTCAATACAATTGACATCATTCAAAACTCACAGTGGTCACACAGGTACTAAAGCAACTTCAGGAAATCTTCTTAGAGAAAACTTCATCTCACAAATCTTTCTCTTCGCCAATCAAATTGTAATGCTTCGCGGAACCTAATCTCAACTAATCAACTTCCTTCTCAGATGTTCTTGTGGTTGCTTCTTCCGTCTTTCAAACTCAAATGAGGTCGTCTGCTACGGAGTTTCAAAAGTAGAACAAATCAAATATTGCTACGCGGAAATGGAATAATGATTACGGTTACATTCACGATGGTCGGTGTGCCGCCGCACACTTCTCTCTTTCTTCTTCATAAATCAACAGGAGCATTCAAGAGATCACTGAAGTGAACAATCTCATATTCCATCAATTCCTACCATCTCTTAACTTCTTCAGGTCAATGTAAACTTCATTTCCCAACGGATCTCAAAAGGTTCATCAGAACACCAGAAATTCGTACAACAAACTTTCAAATGCCGGAGCTTTCCAAGAGTGGATACTAACAGGCGTTAGGAGAAAATTGGAAATCAAAAAGATCGGAGTATGTGCTTCATAGCAACAATAATCTTAACAGATTCAATGATTGAGAATATTATATCAAAATATGGTGAAGCAGATTGTTAGAGGTCGCCAATGTTGCAGTCCATGATAGCTTTACAAAAACCACCACTCAATAGTCAAGAGACCTCAAAGTCAAATACATCCAAAGGGAAACGGATTCTCAGAGCGAATGTGGTTGTCAAATCATACGGATAGTTTACATATCAAATTTAGGTACATGGTTCATCAAAGTGTAGGATGGGAGAGTATTAGAATATATCAAGGTCAAATATATCAAATTTAGAATCGTGAACAGTTCAAAGGATTGAAATCTTGTTTAGTTTATAACATAGGAATGGTAGGGTGTGCACCGATAGTAATACGAACATCGTTTAACTGTCAGAGTTGAGATGTATGGAATATCAGTTATTAGCATCAGCATGCTTAGATAACAATTCCGTACTAGACAAATATCAACATCAAATCCTTCTAAAGGAAAAGTTGGTTAACATACAACGTTCATCATTCAAATGACGGAAGGTAAGACTTCCCCGTCTTCTGCGACAAACGTTCTTATAAGGCATGACTAAAGGCAAAGACAAGATTCAGAGTGATGCGGAAGCAATTACTACTCACATGGATGTCCTAGACTACCCATTCCTCACCGGTTATGACTTATATTCCTATGGGAAAATTCTACGCAACTTCGCAAAGGTTATCCTACGAGCGCCTACAGTGGAAACTTAGGGGTCTTAACTTACACAGGCCAAGGGTAGATGTACTACAAGTCGTAAACCTGGCTCTGATACCATAATTGTAACACCCCAACCCGACAAGGGTAGAAGTGTCACGCAAATGGTGACATATCAAAGGCAAGCATAACATACGACTTAAATAATACAATAGAAATTCAAAGGTTACAAATGATATACTGAAGCTACAAGGTTACAAATAAGAAACAAAACTAAATACTATGTCTGTCAACGCAAATCCTTCTAAAAACTTCTACTTCCGAAAAACTATCAAAGTCTTCTAAGTCCAAAGGTCTCTTCACTCATTCCCAGCTTCCAACTAAAACCTGCCGCACACGGAAAGAAAACGTGCGGCTGAGCTTAAAAAGCCCAGTGAACAGATATATATAATAAACGGAAACGAACAAATGAAACATAATGCAAGAGATAATAAATAAGGTACAAGAGTAAAGGTTAGGACAGTCATCCACCACGAGCCCAAACAAATCAAATCATATCATATCGTAACCAAAATCTTCAAATCATATAGAGGGGAGACCTCTCAGATAATCAGATAATATGAGGGGTGTCCTCATTCTTCAAATGGAGTAGCTAGCTCCCAGGGGTGTGAAAGACGTGGATTGCACCCATCATCAGTCACCAAATCAAATCAAATCAAAATGTCCACGAACACGGACTCGAACCTAGGATGCATCCATTCGCCCCCCGAACAAATCATATTGGCCATATCAAATCATATCATAGTGAGCTCATATCAAATCAAAATGGGGACGGTGTAACCAAATCACTAGGGCTACACGCTAGTCATGCCATTGGTGCATCAATGACACGGCCATGTTACCTTCATGGCTAGGAAACGAACTTGGCTCGGGTATCAAACTGGGGTCAAAGGTCAATATCAAAGCAAAGGTTCACATGGTCATGGTCCAAATATCAAAGTTCATATCAGAAGGTTCATATCAAAGGGTTCATATGCCAAAGGTTCAAATCCCAAGGTTCATAGCAAAGGTCAAAGTCAAATCATAATAAGGGTTCAAGAGACCGAAGGCACCTTATTAAAAAGGGCAGAATATCTGTACCTTATTCCAAAGCAAAGCACAAACCAAAAGAATAAGATGCAAAGGATCATGTCCTCTCCTTCTTCACACCTAGAGGGGTAGAAAAGAATTACAAACCTTTCCATTTTTAGCAGGTTTCCATATTTAGTAAGTTTCCATAATTAGTAAGTTACCACATTTAGCAAGATTCAAGTGATATAATTAAAGTCAAGTCTTTAATTAGCTTATTATGGAAGTAACATTCATTTTAACAAGTTACACAAGTTCAGGGTTAATTATGACAAGTTTTCATAGTTCAGGGTTATAAACGTAACTTTACCAAAGTTCAAGGTTTAAAATGGAAATTCTCATAATTTACCATTCGAATACTTTATTTTCCAGAACTACACTTTTAGCCTCCAAGTTTCCAATATTTACGAATTACACCCCTTTACTTTATTAATTTACAAATTAATCTTATACTTACATAACTTACAAATTTAACCTTTACAATATTCATATTACACATCAAGTCCTTTTGTTTCTTCAAATTACAGAAATTAACCTTCAATATAATTATGTTACAAACAGCCCTCAAAGTTTCGGTAATTTACACATTTGGTCCTTATACTTTTTAAATTACAAATTCGAATTATATAATTTACTATAATTACATATTAAACCCTTAATTTACCAATTTTACATCATGAGTACTTATTTTAGCATGCTATACGAATGCTCCTTCAAATTTCCATAATTTACACAATAGGTCCCTCTAGTTATCAAAGTTACATATTTAGTCCTTTAAATTACAATTTCAACCTTTAATTATTAACAATTACATATTAAGCCATTAAATTACCAAAATTACACATAACCCCCTGAATATAATTTACTACTCAAAACAGCACCAAGTTTCTAGAAATTACATATTTAGTCCCTCATTTTTATTTATTTTCAATTCGACTTATAATTTATGTAATTACACATTTTAATCCTTCTAATTACAAAAATTACACATGACACCTTCAAGTTATATTTTATACGAATTATAAACAGTCCAAATAAAGTTATAAAAATAGCCCTTGAGTTTTAAAAGTTACAAAATACACCCTAAACATTTTATCTTCAAATCGCCATATAATTTACAAATTAAATCCACACTTCGCTCAATTTACAAATAAAGCCCTTATATTATAATTTTTATATCTTCCCCCTGATCTATAAAACATTACAAAAATATCCCACAAGTTTTAATAATTACAAAACACACCCTTAACTAATTATTTTCAAATCGGTAATAACAAAACATTTTCAAAATCAAACCCTAGTAATCCAAATCATTAGGCCATCATTGTATCATCATTATAACTCATTAAATTCCAGATTTCATCACACAAGAACCCTAGTTCGATTGGTTTAATAATTTTTCCACGATTTTCCCTTTTTTGCTCTAAAATCCGATTTAACAACAATTCCATAAATCACGAATTCGACTCAAAAAAATTAAGACACCATTTTTCTCATGTTATATGATCATCATAGAAGCCACGAAAAATAATAACCTGGCCCAGAAAATTCGCATACAAGATTTTTAGATTTAATTCAATTTTAGGGTTTATAAACCCATTATTTTCCATTCGGCCAAAATACAATGCATGGTTTGATTTAAGTATTTTTCCCATGTTATATGTGATTAAAGGAGTGCTAGAAAATTACCAAGAAATTTATAGATCAAAGGATTCACACGTTGTGGATTATTGATGCTCGGTTGCACTATTTCGACCCAAATAAATCACCACGAACACACGATTGACTCCAGGACCTTGTGGCTATTTTTCTCACCTTCCTTGCATCATCAGGCACTCCAAAAAAATGGGTTTTTGATTTCTAAAAATCGGATGTGGTGTGTGGGATTTTTAAGAGTGGCGGCTAGGTTGTTTTTAGGGTTTTATGGAAGAAATAAAATTATGGGATGATATAAAATGGGATGGACCGAATTAGGAGGAGGGGGAATTGACTAAGAGCCGGCCTTCAAGGCCCAAGAATCAATTTACTCTTTTTTTTATTTATTTCCTTAATTAATCTTGTAATTTAAATGGTTTTTAATTAATAATAATTGTGTATTTAAATTTTTGGTACACACAAGGGTATTTTGGTCATTTCACAACTTGTATAAATATTAATCGAAGTCTTCAAAATTATTTTGTACCATATCTTGCTCGTTTCCAGAAGTTTGGGATCGATTCGGAACTTTAATTAAGCTTTAATTAAATTTTAAAGTTTCAGGGGCATTTTGGTAATTTTTGCATGTTTTAGATTTTCGGGTTTTACAATACTGATGATGTACCCTCCGAACGGGTCGAAGGACTCCCCTTCGAGCCTGTAGAAAGCCCTCCCTTCGGAGGCCCAGGTTAATCTTCTAACACGTTTCATTGGCGTAAAACCATTCGCCTGCGAACTGGTTACCATGTGGGAATCCGCCAATCGAAGCCCTAAGCCCTTCGGGTATTCCTGACGAAGGGACTAGCACGAAGAACCATCCTGACCTGGTCAAACCCATGTCTCCTCTTCCCTTTGGCTTTCCCGCCAAAACAGAGATCGTGGGCTACAAAGCCCTAGCGGTTACCACTTTCCATGGGACGCCCCCATGATCTCCGAACAATGTGCAACCGCACACTATGTCCTATTTCTCCCCTATAAATAGCATGGTCGGGCCAAAACAAAGGAAGTTAACTTCACTCTCGCAATTTACGACCTATATTACCATTACACATACTTACTCGCACGCCGGAGGTGGTTCGCAGGGTCCAACCCCTGCGCAATCACTTAACGTAGTGTCTTCGTATTTCTTATTTTCAGGTTAAGAACAAGCTTGGCGCAATCTCAACACCCCATTATTCCTTTGATCACCATCGAAGGCTTGGTTGGCAATTATTTGTTCAATCAGTGGCGCCATCCGTGGGACCGCTACAATTGGTCTCGTTAATTCCGAGCTTATAACCTACCAACCAATTTCACTATTATTCCGGCATGGATCAAGGGAGAGAAGATACTCCCCCACCGGGTTTCTCTACCTTGGCACCAATACCAATCGACGACTCTAACAACCTTCCCCCAATAACCGCTTCCACCTTCACAACACGTTCTCACCCAGAAATCACAACCAACAATCATGCTTCGACATCAGCCAACCCAGAACCTGTCATTAGCCCAGCCTTTGTCGAAGCCAACCACGAAGTGTTGGAAACCCTTTTAAGGGCTCGTAACAGGCAAGTCAGGAATGCTGAGGTGCGAAGGGAGTTGGAATACTCGAGTGATGAATATGATGAAGAAATGGAGATGGAACCTAGGCCTCCGACCCAAGGGCCAACCCTATCGGCCTTAAGAATTGGGTCTCCAATCGGTCGAAGGCTAAGCAAAAGGTCCGTTGGTTTCGAAGGAGTCCCCGAGAGGGCTCCGACAAGAAGAGAAGGGGCGGTTACCGAAGGCTCTAACGGTAGGAGCCAGCGAAGGGAAGAAAGGGGGGTAACTTTGCCTCCATTGCTAGCAGCTCATCTTGGAAGGACTGAAGTTGGGGTTCCGTTGCAGCCTTCTCACGCATCAGGCGTAGAAGGCAATCCGTCTATGATTAATATGGGAGGAAACCTTCCTCCCAATGGTATGTACCCCTCGTTCCAAACTCAGTCTTATCCTCAAAGTTTATATCCTCCAGTAAATGGACAGCCTAATAACCCAAACTTCCCCCAAAATTATGGGAGCATACCCTTCGGCCATCCTATGGCGTACCCTCCGTACGCCATGGGAAACGGTTACCCGTTTGCCATGAATACCCCTTATCAGTCCTACCCAAGCCAGACTCCTATGGGAATGCCCCCAAACAGCAATCCATACAATACTGTCCCCATGTATGCACCACCTTATAATTGTCTATATTCAGACCCTATGGGTCCAGCTACACCTTTCGTTAGGTGGATAGAAGATTACCCCTTGCCTGATGGGTTGAAAATGCCTTCACATGTCGGGACTTATGATGGGAAGGGGGATCCGGACAATTTCTTACACTTGTTCGAAGGGGCTATCAAAATGCAAAAATGGGTTATGCCGGTGGCCTGTCATATGTTTACATACACCCTACGGGATTCTGCTCGTATTTGGTGGAATGGGCAAAAGCCCGGTAGCATCGTCAACCTTGATGATCTCAAAGCTAAGTTCCGGTCACACTTCAGTCAGCAAAAGAAGTTCACAAGGACTCATTTAACGGTGCACAACATCAAACAAAAAGATAACGAAAGCACAAGGGCCTTCGTTACTAGGTACACCGATGAGATTTTGCAAATTTTGGGTCTTCATGAAGACCAGCGTATTTTTGGTTTCGTACATGGCCTTCGGAATCGGAGTTTGGTGGAATTCTTATCCACTGACCTTCCGACAACTTACAAGGGGTTGACCGAAAAGACGTATACTTGGATTGAAGCAAAAGAAGTGTCCACTAATGGGGCTCCGATAGACAAAGATAGCAACAACAAGTTTTCGAAGAATTCTTCGTGGGAAGGGTCCAAAACCAAGAGCAAGAACAGAGATAGGTTTTCTCCGTACAACAAAGGCCCGAATCATGGTTTGTTAAGCAGTCTAACGAAGTCTCCAAAGGAAATACTTGCTACGGAGAGGGCAGCCAAAGCCTTCGAAGCACCTCCTCGCATGACAAGTAAGGGCAAAAACAGGGACACCAGCAAGTACTGTCACTTCCACGAAGACAATGGCCATGATACGAACAGTTGCAGGGAACTAAAGAAACAAATTAAAGAGGCCGTAAGATCTGGGCAGTTGGCACACCTGGTAAAAGGAATCAAGAAAGGCAAAGAAAAGATGACCGACACTCAAATGGCCAAGGATACTAACCCTACCGAAGCCCCCATACTAATGATACAACGGGGCGAAACCACTTCGAAAAGGAAAGTACCGGAGCCGGAAGCAAACGAGGTAAGGGAAATAACGTTTTCCCCCATCACAGGCAAGATCCCTTCAAATGATCCGGTAGTTATCAAAATCCTAATCTTTAGCCAAGAGATAAGTGGGGCTTACATGGACTGCGGAAGCCCTTGTGAAGTCATATATGAACATTGCTTTCGAAGGCTCTCGCCTGCGGTCAGGTCCCAACGGGTTGACTCAAAGATGCCTTTAGTAGGATTTTCTGGCGAACGTTCGTGGCCTCTAGGAGTAGTTCCTTTGGAAATAACAATTGGAGAGGGCAGGGTTACAAGGACAGAAACCCTCATGTTTACTATCGTAAGGTCCAACTCTCCCTACAACTTGTTGATAGGAAGGACCGCCATGCAAAAGATGGGTATAGTAGTCTCCACTATATACGCGGCGGTGAAATTTGACACACCCTACGGAATAGGGACGGTATTTTCTGAGCACGGCTCGAAGGATAGCAAGAAAAAAAGTGAAGGTTCTAAAGAACTTACGAAGGATGCTATCCGGAGTGCGGATGTTGAAAAAGATATCGTTACAAGAAAGCATCACGCAAGACGGAGGGTGGTAGGCGAAAAGCAAACTCCAGCCAGTTCCGCAACAGACTTGAAGAAGCCACACAAAGCCGAGGGCAAAGTCTTCGAAGGGACACATCCTAGGAATACCAGAACTCCTCAGGCACCTGTGACTGATGACAAGCTCTACGGCGAAGAACATCGACTCAAGGGGTTCAAACCCATTGAGCCAACTAAGCAAGGAGTCAATACCAATCCTTCGAAGTTTAAAGCAGCTATTGATCTACCAGCTCCGAGGTCATTAAAAAGACGTGATAGTCCAAGCTCCATCAAAGATCAGACATCCGCAGGAGTTCTCAACGAAACACCTTCCAGACATAGCCAAAATAGAGAAATTCCCCCGATGACAACGGAGGGGTGGAAATTATACACTGACGGAGCCTCAAGCTCCGATGGTTTCGGAACAGGCTTAATCCTGATTAATCCGGATGGAAAGGAGTACAGTTATGCACTACGTTTTGAATTCAAGACCACAAAAAATGAAGCAGAGTTTAAGCCTTGCTGGCTGGCCTTCGACTTGCAAAGGGCATGGAGGTTCATGACCTCTCCATCTTCGTAGGCTCACTTTCAGTCACTAGTCAAATCAAGGGTTCTTACAGAGCAAGGCGGCCAATAATCAAGGAATATTTGAATGAAGTTAAAAAGCTCCTTCAGGGTTTCGAACGACACAAAGTAACAAATGTCCACATAAGCCAAAACAAAAAGGCGGAGGCCCTAACCAGATTAGCATCAACTACTTTTGCCCATCTACCCAGTGAGGTTTTAGTGGAAGTATTGGCCACCAGGTCAATTGCACGAAGTGAAACATCTGATGAAGGCTCCAGCTGGATAGCACCAATAAAAACGTACTTGATAAGCGGCATTTTGCCTGATAATTCAAAATCAGCGCGAAGAATCAAAGTCAAAAGTCCCTAGTACAGGCTCATAGGCAATAATCTCTACAAAAGGCGTCTTTCATCTCCTTGGCTTCGTTGTGTCGAATTAAAGCAGGCTTCGAGCATTCTCTACAATGCTCATAAAGAATTTTGTGGAAGACACACAAGCCCCAGAGCCATCGCCTCGAAGGTAACAAATTGGGGTTATTACTGGCCATCCGTACTAGAAGACGCAAGGGAAGCAATCAAAACATGCATGGTATGTCAGACACACTCCAAAGCCCGGAAACCATTAGAGTATGACGCGACGTCTAGCATGACAGTAAGGCCTTTCGGTCAATGGGGAGTCAGCATAATCGGACCCCTACCATTAGCTCCCGGAGGGGTACAATTCTTGGTCATAGCCATCGATCATTTCACCAAGTGGGTCGAGGCCAAGCCGTTGGCATCAACAAAAGGAAAAGATGTGGAAGAGTTCATGTGGGAACACATAATTTTCAGATTTGGAATCCCACGAGTCATCACCTCTTATGAGGGGACATACTTTGCCGAAGGAGCGTTCCCCTCTTTCTGCAAAAGCCTGAATGTGAAGCAAATGTTCATTTGTGTTGACAAGGATATTGTCGTTGAAATCGAGATGAAGCTAGGGCAATATCAGCATAAGTGGGCATCCAAACTTCCCAAAGTCCTGAGGGCATATAGGAATTTGTCCTTCGAATGAAAGCAAGCGAAATCAAGTGAAAGAGCCCATCGTCAAAAAGAAATGCTGTGGCAACAAGGCATACAAGCTCGAAGGGCAGAAAAAAAATGTGTCGTGAACAAGTTTGGACATGACATCAACTCTCGTAAGTTTTGCATATAAGAACTTACCGTTCTTTAAAAGCACTTAGTTGTTTTTTCAATTTCATGTAACGCACTCTTCTCACATGGGAAAGAAGCATTAATGGTAGGTGTCTAGTGTTCATTTCTTCAAATGATGTAATCCTCCCTACCCACTTAATGATATAACATGTTTCCCTCAAAATCTCTTGTTTCGTTTTATACAACATAGATTGGTTCAGCCAAGTACTTTACAAGTTTCAATGTCGAAGGATGAAGCAAGGCACATGTCTTGTATAACAATAACATCCATTACAATTCACATTAACTTTCCTATGAAGTCTTAGGGTATTAAAAGCCCTCTGTAACTTAAGGATAAAGACGGAGTGGGTCGCGACCCTCTGTCGCAGTCAAATTATACGATTGCATAAAATCTTGGTCCAAAATACACACAATAAGGTTATAACCTTAGGTTGTATGTTTACGTTCTTGTAAGGAGCGTAAGAGAAGATAAGCATGGCATCAAGAAAGGAGCATATCCCTCCAAATTAATATTCATAAAGACTACGCATAGGCGTAGCTATCAACAAAAGAGATAATTGTTTAAAGTTATGGGTCGAAGCCCAGACAAGCTATTCCAACAGGCACACGCCTGATACAAGCATGATAAATTGTCTTAAACAAAGGCACCAGCCTTTAAACATAACCAAATTGTTTTAAAGGGTACACGCATTCACCACGGCAATGTACCCTTACAGACTAAATTACTGCCAACAAGGCAGCCTTCATTTGTTGATGGAAGAGTTTGGGTCTTCTTGGTGAGTCACGGACTTGGGTTTCTCAGACAAAGTTCTTTTGGTTGGAGACGGAGGCTGTATGCTCTTTGGCTTTTTGGAAAGGAGATCTTCAATGGAGGCTGAAGGATATTGGGTTGCTTCGGTAAGAAAGGGGTACACTGCCGTGGTGAATGCCTTACCAGCTTCATCATATTCCCGAACGGAATTCGGACGATAGTATGGTACCTCCGAAAGCACAACTGGTTTCTTGGTTTCGGCAATCTCCTCCAAAGTTGTGCATTTGCCATGGAATATGGCTGCATTCACTAGCCTACCCACAACCTCCCCCACCTCATCGCTATGGTATAACTTCATAGCAATATAGGGGATAGCCTTTGAAACAACCTCAGCCCTATCTTTTCTCAACCTTTGGCATTCGAGCTTCAACTTATCAACCTCTTGACAACGCTTGGCATCCTGCTCCACTAGTCTGGCCCTCTCAGTCTCCAACCCAGTACACTTAGACTCCAGGGCACTCACCTGGTTTTCATAGCCAACAACCTTAGCTTCCTCCAACTTTATCCTGCCACACACTCAGCCTGCGATTCCTTAAGCTGTTTCTCAAGACCATCAATCTTGTCTCGAAGAGCCTCATACCTTGGGTGTTTCTCAAAGTTCTCCATGGCTTCGTCACACCTCTTCTCCAACTCAGCATAACTCTTCTCCCTTTCTTTCTCTCTGGCAACAACAGCAGCAACCTCCTCCTTCGCCTCCTTGACTTTGTTAAGCAATCCCCTGGTGCGAAAGCTAAGATGGCTGTCCAGCATTGCTTGCCTGATATAACTTTTGTCGTTGAGATCGCAAAGTTTCTCAATGGACATCTCATTCATTTTACTCCTCCATGAGACAGGAGTGACATTCTCAACAAGCAAGCGGCAGGAGAGAGCGTTTGGCAGTTCCTTCGTATCTGGCAAACCTAAAATAAAAAAAAGCAATATAAGCCAAATACGCAATACTACGAAAAGGGAGGAGGACTTGAAGAACTTTCACTTGCCCGGGATGTCATCTTCATCAACCATTTTATCTGGCGCATACATAATGGCTTTCCCACGAGCTTTTTCTGTTTTTTTGTTTGACATTCCTCGATGAGGGTGTAGGAACATTGGGTTTTCTTTTTGGAGCAGTCTTTGCAACTTTGGCACTGGTACATTTCCTTGTTCTCACTCTATCAGCAATGCCGGAGGACCCTACGATCCTGAGCTGATCACTCCCGGAAGGGGTATCATCAGAGTCACCAACATCCTCCACTAGCTGGGGGGCTTCCTCAGTACCAAGGGGTTTGACTGGGGGGAGCACAGCAAGAGGCTTGGGGGGAGAGGCATCAACATCGTTATTATTGACAGAGATGGAAGGAGATCCCACTCCGTAGCTTGTATCCTGAGGATCCCTTGGCATAAAGCTAACTTCTTTGGCACCTCCGACCACAACAAAATTACGGAAAGCCATTCCTGCACAAACAAACGAAAAGGAGATGAATATCAGCAGATAAGTTACTCAAATTATTTAAATAAGATATATACATACTTTGTCCTTCACAAATTATTTCAGGATGCAACGGAGAGCCTTCCCAACTTTTAGCAATACCAGCCATGAACAGGATAGGTTCTGGGAATGTCTGGACATCGGCAGGATGTCGTGCAAGTCAATGATACAAGGGCTCGCTCCTCACATTGTAGGGCAAGGGATCATTATATTTCTTCTCATCATACATAAAGGCCTCGTCAAGCAAAGCTGGGTACTCAGACGGTATAATGGTGCTTTCAATATAAAAGAACTGACCTTTCCAGTTTCTTATGTTCGAAAAAGGTTTCGTTAAAAGGATGGGAACATCATGTTCACTTCTTTTGGCAATAGTCACCCAATCCCCACCGGGATACAAATTAACAAAACCCCTAAGAACATTCAATGAGGGCTCATACCCATAAGCTTTGCACATCACGATGTAAGTAGTAAGTTTGGCTAGCCCAAATGGGTTAAACCTGGAAATGTGCACCTTATAGTATTGCAAAAACTCTAAAATCAAAGGATGAAGTGGAATCCTAAGGTTTGATTGGGTAAACGCATGAATGTATAATCCTACGTACCCTTCTAGGGCATCAAAAACACTTTGTCTTTTACTGGGACGGATGATTTTGAGTCCAGATGGTAGGGGGTAGTCACGCAGAAAATCAGTCAACGTTTCTTTGGAAAAGGTGCATGTTTGTTCTCTAATAATCCTTTTAGCAGCCATACTCATAACAATAGAATCAAGTAAGAAGCTCAAAGAAAATGACAGAATTTTACCTTTTTTGTTCCAATGGAAGCACGATAATACACAGTTGTGTGTATATTTTGGGCGGAGGTAAAAGTGTTCTAGGGTTTACCGTATCGGAGATTAAATACTCATGAAATCTTTGATCATAACCGAACATGTGTACATTTTCTTTGATATCTAAGAGGATTTCAAATGGGTGCTAAATTTTAAATGACGTTTTACGAGTACCGAAGAAATGGCAATTAAGGGTTTGCAAGTGGGCGGATAATGATGGTTTCGCATTTAATGCAGAATTCAATTTGATGCTTTATCTTTTATTTGTTTTTGAAATTGGAAGGATAGAGTATACGTTTCTTATTAGAGTCGAATGCAATATATGCTTGTACGTATATATCACTTTCGACTGGGGGCTTGATGATGTACCCTCCGAACGGGTCGAAGGACTCCCCTTCGAGCCTGTAGAAAGCCCTCCCTTCGGAGGCCCAGGTTAATCTTCTAACACGTTTCATTGGCGTAAAACCATTCGCCTGCGAACTGGTTACCATGTGGGAATCCGCCAATCGAAGCCCTAAGCCCTTCGGGGTATTCCTGACGAAGGGACTAGCACGAAGAACCATCCTGACCTGGTCAAACCCACGTCTCCTCTTCCCTTTGGCTTTCCCGGCAAAACAGAGATCGTGGGCTACAAAGCCCTAGCGGTTACCACTTTCCATGGGACGCCCCCATGATCTCCGAACAATGTGCAACCGCCCACTATGTCCTATTTCTCCCCTATAAATAGCATGGTCGGGCCAAAACAAAGGAAGTTAACTTCACTCTCGCAATTTACGACCTATATTACCATTACACATACTTACTCGCACGCCGGAGGTGGTTCGCAGGGTCCAACCCCTGCGCAATCACTTAACGTAGTGTCTTCGTATTTCTTATTTTTAGGTTAAGAACAAGCTTGGCGCAATCTCAACACCCCATTATTCCTTTGATCACCATCGAAGGCTTGGTTGGCAATTATTTGTTCAATCACATACTATAGATGATCAGTGGTTCAACTTGTTACTTTGGTGTTATACTAAAGACTGAAGAAGGTCGAGTCGTTAGTCTATTCTACATTCTCTGTAGTGTGTTATCTTCTCATGTGTATGCTGCGGGCTGATGGGATATATGTAAGGTTACTGGAAGGCATTTGGTGAGATGAAGATGGTTGGTATTCTGTTCCTCCATATTGGGCAATCTTGAAGAAGGTTGAGTCTTCAGTCTACTCTACACTCTCCGCTATGTGTTAGAAGACTAAAGACGGCATGCATTTGGTTATCAAAAGACTTCTTCATATTATGGGCGTTCATCCAAAGTCTTCTTTCTATTATGGGTGTTCATCAGAAAGGTTGTCAGATTGAGAATGTGATTTAAATATGAAATCTGATAAAATGTGATGTTTTGAACGTAAATGTAAGCTCTCCTATATGTGCTAAACTCTTTTGTATATCAATGCACATATTGAGGGGGAGCAAATGGTTTGTTGAAACAAAAAGGATTTGGCATCTCATTTGAGTGTGACTCAGACTTCACCAAAGAACTGATGAAACAAAACTGTCATTGATCGAAAGGACATATCCTGGCCGGGTAATAATTTCAAGCTGGTCTAACCAGTGATGTCAGCGTGTCTCGAAAAGGATGTGTCTGAGTAGAGTGTACCGTTTCGAGATACTTTCTGTGAACTTGACCAGGACGGGTAATAATTTCAAGCTGGTCTAACCAGTAATGTAAGCATGTCTCGAATTCGGTCATGTTCACTGAAAGTTGATCAATTCAAAAAGTGCGAGCTCTACCTAACATGTGCAAAGTTATAAAACAATCACTCGAGCACATGTTGAGGGGGAGCATTTGAAAAACATAAAACTCTCAAAGTGTTAACAAAATGTGTTTTATAATCATGAACACTTTGAGAGATTTTTCAAGGATTTGGTTTGGCAATTGTGGAAGAACACCAAAGACCGACCATTTTAATTAATGTATGGGGTTATAAGGATGGTAAGGTTAGGCTCAAGTTCCCACGATCCCGCCAGAGCTGGAGGGATCTACCCAGGGACAATCCACTAGTTAGTGTAGAAGTCCTTAGGTATGATTAAAAAAGGAGAAAAGTGAATAAGGGAAGAGTGCCGACTGAGATGGAGCTAGCACTGGAACAAACCCAACAAGGTGCTAGTTATGAAGGCTCGGTAAGCACTGAAGGGGTTGAAGAATGAAAAAGAAATGTAAAGATAAAGGGTGAAAAGAAAGAAGCCCTCCTTACACTTTAGGCAGAAACCGGGTCAATACATATGCTGTCAGAATCACTTAAGTTGATTGCTGGCATTGAAGACAAAGTATCATGGACCCAGTGATACGCTGCACAACCCTCCCTAGCCACTCAAGGTCCCTCAAAGGACTCTTGTTTCACTTGTCACGGAGATCAATATATTTCTATCGTCTCTCTCACTCCGAGTTAGATGATATTGAAAAGGTGGCAGTTCTCTCCAGCCTCCGCTCACTAAATCAAAACGCACTATCGAGTCTAGAGCCACGAGATACATAACAAGATCTCATAGGGACACGAATTATTTCTACACTGGTTGTTCAACATTAAGGACACCAGTTGTAAACTCATGAGTCCTACGCAGATCTTAGCAATCTGCCAGAACATTTATGAGAGAATTTACAAATGTAATTCTCAATGATTGAATGGAAATTCCTGCCAGGGTCAACATCAAACAGCCCTGAAAGCAGGTCACTTCGGTAATTCCCTGTGGATTACGCTTAGTGATTGCGACGGTTTCAAACGGTCTACAGTCGTGGAGTGATCTCCAGCGACTCACCTAATCGTTGATTTACTACGGTAAGATCTTAAAAAACCCTCTGTGGGTTTTCGATTTAGGAACGGTCTTGGTAAGGATTAGAGAGAGTTTTCACACTATGCTGTTAACAATCTCGAAGTCCGAACCTGTAAGTACCGGACGTTTTATTGCTAACTGTCGTATGCAGGAACATCTAGCGATTGTAGCTGATTGCTGTTGCAGCTGTTTGCGGTTGTAGCTGATTGAAGTTGCAGCTGATTGCGGTTGTAGCAGATTGCTGAAAAGATGCCAATCCACCACCACATGTTCACACTACATCATCATTATAATCAAAGAAGTCATGATAAACTAAAAGACCTTCAACACAGCTTCTCCAAACTCTGATGCTGAAAGATCATGACTCTAAATAGTGTGAGCATGTCGGTTCAAAGAATATCACATCACATGGAAACATACTGCTGAAAGATGACTTGAAGACAAATGTTGGATGAGAAACTCGAAGAATTCTCAAAGATCATCCAAGACAACCGATTAGTCATCAGAAGATTACTGCTGAATGCACAAAGTTTCAAGACATTGAAGAATCAAAGACTACGAGCTATGAAGACAAATTCAGAAGACAAAATGCTAGAATTCAGAATATTATTTCCGGGGTGACCTCCCTTAGGGGGAGATTGTTAGGAATATAAATATTCAGATGAAGGTTCGGTCACCCCGAGTATCTATTTAGCATTCAGTTAGCTCGTAGGCTTATTAATATTAGTTTAGTATTATTATTATTAGTTTAGTTAAAGTAGTATTTGTGGAGTGGGTCGGGTCTTTACCCTCTGTCAGCTCACTCTACAGCCCACTCGGGGCACCATATGTTGTAACTATAAATACCCCTCTCCACTAGGGAGAGGGTTGGAGCTTCTCACTTTCTAATCTAATCTTCACTAGTTTCTCTCAACTCTCCCTCTCTCTCTAGAAAAGCTCCCATCTTCTTCTTCTCTTTTTCTTGAATTCGATCCATCATCAAATCTTGTGTTTGTGTTATGAATTATAGATCTCTACAATATGGTTTAAATGAAATCAGAGCATCAATAATATATTACACTTATTGCCAAGTCAAGGTCAATTATCCACACAATAACAGGGTAATATTGTAATATGGAGTAGTATTAATGGTAAGGGTAATATGGAAATTAAGTAGCACGGTCCCTACTTAACTTTCGTGACAATTTACAAACTAATTTATATGGACCCAATTAGGATATTTTTTGAACAAATGAGTACCATCATACATTTATTTCCAGCTCTTTTTTTTTCTTCTTCTCTGATTACAACAGAAAATGACCCGAGTCAAAGTAAACTGAAAAAAACAAAATTTCATTAACTTGTAGAATAAGTTGAAAATTAATTTATATGGTTTAAATGAATTCAGAGAATCAATAATATATTACACTTATTGCCAAGTCAAGGTCAATTATCCACACAATAACAGGGTAATATTATAATATGGAGGAGTAGTATTAATGGTAAGGGTAATATTGTAATAGGGTGAGTACTACTACTAGTACGCATGTTGGTGGTTTGAAGTCGAATGTGGTGGATCGGAAGGAGTTTGAGAATGGTGTGGATGTTAATCGGTTTGTGGTTTTGGTTTGGAGTTTATTGAGAGGGTCTAAAAAGGAGGAGTTGGAGGAGAAATAGAAGTTGATTAGAGAGCAATTACAGCTAGTTATTAAAGATGTTAAGTCAATTTATGGTTTACCGGTTGATGAACTATGACAATGATGTTGTCTCGTGATTGGAGTTATGGTTTTTTATATGAACTTGTAGCGGTTTCAGAAATATGTGATTGTTAGTTTTGGTTATTTTCTACGTTTAGTTACGAACTTGGTATTGGTCGTTTGAAATTAAAAATAAGAAGTTTCATGATGTGATTGTTTCGGTATAACAATAGTGATAATTTGTTGAGTATGTTTTCTGCAAATATAGTGGTTTCCAAAAAATATAAATCCACTCCAAAAAATATAAATCAAGAAAGGTTGCGATAAGGAATTTGCAACAAGAGTGAAAGCAAATCTAACCCACTCATTCACAAAATTAAGTACCTAAACTTTCAATTTGGTAAATATTGTAGGCAATGTTTGTTTTTTTTTTTTTTTTTTTTTTTTTTTTTTAAACCCTTTGGAGATATACACAAGGATAATCATCGGTATATTGTAAAGTAGCTTCATGGCCCAACACCAAACCTTATGGCTCCTCTAAACCGAATTGAGACTAGGAGTGTTTATCAGTTCGGCTATCAGGTTTCTCAGTTTATTCGGTTCGGGTTGTCGGGTTAGCTTTTTTTTGAGTTTTTTTTGGGTTTTTTTGTTCGATTAACGGTGAGCAACGAGCTTTTTGATTTTTATTGTTTGTTTGTCAAATGAGCGGTGAGCTTTGCTATTTTTCTAATGGTTTTTTAAGAAGCTGCGAGCGGTGAGCTGTCAGCTGTGGCTACTGGTCACTGCTACTGCTCACTGCTACTTTTACCAAACACACCCAATGTTGGGGGTAGGCTTTGTGTCCGAGTTTCATGGTTTTTGTAGCATGGCTACTTAAAGAGTATATTAAGTTCATTTTGATAAGTTCTAATAGTGTAGGGACTGTAATTGTAATTAGTTCAAAACTTTGGTGGCAGTGCCATTTTTTTGGAATCGAAGTATGGAGTTAGTAAATTGTATTATCTGGTTTATGGGTATAAGCTAATAAGAGTAGCCTATAGGTCGTTAGAATTAGTTGGCCAATTAATGTAAGTGTTTTGGGTTAGATTTTTAGTATTTCATCTCATTTATTGAAGATTTACTTATATTTATGAATAATTGAAGTTGTAATTTGATTGAGACCGAATCTTCAAACGAAAAAAAAAAAAAATCAGGGGCGGAGCCACGTGGTGACTAGTGGGGGGCGATGCCCTCGACAGAATTCTTGCACACAAATATTATGTGGGAAAATTATCAAAATATTAGAAAAAAGCGAAAGTGCCCTCGGCATAACAAGTCGAGTGCCCTCTGCGTTAACTGATTAGACAAAGTGAGAGTTTGATAAATAACCACATTGCTTTACTATACTACTTAAAATGTACCAAATTGGCAAATTCCTTTTTGACTTTAATTTTTTTATATCATCTAAACATATGTGTTTTATGTATTATACAATATACAAGTAAAGTGTGTCTTTCTCTTAGCATAAGTCAGTTTAAGTTACCAATTAAAGTTAAAAAAATAGATACCTACATCTACATCTAATATGTATTAGAGTTAAAAAAAATAAAAATAAAAATAAACATGACCTTTAAGCGACACCGACCCGACTATTTTGATATGAAAATGGTAAATTATATTAATCACTTGACCCGACCCGATCCGACTTGTTTCAACTTATACGAAAAATAATATTTATCAACATGTTGCTTAACCATTTTTTTCGACTCCCCCACTCATCACTTTTTCTGGCTCCGCCACTGCACATAATCAAACCCCAAATCTGACAGCATGTATGTGGTAGCGTTTGGAAGAATCGAGAGAGATAAAGGCAATGATAATGGGCGATATTGGGTCAAAGGTGTGTGAAAATAAAAATTGGGTCATAGCCGGTTGCTGTAGAACCCTAGCATTAATTGCTGGAACTGTTTTGCACTTTTTAAGACATATAAGTAGTGAAAAGTAAGAGCTTTGTAGAAATGAAATTTACATCTAAATTTTTTTGAAATTATACGTTAAATATTTATGAAAAGTATATACACGTCTATAACTCGGACGGTTTTTTTGCTCCGGCTTAAAGTCGGAGCTCAGGACATCACATAGACGCTATGAGAGAGAAAGGTAACAAGTTATCCAATGGGATTGGACGGGTACCAAAATAATATTTTCGGGTATGGGCTTACCCAATGCAAACGGGCCACAACATTTGTGCACTTTAGAAACCACGGTAAATGTTATATTTTTATAATATAACTGTAATAACTTGAGTTGGTGCTAATGGGATTGATCATTACATCTATTTATCATAACGGATATCTCATGTAAACTAATTATGATAATGTAACTGTAATGATTTTGATTTGTAAGAACACTTACGTGAGGGATCATTTGATATACTTGCATTTGACCGGTCCATGAATGTATCAATCGCGAGTAGTACCAAGATTCCAGATATGCTTGCCCATAGTTACCAGCATACCAGATACGCTAGCGTTTCCGAACGAATTGTACCAAATCGGGCACAGTATCGTTCCGGAAACGTTGTAGTAGTGATGGTATATTAATTTATCCCAAGAAACATGTAATCATAATATGAACGATCAATAACATAAAACATAACATTAAAACTTACTTGACCGATAGGGATGGAGATCTTCTACTTAATCGTCTCTTCTTAGTGATGGATCGTAATGTTTGTGTGTTTTTATTATGAGGTGAATAATCCACTATTTATAAGAGAGGTCAAGCAGGGATCAACTCCTAATTGGGCTGTGATTATGAAATCATTTCCATAATACATTACCTAGACATTATCTTATAAGGAAATTGGATCTCTCATCAAGATACAATATCCTACAGAGTTTCATTATAGTAATTACTAAATATAATTTAATTACACATAAATAAATCAACAATATTATAATGTACAATATAATATACAATAAGACCATGTGTAATGGTGTGTAAGAAATGATGGGGCATGGTGTGACATGTGGCAGTGTGGGCCACCATGGGGCTTGGAAGGAAAAGTGGTGTAGTGGTAGATGGAGCATGGTGTGACATGTGGCACCCATTTTCTTTTTCTTTTTCTTTTTTTTAATCACCAAATATTACATTTATTATTAAACATCTCTAAAAATAGACAAATAATAAAAGATAAGTTTATTAAAAATAAAACCATTACAAATAAAAATAAAAATACAATTAAAAAATAAAAACTACTAATCTATATCGTTAACGTCATCGTAGTCGTCGTCGTTCTCGGCTTCGCTTTCGCCTCGTTCTCATCCTCGAACTCGGTCTGCATTCGACGGTTAGTCCACGCTTCCTCGATCAAATCTGCCAATAGAGCGTGGCGACTCGCGTGGCTTCGCATGTAGGCCGAGTTTTCTAAGGCTTGTTCGTGGGTTTGTGGCGGCAGTGGTTCGTCTACTTCATCCGGGTGATAATCTTGACAAATAGTTCGTCCTTCGTCCTCTAAAATCATGTTGTGTAGAATGAGGCACGCACGCATAGTATCCTTAATTTTATCCTTTGTCCATAAACGACAAGGATTCGCCACAAACGTGAAACGTTTCTTGAGCACACCGAAACATCTTTCGATATCCTTTCTTGCCAATTCTTTTAATTTTTGCCAATTATCTTTTTTAGGATCGATCGGATTTTTGAACGTTTTCATGATGAACGAGTACTCCGGGTATATACCGTCACCTAAATAGTAGCCATGTGGATGGAAGTTACCATTAGCATAAAAACCGAGGAAACCGGGGCCAAACCTGAGATGATATCTTCGAGGACGGGTGATTGCTCTAAAGCATTGATATCGTTAAGGGAGCCGGGGACACCAAAGTAAGCACTCCATATCCATAGATCGTACGAGCAAACGGCTTGAAGAATTATAGTTGGACCTTTGTGGCTACCCCCGTGGTATTGACCTCGCCAAGCGGTTGGACAATTAGCCCATGACCAATGCATGCAATCGATACTACCCATCATACCGGGTATGCCATGCGCCTCTTGGTGAAAATCATATATTCGCCTCAAATCATTTTTTGTCGGTTTTCTTAAATACCGCTTCTCGTACAAGGCTTTTATTCCTACATATATAAGGAAAAACAATAAATATATATATAAATATATAAACATATAAATATATAAGGAAAAACAATAAATAGATCAAAAAATATATGTAATTTTTTACCTATTGTAAATTCCTCAAGTGTGTCCCGACACGTTTTCTCGGCCATCTTTAAATAATCGTCGTTGATGTCGGTGGTGACCCCGTAAGCGAGCACCCACAAAGCAGCTGTGCACTTTTGTATCGACGTGGACCCCGGGTTACCGACTATGTCGGGTCTTTGTTTAAAGTAATTGAAATGATCCTCCAAATCATTCGCGATACGCAAAAATAACCATTTGCTCATTCAAAAATGTCGTCTAAATAATTGTTCGTTGTACGTGCAACCCTCGTCGAAATAATCAGCCATCAACCTAGCGTTGGCCGCGGCACGGTCTCGATCAACCCGTTGTCTTTTTTGAATCGGTTTTGGTGGGTTCTGGGCGACGAACATAGCTACAGCCCCAGCAGCAAGAGACACCGCTTCTAGTTCTCGGTCGGAGAAATCGTCATCCGAACTAGATTCAAGAAGAAAGGAAGACGAGGGAGAACCCATTATATAAAAAAGGGAAAGATTGGTATAAAATTTGATGAAAAGAGAGTGTGTTTGAGAGTGATTGGGTGATGTTTTTATAAAAATGAGAGATGTGTGTGTGTGTGTGTGTGTGTATATAGTAAGTTGTTGAATAAAAAATAGATAAATAAATATTTTGTCAAAAGACCCGTTGCCAACATTCAAATTTATGGGTTTGAGTGAGGGCGCGGGCGCTGTAGCTACCAAGCCCCTCCCCTTTTTTTTGGTTTCCATGCCCGGTAGTGTTGTTCCCTTAACACTCTTAGAGTTAACTAGAAAGTTAATCTATTTGTGTTTATGACTAATACAATGTATTGATTAATTCTAACAGTTAATGAAACGTGAATATAAAAACACAAGGTATTTTTCAACGTTTAAATTCTTATTAGAAATGAATCAAAGAATCTATTACCCAAAGTGTTTTACGGAATAAACACTTTGGGATTGAACAGACAAGGTATGGTGTCTCCTATCTAAACTTAAGCTATGCTTAAGTGGTAACAATTCGACCTCACTGAGCTATCTCAGGGATACGTTACTCTTTGTAGGAGAAAAGTTGTTTTGCAAAAGTCTAAGGCTTTTAATGTACAAAACACACTTAACTTCTCTCCTTCTGAACCTATTTATACACAAGTATAAAAGAGTAAAAGTGATTAAAATAATGCAACTTGTTGAAGCAAGCGTGTCTTACAATTACAACAGTAATTATCATTTCCAAGAACGAATAGGAATGGACTATAAAGTCTTTAGGAGTGGTTGGTCTGACATTCCATGACTTTTAGCCGTCTTTGGGAAGGTTTCTTCCTGACAAGATAAGATATGATCTTATCTTCTTAAACACTCCCCAGACTTTACCGCCTTTCCTTCAGGCTTCTGGTTCTTCAGTACAAGCCTTCAATCATCACTCTTTAATCACTTCATTGTTGTTGAGGAGACTGGGGTTCAGTAAGTTCTTGTCCAACACTCACTGAACCATCATCTTCTTCTTTGGCTTAAGTCCTACTCAGGGAGTATCGCCTTCCTGAGTAGTGAATCCTTCTTCTTGAATTCGCCTTAAGCATGCTGAAGATAACTTACTGAGTGACTGTTCACTCAGTGACTTGAATTGTTCTCGGTTTAAGATAACAATTAGTTAATTTGTGTCCAAATCTTGTTTTAAGTATTCTTGGGTATTGATGGACTCAACAATCTCCCCCTATTTGGATATAAATTATTCCTAAGTGTTTTGATCAGTTATGAGTGAGCTAATGACTTCTACTCATACTGAATGTACTAGAATGTAAATAAGGACACTGAAAATAATAAAAACATCATCTTATTAATATCATTACAACTCCTAACAAACTAAGTACAAAAAAAAGGTAGTGGTGGTATTCAGGCAGATTCATCAGTTCAACTTAATACCAAGGGCTTCAAGCTTAGGCTTCTTTGACTGCAGCTCATGTTGCTCAGCATTGTTTTGATTCCTGCTTGGTCAATGTCACTCCCCCTTTGAAAGGCTGGTTCAGCAAAAGCATCCATGAAGAACAAACCTCTTTCAGGTTGCTCAATGACCACATTGTTCCTGAATGGAACACCTTCAGGGAGAGCCCTATTACAGTCAAGGATAGGGACCTTTATCTCAGGCTCTGCTTCAATCTTCTTTCTCTTTCTTGAGGAAGACTGAGAGGGAGCAGCCTGATCGGCTGTAGCAGTGAGAGGAGAGGGAATACCAAGTTCCTGAGGAGTTGCTGCCAGTTTTTCATACCTCAGACTGAGGGATTTCATCAGGTTTGGCACAACAATATTTTGCTTCTTCTTTATGAGTGGACCCAGTTCAACCAGTTCTGAGATCCCAAAATCAGCGAATCTGAAGGGATTATGAACCTGAAAGATTCTCTTGTCGGCACTTCTGTAGACAGTAAGAATGGCAGGTTTGGTATTTCTATGGATCTTGACGTCAGTGATTGGTTCAGGCCTCAACCTGTTTGTCATAACCCACTGATATTTTTCAATCCTGTTCTGTCTAATCTCTTCAGCCCTTTTCAATCTTTCTTCCCTTTTCTCCCTTAGAGCAATCATCTCAGCAGTCTGAGCTTTCACAAAGGTCTCCCCGCCTTCTCTTCCTAACATAGCTTTTGGTGGCAACCCAATCTTTTTGGCTTCTTCATGTACCACCTGAATAAGAGCAGCCTTGCTCACCCTTTCCTCTTCCCTAACTTTCTTTGACAGATCTTCCTTCTCAAGATAGGCACTAAGTTCATCAGCCGTGAAATGATGAAGAACTCCATTAATTTTGTACGGGATCCTGACTGGCGCATCAGGATCATGCCTTATAATATGAGAAGCAGGCACCAAGATTGGTGTAGGTTCAGGCTCAGTTGTGGTGAGGATGCCTTTGCCTTTGTCTTGGCGGAAGGAAGATGGGGTTGCTTCAGGAATCTCCCCCTCAGTGTGAGAAGGAGCTTGCTCAGGTTGTTCTTCAGTGACTTTTTCCTCCCCCTCAACTGTTGCTTGACCCATGGTGAGAGCAAGAGTTGGTGTGCTCACTGAAGTTGAGGGAGCAGGCTGACCTTTAAAAGCTTGATAAATCTCGGACATCATTGATTTGATGTCCGAGGTGTCCTTCTGAAGAGTTGAGACCTTAGCCTCAAGAGATGCCTGAGAAGCCTCGATGCCTGACATTCTTGACCCAATAGACCAGGCCAAGGAGCTTGAAGACTTGGCCCAAGAACCCAAATGACCTTCCATCAGACCCATAGAAGACCTGATAGATTCCACGGAAGAGTTGAGACCCTGAATGTTAGATTCCTTCAGTATGTTGAGAAGGTCACTGAATTGGGCAGACTGTTGTTGATATGTCTCAGCAGCCTGAAGAATCTTCTTGGTTAATTCAGGGTCATCCTTGACAGCAGTTTGAATAATCGCAACGCTCTTAGTGATGCCTTCAAGAGTAGCGTTGAACCTTCTGAGATGGAGATCAATTGCTGTCAGGGAGTTGTTGGTGTCTGAGTGCTGTTCATTCACATCTTCATGATAACTTTCGACTGATGCTTTCAGGTTGGCATAGTGAACAGAAGCTTCAGTGTGATGATCAAACATTTCATCAGTGACACCCTGGAAGAGAGCATTGTTGGTCTTGATGAGGAACTTGGGCAACTGCCTTTCAGTAAGAGGGAGGATGTTATCATACTTCCTGAGGTGTTCAGGGCAGGATGTATCAGAATCCAAAGAAGCCTGAGACTCGGATTCTTCACTTTGGTGCGAGGAAGACTGATGCGGTTGTTCAGTTGGTTGTGCATCAGTCTCCATGTCGTCACCTGCCTCAAAAATTTCCTCCTCACTCTCTTCCTTTAGCTCTTCGTCAGAATCCAAAACAGCCTGAATGTCTGCTATGGACTGAATCAAAAGTTGGTTATCCGGCTCCTCTTCATAAGAAGACTTGCTTTCGTTTTGGCCAGGTCCTGACCCTGCCATAATAACTGACTTGGTTTTATCAGCTTGGCTACCCATAATAACTGATTGCTCAGCCTGGATTTTGGGGTCAGTTCCCAAGAGAATGGATCCGCCTGAGGGGGTGATGGGTTCCATATCAGCGGGTTGTTTCTTTCCCTCTGAGTCTTTGTCCCCCTTTGTGCTTTCAACCACTGACGGGTATTTTCCAGTGGTATCATGAGGCACTGATTGTGAAGATGGATAGACCCCCTTCCTATCAGGATTGTGCTGTCCTTTTGGGGATTTAGGGTCCTGAACTCCCTGGGACCCTGAGTGTGATTTCTCAGAGACTTTAACGGGATGTGATTGGTGATGGGTCCCCTTCTCAGTGGAGTAGTGCTGCTCCACCGAGGATTTAGAACCCTTTTCTCCCTCAAGAACTGATTTTGATTTGTCAGTTCCTTAATCGGAATGTGAAATGGTGATTGTTCCTGATCCCTCTGACTTGTATATGTCAGAGGAAACATGTGGAGAAGGTTTTCCCGAGGACACTAAGGATGATTGCTCAGGGCCCTCTGTTGGCGTTTGTTTTGTGGTCAGGGGGTTCTCTGTAGTAGGTATCTCAGAGGTCTGGGCCACATTCAACCCCTTTTTAAGGTTGAGTTGGTTCTGGGCATCAGTCTCAGTGGCGAGTGATTTGGGTCTAACCACCTTGCTGGACTGACCCTCATTTGTCTTCTTCACCTTCTTTGTAGGTGAAGGTATTGGAGAAACAGCGTTCTCCCCCTGACAAACCACTAGCATGTAGTTGGTCAGGGCAATAGGTTGTACCTCAGTGATGCCACTAGTGAAATTGGTCTTATGTAAGACGTCAGGTTTTGTACCCTCGACGTCAGGCCTCACATAGACCGGACCAAGAAGGTCCTGAAGCACACAGGAAATAAACCTAGGATAAGACATGTGTCTTTGCCTAGATTTCCCTGAGAGCTTGGCAACAAGGTCACGGAAGATAATACCTCCGATATCTATCTTTATACCCTCCAGGAGACTGAACAACATTAATTGTTGTGATGAGTTCAATTGCTCCGTGGAGGATTTATTCCCCCCAAGGACCTGAATGATGAAGGTCATCAGGATCCTCCAGACAGGGTGGAACCAGGTTTTGACTATTGGAGCCTTCTCCAATAAGGCTTCAGCGGACAACTCAGGACGTTTAGAGTCATGAGGTCCTAGAAAGATCAACTCATCCTTAACCTCTTGGTCAGTCGGGTTAGGCTCAAAAGCCTCAGCAAAATCAAGACCAGTGGCCTTGATGAAGGTCTTGTAATCCAGGGAAAGGGGCTTTTTCCCATTCATCACTGTGAAAGTGATGATGGATTCTTTGGTGTCTTTAGGGCTAGTAGCCACTGCAGTACACCAGAACTCCCTAAGATAGTCATGGTAGATGACTGAGGGAGTCTTGGTAAACGCCGTAGCAAGAAAGCAGTTTTTCAAGTACTTAACCACATTCTTGTACACCCAATGTTGTTGGGGGTAGGAAAAGTTCCCAACCACGTTGTTTTTGGTCATGTCAACACCCTCCAATGAGAAGTCCACATTAGGGGCGCATGTGATAGCTTTAGAGGAAGCCATTTGTGTTGGTAGTCTGGGATAACAAATGATTCTGGGTTTCTAAGGCTAAGAACACACACACAAAGCTTTTTGAGATAAAAATGGAAGAGTCTGCTTAAGGTTTTTCTAAAAGCGTGTGTGTGTTATTTGTTTTGGGTGTATTTATAGGGAAGTGGAGGTGGGGGTAAAATGGGTATTTTAGCGGTTTTATTTTATTTAAAACAAATTTTGAAAATTGTTTTGAATGAAATTTTGGGATCCGCATTAAATGCCACCACTCCACTTTTTCCTTGTTTGACGCAACTGTCAAGGTGAACAGTTGAGCAGTTTTTGCAAAAAGTGGAAGTTGCAGAGTTTGATCATCACACAGTTTTGTGTGTGAGAGAGGGCATTGAATGCCAAGTTGGGAAGTGGGGGCCCATAGGTGCATGCCAGAAAGGCAAAAGGAACAAATATTCTTATATTAAATAAGAATTTAGTTACCAACCTAGGACATTTACTAACTAAATACTTAGAGCATTTAGTTAGCATTGAATGTCCCTTGAGGACCCTGAATGACTTTTCATTGAGTGAACTTGATTATTCAGGACTTGGGTTTAGTCACAGATCGTTCAAGGGTTTAGGAACTTGGATTTAGTTCCTGAGGTACACATTGAGTCAGGGACCTGGGTTTTCAGAATTTACACTTATTTTGGATAGAATCAATCAGTGGACTGATTTTCAATATCCAACATTCCTAGTTCAGCTTTCAGTCTTGTGAAAGTTGGTTCATCCAATGGCTTGGTGAATATATCAGCTAGCTGATATTCAGTAGGAATGAAGTGTAATTCTATGTCACCATTCATGACATGGTCCCTGATGAAATGATATCTAATATCAATGTGTTTTGTTCTCTGATGAAGAACAGGGTTGTTTGATATGGCAATTGCACTTGTGTTATCACAAAAGATGGGAGCCATCTTGTACTGAATTCCATAGTCACTGAGTTGACTTTTCATCCAGAGTACATTTGCACAACAACTTGCTGCTGCAACATATTCAGCCTCAGCCGAGGACAAGGCAACTGATTGTTGCTTTTTAGCACTCCAACAGACTAATTTTCCACCAAGGATTTGGCAGGAGCCTGAGGTGCTTTTTCTATCCATGTTGCATCCAACATAGTCAGAGTCTGAGTATCCCTTGAGATCAAGGCCTGAACATTTTGGATAGTATAATCCAAGGTTTGGAGTACCTTTCAGGTACCTGAGTATCCTTTTCACAGCTGTGAGATGAGATTCTCTTGGGTCAGATTGATATCTGGCACACAAGCAGACTGAGAATTGGATGTCAGGCCTTGATGCAAGTAGATACATCAGTGGTCCTATCATTCCTATAAAGAGAGTTTGATTAACTGGTTTACCAGTAATATCAGGACCAAGGTTGTTTGGAGGTACCATGGGAGTTTTGACTGAGGCACAGTCACTGAGCTCATACTTCTTCAGTAGGCTTCTGACATACTTCTCTTGACTGATAGAGGTTCCTTTATCAGTCTGCTTGATTTGTAGACCAAGGAAGTAAGTCAGCTCTCCCATCATGCTCATTTAAAATTTCTTTGCCATCAGTTTTTCAAACTGTTTGCAAAGTTTATAATTTGTTGAGCCAAAGATGATGTCATCAACATACATTTGTACAAGTATGACATCCTTATTTGTCTTGTAGATAAACAATGTGTTGTCTATCTTGCCTCTGACAAATTTGTTTTGGATCAGGAAGGCTGAGAGAGTTTCATACCATGCCCTGGGAGCTTGCTTCAGTCCATAAAGGGCTTTGTTAAGCTTGCAGACATAGTCAGGAAACTCATGGCTTTCAAATCCAGGAGGTTGCTGAACATAAACTTCTTCTTTCAGTGACCCATTTAAGAATGCACTTTTAACATCCATTTGGTACACGTTGAAGTTCATGTAGGTTTCAAAAGCAAGGAAGATCCTGATGGCTTCCATCCTTGCTACTGGTGCAAATGTTTCTTCATAGTCAATGCCTTCTTGTTGATTATAGCCTTTGGCCACAAGTCTGGCTTTGTTTTTACTGACTATGCCATTTTCATCAGTTTTGTTTTTGAATACCTATTTCATGCCAATGACTGAAACATCTTCAGGACACTTAACCAAGGTCATTACCTTGTTTCTGTCAAATTGTTCCAGTTCATCATGCATGGCCTGAACCCAACTTGGATGTGTAAGTGCTTCTTTGACACTTTTGGGTTCAATTGTGGAGATGAAGTCCACAAATAGGCATTCATTGGCTGAGGCTGCTCTTAGACTAGCAGCCATGCTTCTGGTGAGCATGCCTTCAGTAGGCTCTCCAATAATATTGACAAGTTCTATATCCTGAGATCTAGTCCAGCTGTCCTGAGGTCTTGGATACTGATTAGAGCTTGTGGAGGCCTGATTGGGTGGAGGGGTTGGTTCTGGTTCAGACACCTGAATATTCTCAGGATCTTGAGTGTCTGATAGGGTTGGATGATCACTGAGATTAATTGGTTCCTGAGCACTTTGTTCAGACTGATTGATTGTATCAGTACTAGTATGTGCTTCAACAAACTCAGTGATGGTTGGGTTAGGAAGGTTGTGAGGGACAATGTAGTAGGAGATGTCAGCATTTTCTTGATACTGAGTGGAAGGATTGATTTCAGGATGATATTTATCAGGAGGATATCTTGATGAATCATCTATTCCTATCTCTTCCACTGAGGCAGTTGAGAACCTGATTGCTTCAGTGCTCTCATCAAATGTAACATAAAATGTGTGGAAAACTAGAAGGGGGGTTGAATAGTTTTACGTATTTTTAATTTATTATAAAAACTTTGTTTACTTTTAAAAACTTAGATTCGAATTTATGTGAACTCAACTCTTGAACAATATGAACAAATATAAGTAGATCTAAATTAACAATGCAAGTAAAGTAATGAAATGAAATGAAAGATAGAGATGGAAAGATCGAACCGTGAGACAAAGGATTTATAGTGGTTCGGCTACAAGGACACCTTCCTTGCCCTACTCCACTCCTCGAGCACCTAACTCGAGAGTTTTCTTCACTATGTCAACAAGCTCCCTTATGGCGGAGAAAACCTTACACAACTTTAACTTACACCAATTCTACGACATAAAGCTAAATGTCGAGCTCTAATCGTAGTTTGAACCAATCTCACAACTTCAATCACAACTTCTTTACGACTTCTTCATGACTTCTTCACAACTTCTTCACTACGGCTTCACAACTACTTCACGACCTAGCACTACTTATATACTCTTCTACTTCTTCACACCTTCACTACTTACACACCTTAACTTCTTCACAACTTGACTACTTACACACTAATCTAGCCTAAACAATTATGCTCACACCTATCTAACAAATATACACAACTTATACAAATGAATGAATGATTTACAATTATGATACACCAACAACTTGGATGGAAGAGATACACCAAGTTGTAATACTTCTTGTCTTGAGGGATAGAAGTATTCTTCTCTTGCACTTGAGAGGTTGAAGCTTTGGATCACTTGAAACAAAAGCTTATAATTATATGATCAAAGGATTAAGAAAGAATAGGAAAGATTTGGACAGAAAGCTTTTAGTGCAAAAGGTGAGGAAAAAGTCCAGGAATGAACCAGTATTTATAGGCAAAGCTGGGGGGCTGAGGAGCGTGGCCGGTCCCCTTAATTATTAAGGGGGCCGCCTGCCAAATTAAGGGGGCCGCCCCTTATATCCGTTGCCCAGCTTTGTCTTTTTGTGGGGAAGGTTTTTCTGGAACATTTTTGCCATTTTTGGTTGAAAATTTGAATTCATAAATTTATTATGGATTAAACATTTTCCTTTAATTTCCAAAAATGATTTTGTAAAAGATATAAAATGTTTGTGTCATTTTATAAAAAATCTAGTGATTAAGAAAATGTTCCTTTGATCATATAATGCATTAGGCATTTGTTTATTCATACCTTAAGTGATTAAGTTGTTAAAATAGATATTTACAACTAAATACTTGTTTACGTCATAATCTTTCGTTTAATGATTTTACATTTTGTGATTATCAAAACGTAGAGATATCAAAAAATAATAATAACGTGTTTAGGCATTATTTATATCAACAATCTCCCCCTTTTTGATGATTACAAAATCTAAACTCATTAAATTAAAAATTAATTTTTAGACAAGTATTTAGTGAGTTTATATCTACTTCTCCCCCTTTTTGTAGAATCAAAAAGGTTATGCCGACAAGTTTTAGATACGAAATTTGTCGGAACGAGAACTCCCCCTTGATGTGTGCTCCCCCTTGTTCGAGGGCACCAAGAAGACGAGCTATGGAAATCTTGGCTGCAAAAACAAGTTAAGGACACAAGACATATATATGCATAGCAAAAAATATTTAGAACAAATAACTAATTTATTCATGCATTCAAGATGATCATGTATAACACATGAGTCATCATTACATCACACAATATGCTTAAGACATAATGATTACAACATAAGTAAAAGATACTAATGATCCTAATATTGCCAAAGAGAGCGATTGGACTTGCTTGCGACACAAAAGGGTGAGGGATTTTATTTTGGGGCGGAAAGCATGTGAATAGGACTTAGTTATTTGATGGTGAGGGAAATGGAGCGGATGGAGTGGATCTAATGATGTTATATCGGGTTAGGGGAGGAATAGGATGAGGACGAGTGAGTAGATATTCGATCCAAGAAATATCTTCACTCAAGTGGAGGATTTGTTTTTGAAGGAAGATGCAACAAGGACAATAGTGGGTGTGGTTTGTAACTTGATCCAAGTTGAGAGAGTGGGGTAAGCAATTTGAGTAGGGTGAGGATGGAGGTTGTCCCTTGTTGCGTTGTGCAAGGTGCATAGCAAGAAGATCACTAAGGTCGTGGATTTGGTTAATTTCTTCATGAAACTTTTGCTTTTCCGTGGGAATGTGGATTTGATCATTTGGTGGGAATGGATGAAATTGGGGTGTGTGGTTTGAGGTAAAGTTTGATGTTTGACCAATATGATGAGGATTTTCGAAGGTTTCATTGAAGTTGGTTTGAGGTTTAGAGGTGTAGTTTCGAATGAATGTGGATGTTTGGCCAACATGATAGGGTTTGTAAAATGGTTCAATATAATAAGCTTGAGATCTTGGAGAGTAGTTGGGAACAAATGAGGATGGAGGTGTTGGTTGTCTAGTTACACCATTTGTTGAGATGGACTTGTTGTGAGGGTTAGTTTTTCTTTTCCACACGCGTTTTTCGGTCATCCTTGCTAACCTTGAGGTTTTTGGTTTTGGTTTGATGGGAGAAGACATGATGAGATGAGTGAAGATGGTGAGGAATGGGGTTATTTATAGTGGAGGATTGATGTGATTAAGGATGGATAAAGTTGTTGGGGTGATTAGGACAAAATATGTTTGTGAATTTAGGGAAGAGTAGGATGAAATGGGCTAAAAAGTGAAAAAGAAAACAGTGACTCCGACCTTTAGATGGCCGGTCCCCTGAAATGGGTTTTTGGCAGAAATGGGTTTTTGGCAGAAAATTGTAGGAAAGGTTCTGTTTTTAGGTTTAGTTTCAAGCAAGTCCAACTCTTTGAGGCAAGAAAGTATGTAATATATTAGTAATTATGCATGCAAGACATAATTAAACAAATAAGCAAGCAAGAAATTCTATCTAGCAATCAAGAATATTAAAACGAGTAATCATATAAGGCAAGGATAATAGAACAAAGGCACTAGAAACTAACAAGGAATTGGTGATGGAACAAATGTGGAGATGTGATTAGCAATTTTGTTCTAGTGTGTGCCTATATGCAACAAATGTGGAGATGTGATTGTTTCGACTCCTAAATGCAAAAATTTCCTAAGAAACAATCCAAAGTCTCCTTGATTTGATTTTGCTCAATTTATGAATATCAAAGATATATATTAGGTTATATATTTTGACAATTCATGTGAGATTTTATGCATGAAAGAAAAATGTTTTTAGCATTATTCAACAATGCAAGGAAAATGGTTTTCATGTGTTTTCCTAGATGTGAGAATGATTTGAATAAAATAGATTGGGTTTTGTATATAAATATGTTCATCTAAAAGAAAAATGTTTCCCAATCTTTAATTTTGTGCAAAACAGATTCCTAGAAACAGATGAGAGGAGGAAAGAAAGGAAAAAGAAGAAATTTTTGTCAGACAGATGGCCGGTCCCCTTAATGAGATGCCGGTCCCCTTAATAATTAAGGGGGCCGCCTTTATAACATTAAGGGGTCCGCCCATCTGAGGATTAAAAATGTACCAAAAATGCAGAAAATTCAGTCAATTTGTTCCATCATTCCTAGGCCTAAACGTAAGTGGTTAAAGAGTTCGCGCTTAAGGGGTTTAGTGAATATGTCCGCTATGTTATCTTCCGATGCAACCTTTTCTATAGATATGTTTCCTTTTTGAACGTTATCGCGAAGGAAGTGATGACGTATTTCTATATGTTTAGTCCTAGAGTGTTGAACGGGATTCTTACTTAAATCTATAGCACCTTTGTTATCACACATAATTGGGACATTATCTAACCTAATGCCATAATCTACGAGAGCTTGTTTCATCCGTAGTGCTTGTTGACATGCCTTTCTAGCGCTTACATATTCGGCTTCTGTAGTAGAAATAGCAAGAGCGGTTTGCTTCTTCGAAAACCAAGATGTTAGGCAACATCCCATAAACGTGCAAATACCGCTAGTGCTCTTTCTATCCACGTAGTCTCCCGCATGATCCGAATCCGCATAGACGATGGTTTCTATGCCGGATCCCTTAGGATACCATAATCCTAAGTGTATAGTGCCTTTAATGTATCGGAAGATACGCTTAACCGCTTCTAGGTGAGAGGTTTTGGGATTCTCTTGAAAGCGAGCACAAAGGCAGACACTAAACATGATATCCGGTCTACTTGCCGTTAGGTATAGTAAACTACCTATCATCCCTCTATACTTAGTGTTTTCTACGGACTCACCTTCTTCATCTCTTGTGAGTTTTACTTCCGTAGACATCGGTGTTTTCATAGGCTTAGAGTCTTCTAATCCAAATTTCTTAAGCATCTCCTTAATATACTTAGATTGATTAAAAAATATTCCATCTTCTAATTGTTTTATCTGTAATCCTAGAAAGAAATTTAGTTCACCCATCATACTCATCTCAAACTCATCATGCATGATTTTGGCGAATTCATCACACATATCCTGACAAGTCGATCCAAATATAATGTCGTCGACATATATTTAGACAATGATGAGATTTGGGCTTTTCTTTTTCATGAAAAAAGTGTTATCTACCATTCCCATGGAATAATCATGTTTAATAAGAAAAGCTTTTAATCGATCATACCAAGCCTTAGGAGCTTGTTTGAGTCCATATAAAGCTTTCTTGAGTTTATAAACCTAATCAGGTTTTGCGAAGTCAATGAATCCTGGAGGTTGTGCCACGTATACCTCCTCATTGATAAAACCGTTAAGGAATGCACTTTTCACATCCATTTGAAATAACTTAAAGTCTAGGGCGCATGCATAGGCAAGGAGAATTCTTATAGATTCTAATCTAGCTACGGGGGCATAAGTTTCATCATAATCAATTCCTTCTTGTTGATTATAACCTTGGGCAACTAACCTAGCTTTGTTCCTAGTAACAATTCCATTTTCATCCAACTTATTTCTATATACCCATTTAGTTCCTATGATGGTCATATTCATGGGATTTGGGACTAGTTCCCAAACGTCATTTGTCTTAAATTGATTTAGTTCTTCTTGCATAGCAATAACCCAACTTTCATCTTTTAAAGCCTCATTTATATTTTTAGGTTCTATTGTTGAGAGGAAACAAAAGAAGTTATTTTTATCTTGAGCTTGTGATCTAAGGGTTCTTTGATTTAGGTTTCCTATTATATTATCTAATGGGTGTGATTTAGATTCCTTAACATTTACTATTTCGTTTTCTCCTAGTGTTATATTTTCATTATCATCACCTAAGGGTTTAGTTTTACTAACCTCAATAGCTTCTTCTTCAACTAGGTCATCATCTTCTAGAGGCAATGTTTTAGGTGGTGGTGGAGTTTCATCAAATGTTACATAGCTTTACTATTTTGCGAATACCCTAGAAAAATTCCTTCGTACGACTTAGGGTCAAACTTAGTAAGGTAATCTTTTGTATTGAGAACAAAACATTTGCTCCCGAATACCCTAAAGTAATTTAGATTAGGTTTTCTACCTCTTAATAACTCATATGGGGTTTTTCCTAAAATTCGCCTAATTGAGACTCTATTTATTATATATGTTGATGTATCTACGGCGTGACACCAAAATTTTTGTGGGATAGATTGTTCATTTAGCGTTGTTCTACTCATTTCTTGTAAGGAACGATTCTTTCTTTCTACTACCCCATTTGATTGTGGAGTGCGAGGAGCAGAGAAATTGTGAGATATTCTATTTAAATCACAATATTTTTCGAACTGCACTTCGTTATCAAATTTCCGACCATGGTCCGTCCTAATAGATACTATAGAATATCCTAATTTGTTTTGAATCATTTTACTAAATATTTCAAACTTATTATAGGCTTCGGTTTTATCACTTAAAAATCTAGTCCACGTGTATCGTGAATAGTCGTCTACAATTACTAAGGTATAACGGTTACCTCCGTAACTCCGCACAGCAGATGGACCAAAAAGGTCCATGTGTAATAATTCTAGGCATCTAGTAGTGGAGACTATATTCTTAGCTTTGTGACTAGCATGTGCTTGTTTTCCAATTTTACAAGCGTCGCAAAAATGTTGATCATATCTTAGGTTTGGCAAATTTCTAACTAATTCCTTAGAGGCTAGGGATTGTATTTGTTGCATATTTGCGTGACCTAATCTCCTATGCTACAATGTAGAGTTTTCATCTAAGGTTGCTAGACATATTTTATCTTCCGGTTTATTTCCTAGTTTCATGACATATACGCCACCTTTCCTAATTCCTCTACCTATGACCTTTCCGTCCTTAACTATTTCGCTATCTTTATCGGTAAAGGTAACCCTACACTTATTATCGCATATTTGTCCTATACTAAGCAAGTTGTATGTTAAATTAGCTACATGCTCAACATTTTCAATAGTTAGGGAGTCTTGAGAAATCGTACATTTGCCAATGATTTTTCCACGCAAGTCACTACCGAAAATAACATTACCTCCGTTGTATGCTTTGTAGGAGGAAAATAGCTTGCGATTCCCCGTCATTTGCTTCGAGCATCCACTATCCTTAATCCATTCGTCGGGCTCCAAATTTATTCCTAGACATATTTCATCGGTAGCTTGAGCTACAAGACATTTTTCGTCGTTTGCTTTGTCCGCTTCGTCTTTTTCGCTATCACTCCATGCTCCACTAACAAAGGCGCTTTGGTAATCATAACCCGGTGGCTTTGGACATTCTCCAATGAGATGGTTTGGGCTTCCACATCTAAAGCACTTTCTTTTCCCGTAGTTATCATTCCTATTTCTTTGAAGCGATCTTCTTTCATCTCGTGGTTGTCTTGTGAATCTTCCTCGTTTCTTGAAAAATTTCTTGCACTCTCTTACGGCCATTGCATATTCTTCGTCTTCACTATAGTCACTTGAATCGTCATCATCACTAAGTTCCTTTTTGGCTTTTAGCGCAAGAGATTTGATTTGATCTTTCTTGCTCTTGACCATTTCCGAGTCTCTCTTTATAATTTCTTCATGGACCTTCAAGTTGCCGATAAGTTCATCAAGCGATAACGTCATTAGGTTCTTTGATTCTTCAATATTCGTGACCTTCACGCGCCATTTTGGATGTAATGCCCTAAGAAATTTCCTTACACAATTTTTACTAGAAAAAGGCTCATCAAGTGCTTTTAAACTTGTGATAATAGTGTTAAATTTAGCAAATGCATTATCAATAGATTCCTTTTCAGAAATTGTAAATTGTTCATATTGTTGAACAAGAAGATCTATTTTGTTGTCTTTGACTTGACTATTACCTTGGTGAGTGATTAATAAAGAATCCTAAATTTCTTTCGCGGTTTGACATATAAAAATTCGTTCATATTCTTTGCGTGTTAATGCATTATAAATTACCATTTTAGCCTCATTATTTTTTGCTAGTTTCTTTTTCAAATCATCATTTTGTTTTTCAAAAGGTATAATTTCATCTATTTTAGTTAAAGGATTATTTTGAATAGGGGAAAAATCACCATATATAATAACATGCCAAAGATCAAGATCTTTTGATTTCACATAAGTTTCGAATCTATTTTTCCAATAAAGAAAACCATCACTCTCGAATAGTGGTGTTTTTTGCATAGATTGCCCGTCTAAATATTTTTCGGATTCCATAGATCGTTTCAAGTTTTAAAATACAATTTATTTTAAAATTGACGTGGCTCTTGATACCAATTGTGGAAAACTAGAAGGGGGGTTGAATAGTTTTACGTCTTTTTAATTTATTATAAAAACTTTGTTTACTTTTAAAAACTTAGATTCGAATTTATGTGAACTCAACTCTTGAACAATATGAACAAATATAAGTATATCTAAATTAACAATGCAAGTAAAGTAATGAAATGAAATGAAAGATAGAGATGGCAAGATCGAACCGTGAGACAAAGGATTTATAGTGGTTCGGCTACAACGACACCTTCCTTGCCCTACTCCACTCCTCGAGCACCTGTTGGGTCAGGAAAAACCCAAGAATACTTAAAACATGATTTGGACACAAATTAACTAAGTGTTAACTTAAACCGAGAACAATTCAAGTCACTGAGAGAACAGTCTCTCAGTGAGTCATCTTCAGGATGCTTAAGGTGAATTCAAGTAGAAGGATTCACTACTCAGGAAGGCGGTACTCCCTGATGTAACACTTAAGCCAAAGAAGAAGATGATGGTTCAGTGAGTGTTTGACAAGAACTCACTGAACCCCAGTCTCCTCAACAACAATGAAGTAATTAAGAGTGATAACTGAGAAGCGTGTCCTGAAGAACTAAGTTCCTGAGAAGAAAGGCAGAAATATCTAGGAAGGATTTAAGATAAGATCAAATCTTATCTTGTCAGGAAGAAATCCTTCCTAAGACGGCTTAAAGTCTTGGAGTGTCAGACCAACCACTCCTAAAGACTTAATAGGCCATTTCTATTGGTTCTTGGAAATAACAATTACTGTTGTAATTGTCAGACACGCTTGCTCAACAACTTGTAATATTTTAATTACTTTTACTCTGTTTACTTGTGTATAAATAGATTGAGAAGGAGAGAAGTTGGTTGTGTTTTGTACAATTAAAGCTTAGACTTTTGCAAAACAACTTCTCTCCTACAAAGAGTAACGCATCCCTGAGATAGCTCAGTGAGGTCGCATTGTTACCACTCAAGCAAAACTTGAGTTTAGATAGGAGACACCACCATACCTTGTCTATTCAATCCCAAGTGTTTGTTCCGCAAAACACTTGGGTATAGATTCTTTGATTCATTTCTAATAAGAATTTAAACGTTGAAAATTACCTTGAGTTTTTTATATTCATGTTTTATAAATGTTAGAATTAATCATAACATTGTATTTGTCATAAACACAAATAGATTAACTTTCTAGTTAACTCTAAGCGTGCAAGGGACCAACAAGTGGTATCAGAGCCTCTGGTTTATAAAATCTTTTTAAACTAACCAAGAGTGCTCTATGTTTTTAAAACCAAGATCCTACTATGGCTGATATCAATGTACCCCAGCTAGTCGACAAAAAGGGTGGCAGCTACTCCGCTGTTGCACCCAGACTTGAAGCTGGGAAATTTAGCAAATGGAAGAAGCGTATGATTTGCTATCTTACCGGTATGGAACCCTACTACATCACCTGTATCAGGGATGGCCCATTTGTCCCTAAGACAGCCGCATGGCTAAACAAGCCTGAGGCCCAATGGATCATTGATGAGAGGAGGGTGGTCAATCAAGACCAATGCCTGAAAAGCATCCTTATATCATGTCTTCCTGACGATATAATGGAATCAGTCATCAACTGTCTAACAGCCAAGCAAACTTGGGATGACTTGGTAAACAGCTTTGAGGGTCCCTCAGATACCAAGGAAAATAGGGTCATGGACCTTAAACTTGAGTATAATACTTTCAGGGCAAAAGACTCTGAAAGTCTCTCACAGACCTACACCAGATACAAGACTTTGATAAATGAATTATCAAATGATGGTGTTGTATTGTCTAAGCATGAGACAAATGTTGGCTTTGTCAACAGTCTCCCTGAGAAGTGGCTCAACTTCTCACAAGGCCTAAGGAATGCTAACCACATTCAGACCCTTGAGCTCCTTGAAATTTATGGGAAGTTTGTCTATGAAGACAACTTGATCTCAAGGAGATACCCTGACTCAAAAGCTCTTGAGTCTAAAAAGGCCTTAACCTCCACACCCATATCAACTGCTTTCTATTCTAATGGTGTTGTGCAGGATATTCAAGAGGATTCTGAAGAAGAAATTGATGAAAGGACTGGTGAGGAGTACCTGAACGACTTGAACTTGGAATTCCAAGAAAGGGCACTCCTTTCTAGTTCAAGACGTTTCATCAAAAGAAATCAGTCCAACTTTACAAAACCAAAAGAAAATGAGACCACTGAATGCTTTAAATGTGGTAAAAAGGGTCATTTTGCTAGGGACTGTTATTCTAAAACTATCTCAGAACCCTCTTACAAATTCTCAGGAAATAGTTCCTCAGGAACTAGCAAGTTTCAACCTAAAATGTTTCAGTCCACCCAAAAATTTCATAACAAGGGTCAAAAGGATTTTGAAACAAAATATAGGAAAATCAAAGCTAAACTTGCACTTCTTGAAACTAACCCCATATTGTCTCAGGATGCTCAAACATCTAAACCTATTCAGACAAAGAACAAGGTATTAGTAGCTGAAGCATATGACTGGGATGAAGAAGAGATTTCCTCAGATGAGGAAATAAGAGTTAGTGCAATGATGGCACTTTCTGAAGAGGATCAGGTGGCTGTGGGAAAAAGCCATGCTAGGAATGGAGAGTGGGTCAACATCACCATGAAGAAGGTAAATACTTTACTTTCTATGAATGATGATTCTGATTGGCAGTCTTACATGAATTATATTTGTGTTGATCTAAAGTTTGTTGAGGAACAAAGGCTTAACCTGTTTTCAAAATATAACAATATTGTGTCAGAATTGAATAAATGTAGAGATGAACTGCTTGTACTAAAGCAAGCCAAACTAGAAACAATAACTCTACAAATTCAGAACACTGAGATTTTGAAACAAAACCAAGCCCTCCAAACTGAACTTAACAAAGAAAAGGCTGTCATCCAAAGCTGGACCAAGAAGAACCCCAAAGTTTTTGACACTGTGGGATTAATCTCTCAGAAAACCATTGGAATTGACCCTCTTATGGTTGATCCAAATGTGTGTCACAATGAACTTAACTTTGTTCCAGCTGGCATATCTTTTGAGCAAGAAATGCTTCCCAAGTCTAATGACTGGATTGTCAGGGACAACCCAGTCAGTAAGTTACCAAACTTTGAGACTGGAAAGATCTTGCTTCCTAAAAGTCAGGCCTTGAAAAATATGCTAGGACTTACTGAACAACTCAGTAAGCTAGAACTCACTGAACAACTCAATACTGAGTCTGTGAATGAGTCTGAATAAGAATCATACCCACCACTTCCTCCACTGAATACCCTTCAAGGTGCTGCACCTAACTTAGGCCTCCCACCAATGGTCTTCTCACCACACTCCCCAAAGGAGAGATCAGGAAAGGGAACAACCATCCTGAAGAGACCAACCCTTGATGTCTCAGTAAATACTGATGACTCATCAACTTCAGTCCCTTCTGAAGTAACAACCCAAAGCCCTAATTCAAAATTTGATCAGTTGGCTGAAATGGTCAGGAAGCTGGGAGAGAAGATTGCATCTTCTGAGAAACCTTCTCAATCCAAGAAGGAACAAAAACCAGCTTCCTCAAAGACCAAACCCAAACCCACAAAATCCCTGAAAAGATGTGAACTATGCAACTATACAAATCATCTCACTGATGATTGCTGTAGAGTCCTTTATTGCATGATTTGCAAAAAGGAAGATCACAGGACCTCTGATCATAAACAATGCTCAGTCATGTCAAACTTTTCAGGACTTAAGGCTCAGTGCCTGAACTACCCTTCTGATTCTAAGCAGAAACAGAAGCAAAAGGCCAAGCCTTTTCCACCTTGCCCATTGTGTGGATTCAATGACCATCATCCTGAGGATTTTCAAATTGATAAACACTGTGAATCTAGTGGAAGTTCCACTTAGAAATCCTCAGGAAAAGAGAAGGTCATTCAGTCAAGAAGAGGAATGAATAAACAATCCTCTCAGACTACTGAGGCTACCCCTGCAACTAAATGCAAAACATGTGGTAGCTCAGTCCACTCAACCACTGACCATGAATCAATTAATACTTTCATAAAGACCTACAAAACCAAACCCTCCATGAAATGGAGTCCTAGAAAGAACTGACCCAGTTTACTATTTGTGCAGAAGCATGCCAGGGATCCTATTTGGCATCTAGACAGTGGATGTTCAAGGAGCATGACTGGTGTTAAGGAGTGTCTGCACAAATATGTGGAAGAACCAGGACCCAAAGTGATATTTACAGATAATTCATCATGTCTCACTGAGGGTTATAGTTCAGTAAACTGCAATGGTATTGTCTTTACTAGGATAGCTTATGTAAATGGTATTAAGTACAATCTGATCAGTGTCAGTCAACTATGTGATGCAAAATACATAGTTCAGTTTGATGATAAGCAAGGAACCATCTTCAATGCAAATAAGGAAATTGTCCTTATTGCACCAAGAAGACAAGATGTTTATGTATTAGACATGTCCAGTCTAACTCAGGATGGAACTTGTCTCTTTGCTAAGGCCACTGATACACTCAACTGGCTTTGGCATAAGAGACTCACCCACCTGAACTTTAAAAACATAAACAATCTTGTAAAACAAAACAAGGTCCTTGGCTTACCATCACTTGTTTTTTCAAAGGATAAACCATACTCAGCTTGTGAAAAAGGTAAACATCACAGAGCATCCTTTAAAACCAAAACCAACTTTTCCATCAGGAACTGCCTACATCTTCTCCATATGGATCTATTTGGACCTATCAGTCCAAGGTCTACTAACCATGAGAAGTATACTCTGGTCATAGTGGATGAATACTCTAGATACACTTGGGTATTCTTCCTGATCAAAAAGAGTCAGGCAGCTGAAACAATCATGTCCTTTGTCAGGAACATTGAAAATCAAAATGACATTAAGGTCAAACAGATTAGAACTGACAATGGGACTGAGTTCAAAAATTATGAACTTGAATGTTTCTGTGATGAGAAAGGTATCTCCTAAAACTTTTCCTCTCCATACACACCTGAACAAAATGGTGTTGCTGAAAGGAAAAATAGAACAATCATTGAAGCTGCTAGGACAATGCTATGTGGATCAGTCCTTTCCAACCATTTTTGGACTGATGCAGTCAAAACTGCCTGTTATACACAAAACAGATCCATCATTGTCAAGAGACATGGGAAAACCCCATATGAGTTATTCAAAGGAAGAATCCCTGACATCAGCTACTTTCATGTCTTTGGGTATCCTGTGTTTATTCATAATCACAAGGATCACTTAGGGAAATTTGATGCAAAAGCTGATGATGGATACTTCCTGGGATACTCACTTGTCTCAAAAGCCTTCAGAGTGTTCAACACAAGGAGACAGCAGACTGAGGAAACATTTCATGTTACCTTTGATGAGAGCACTGATGCAATCAGGTTCTCAACTGCCTCAGTAGAAGAGATAGGAATTGATAACTCTTCAAGATATCCTCCTGATGAATATCTTCCTGAAAACAATCCTTCTACTCAGTATCAAGATGATGCTAACCTCTCCTATTACATAATCCCTCACAACCTACCTAACCCAACCATCACTGAGTTTGTTGAGGCACATGCAAACACTGATGAAATTAATTAGTCTATTCAAAATGCTCAAGAACCAAACAATCTCAGTGATCTGGTAGACACTCAAGATCCAATCAATGATCATGTGTCTACTCCAGAACCAACCCCTCTACCCAATCAGGTCTCCACAAGTTCAAATCAGTATCCAGGACCTCAGGAAAGTTGGACTAGGTCTCAGGACATTGAAATTGTCAATATTATTGGAGAGCCTATTGAAGGCATGCTCACCAAGAGCATGGCTGCTAGTCTAAGAGCAGCCTCCGCCAATGAATGCCTATTTGTGGACTTCATTTCCACAATTGAACCCAAAAGTGTTAAAGAAGCACTTACACATCCAAGTTGGGTTCAGGCCATGCATGATGAACTGGAACAATTTGACAGAAATAAGGTAATGACCTTGGTCAAATGTCCTGAGAATGTCTCAGTCATTGGCATGAAATGGGTATTCAAAAACAAAACTGATGAAAATGGCATAGTCATTAAAAACAAAGCCAGACTTGTAGCCAAAGGCTATAATCAACAAGAAGGCATTGACTATGAAGAAACATTTGCACCAGTAGCAAGGATGGAAGCCATCAGGATCTTCCTTGCTTTTGCTACATACATGAACTTCAAGGTGTACCAAATGGATGTTAAAAATGCATTCTTAAATGGTTCACTGAAAGAAGAAGTTTATGTTCAGCAACCTCCTGGATTTGAAAACCATGAGTCTCCTGATCATGTCTGTAAGCTTAACAAAGCCCTTTATGGACTGAAGCAAGCTCCCAGGGCATGGTATGAGACTCTCTCAGCCTTCTTAATCTAAAGCAAATTTGTCAGAGGCAAGATAGACAACACATTGTTTATCTATAAGACAAATACTGATGTCATACTAGTACAAGTGTATGTTGATGACATCATCTTTGGCTCAACAAGTTTCAAACTTTGCAAACAATTTGAAAAACTAATGGCAAAGAAGTTTGAAATGAGCATGATGGGAGAACTGACATACTTCCTTGGTCTACAGATCAAGCAGACTGATAGAGGAACCACTATCAGTTAAGAGAAGTATGTAAAGAATCTACTGAAGATGTATGATCTCAGTGACTGTGCCTCAGTCAAAACTCCCATGGTCCCCCCAAACAACCTTGGTCCTGATCTTACTGGTAAACCAGTAAATCAAACTCTCTTTAGAGGAATGATAGGATCACTGATGTATCTACTTGCATCAAGGCCTGATATCCAATTCTCAGTATGTCTATGAGCCAGATATCAATCTGACCCAAGAGAATCTCATATCACTGCTGTGAAAAGGATATTCAGGTACCTGAAAGGCACTCCTAACCTTGGATTATACTATCCAAAGTGCTCAGGACTTGATCTTAAAGGATACTCAGACTCTGACTATGCTGGATGCAACATGGACAAAAAAAGCACCTCAGGCTCTTGCCAAATACTTGGTGGGAAACTAGTCTGTTGGAGTGCTAAGAAGCAACAATCAGTTGCCTTGTCCTCAGCTGAGGCTGAATATGTTGCAGCAGCTAGTTGTTGTGCAAATGTACTCTGGATGAAAAGTCAACTCAGTGACTATGGAATTCAGTATAAGATGGTACCCATCTTTTGTGATAACACAAGTGGAATTGCAATCTCAAACAACCCTGTTCTTCATCAGAGAACAAAACACATTGATATCAGATATCATTTCATCAGGGACCATGTCATGAATGGTGACATTGAATTACACTTCATCCCTACTGAATATCAGTTAGCTGATATCTTCACCAAACCTTTGGATGAACCAACTTTCACAAGACTGAAAGCTGAATTAGGAATGTTGGATATAGAGAATCAGTCCACTGATTGAATCCTTCCAACTGAAGTGTAAATTCTTAAAAACTCAGGTCCCTGACTCAATGTGTACATCAGTGAAAACAAATCACTGAATCCTCAACCTCAGGAACTAAACCCAAGTTCCTGAATCCTTGTAGCTCAGGAATCATTCCATATTCCTGAATCATCAGTGACTAATCCCAAGTCCCTGAAAAACCATCACTGAATGAAAAGTCATCCAGGGCCCTGATAAGGACATTAAATACTGACTTAAATGCTCTAAGTATCTAGTTAGTAAATGTCCGAGGTTGGTAACTGAACTCATATTTAATTTAAGAATATTTGTTCTTTTTTCCTTTCTGGCTTCCACCTCTGGGCCACCACATTCCCACTTGGCATTAAATGCCTCTCCAATCACATTACAGATATGTGATGACTCATCTCTGCAAATTACACTTTTGCAGAACTGCTCAACTGTTCACCTTGACTGTTGCGCCAAACTAGGGAAAAGTTGAGTGTTGGCATTAAATGCAGATCCCAAAACATTTTATTCAAAACAGTTTCCAATAATTCTTTTTGAATAAATTAAAACCGCTCAAATGCCTAAAACACCCCCATCTCCACTTCCCTATAAATAACCCAACCAAAGGAAACACACACACGTTTTTATAGAATCTTAAGCAAAACTCTGCCATTTTTAATTCTCAAAAACAAATTGTGTGTGTATTCTTAAGCTTTAGCAACCCAGAAACCTTAGTCAAACCCAGACTTACCCACAAATGGCTTCTTCTAAAGCTATAGCATACGCCCCCAATGTGGAATTCCTCACTAGGGACGTTGACCTAACAAAGAACAATGTGGTAGGAAATTTCTCTTATCCACAAAACTACCCAGCCTACAAGAACATTATGAAATTTCTTCGTAATTGTTTTCTTGCAAAGGCTTTCACCCACACCCCCTCAGTCATCTACCATGACTATTTGAGGGAATTCTGGTGCACGGCTGTGGCTACCAGCCCCAAAGACACCAAAGAGTCAATCATCACCTTCACGGTGATGAATGGGAGCAGAACCATCTCCTTTGACTACTCAACCTTCATTAAAGCCACAGGCCTTGACTTTGCTGAAGCGTTTGCACCCAACCCTACTGATCAGGACATAAAGAATGAACTGATCTTTTTAGCACCCCATGACCCCAAACGTCCTACAACGTCTGCTGGAGGCTTATTGGAAAAAGCTCCAGTAGTCAAAACATGGTTCAATCCTATATGGAGGATACTGATGACATTTGTCATTCAGGTCCTGGGTGGAAATAAATCCTCTACGGAACAATTGAACTCATCACAACAATTAATGCTGTTCAGTCTCCTTGAGGGTACAAAGGTTGACATCGGAGGAATAATATTCCGAGACCTTGTTGCCAAGCTCTCAGGAAAACATAGGCAAAGGCATATGTCCTACCCTAGATTTGTTTCCTGTGTGCTTCAGGACCTACTTGGTTCTGACTACGTGAGGCCTGATGCAGAAGGTACGAAGCCTGACGTCCTGCACAAGTCAAACTTCACTAGTGGCATCAGTGAGGTTACAAATATTGCCCTGACTGAATACATGCAATCAGTCATTCAGGGTAAAGACAATGTCTCACCAGTTCCTTCATCGACCAAAAAGGTGAAGAAGACAAAGAAGGGTCAGTCCAGCCAGGTGGTTAGACCCAAGCCACTCGCCACTGAGACTGATCCTAAAAACCAACTAAACCTTAAAAAGAGGTTGAAAAAGGCCGAGACCTCTAAGACACCCATTTCTGAGACCCTCTTGACCTCAAAACAAAGGCCAACGGAGGTCACTGAGCAATCATCCTCAGTGATCTCGGGTACACCCTTTCCACATGATTCCACTGACATAAACAAGTCAGAGGGATCAGGAAGCATTCCCCCCTCACATCCCGATGAAGGTACTGATAAATCACAATCAGTGCCCAAGGGAGGAAAGGGTCCTGAATCCTCGGTAGGGCAGCACCACCCTACTGGGAAGAGGACCCACACCCCCTCATATTCTAATAAAGGAACTGTCAAAAAACAATCAGTTTCCAAGGGAGGAAATGGTTCTAAATCCTCGGTAAGGCAGCACTACCTTACTGAGAAGGGGACCCACAAACATTCACATCTCGTTAACGTTCCTGAGCAATCACCCTCAGGATCTCAGGGAGAAAAGGACCCTAAATCCCCAAAAGGACAGCACAATCCTGATAGGAAGGGGGTCCACCAAATTTCACAATCAGTACCTAGTGATACCACTGAAAAACACCCATCAGTGGTTGAAGGTGCTAAGGGGGACAAAGACTCAGAGGGAAAGAAACAACCCGCTGATACGGAACCCATAAACCCCTCAGGCGGTCCGATTCTCTCAGGAACTGCCCCCAAAAGCCAGGCTGGTGTTACCCCAGTTATTATGGCTAGTCAGGCTGAGCAAAACCACTCAGTTATTATGACAACGGGGTCAGGACCTGGCGAAACCAAAGGCGAGTCTTTTTATAAAGAAGAGCCGGTTGAATTTTTGGGTATTGAGTCCATGGGGGACTTTCAGGCTCTTATCAAGTCTGATGAAGAGCTCAGGGAAGAGAGTGAAGAGGAAATGTTTAAGGCAGGCGAGGATATGGAAACTGATGTACAATCTGAACAACCTGAACAATCACATCAGTCATCTCCACACCAAAGTAAAGAGTCAGGTTCTCAATCTTCTGATTCTTCTGATACTGGGGACATCCTCAAAAAGTATGATGACTCTCATCCCCTCACTGAAAGAAAATTGGTCAAGTTCCTACTCAAGACCAATAGAGCTCTTTACACTGGTCTCACTGAAGAGATGTTCAATCATCACACTGAAGCTGCTGTTCACTATGCCAACCTGAAGGCAGATGTTGAAAGTTATCATGATAATGTGATCGAAATACATTCTGACACCAATAACTCCCTGACAGCTATGGATCTTCATTTCAGGAAGTTCAATCTTACTCTTGAAGGCATCACCAAAAGCCTTGGAACTATTCAAATAGCTGTCAAGGATTACCCGGAACTCAACAAGAAGGTCCTTCAGGCTGCTGAGACTTACCAGAAGCAATCAGCTGAATTCAGTGATCTTCTCAGCTTACTGAAGGATTCTAATCTTCAGGGTCTTAGCTCTTCATTGGACTCAATCAGGACTTCTTTGGGTCTTCAGGAAAAACATCTGGGTACTTGGGCTCAATCTTCAATATCCTTGGCATGGTCTCTTGGGTCATGGATGTCAGGCATCGAAGCTTCTTAGGCATCTCTTGCGGATAAGATCTCAACTCTTCAGCAAGACACCTCTGACATCAAATCAATGATGACTGAGATCTATCAGGCTTTCAAGGGTCCTGCTGCTCCAGTGGCTCCAACTCTTGCTATCACAATGGCTCAAGCAACAGTTGAGGGGGAGAAAGACACTGGAGTCCCTGAAGCTTCCACAAGCCAGCAACCTCCTTCTCCTCCTTCTCACACTGAAGGGGAGATTCCTGAAGCTTCTTCCACCCATCAAGATAAAGGCAAAGACATACTCACTGATCCTGAGCCTCAACCAGCACCAATCTTGGTAGCAAAGGATCCTGAATCACCAGCCAGGATCCCGTATGATATTGATGGAGTTCTTCACCACTTCTCAGCTGATGAACTCAGTGCTTATCTGGAGGAAGAGGAAGCAAAGAAGAAGTTAAAGGAGGAAGAAAAGGTGAGCAAGCCTGCTATTATTAAGGTTGTTCATGAAGAGGCTGAGAATATTGGTCTTGAGGCTAAAGATCTTTCAGGAAGAGAGGGTGGTATGTGATGAGTGTGTAAATACTCATCATTTTTGTCCCATCTGAACTGCAAAAACATTTAAAAACACTCAGAAATGCTTCAAAATACAGAAAATATCCTTGAATTGTGGTTTTATCTGTTTCATGTGCAAAAGGATTAAAAACAGGACGAAAATGAACATTTTTGGATTGACTCGGCAATAATTGTACATTTTATCAAGTGAAGACGAAAGTCAAAGTCAACCCCCAAAATACCAAAAATAACACAAATGGTCCCTGGAATTAATTTTCACTATTGGCAACTTTGGTCCTTGGATTTTCAGCATTTACAACTTTTGTCCCTAAGATTTAACTAAAGTCCAAATCAAATCCAATCCTAAAACTAAACCCAGCTACAAATAACCCAACCCATTTCTACAAATAACTAAACCCAGCTACTTAACCCAGCCCACACCAAAAATAAACTAAACCCAAGCCCAAAAGAAATAAACCCGACCCACACCCTTAGCTAATACCAGAGTTTGAATTCGGTCAAACTCTTATCCCTTCTTCCTTTGCCGCCAAACCAATACCACCACCATTTTCCACCGCCTTCCTGACACACCACCCCCTCCTCCTCAAACACTCTACCTAACATGCCAAAAGGCATTAATTGCTTCTTCATCATTTCGAGTTATCAGAGATAGTGGATTTTTCCACTATCTCATTTTTCCCGCCAAAAAATCCATTTCAATGATTGAGATGATTTCAGAAGGATCCAAAGGCCAAGATATGATCAGAGGAAGATAGGAAGCAAATCCCATTTTATTTGTAGTATAAATAGAACAGTTTGTAGCTTGTAAAAGTAAGTAGCTAATTAGTTGTATTCGCATTTCATTATCAGTAACCTTAGTTTGTAATTTCCCATTTTCAGTTGTTAATTTATGTTAAAATCAATCAAAGCAATCTTATTTCAAGCACTCTTGTTCTAAATTTCAGTTATGCTAAGTTTCAAATTGTCTGTTAATTCGAATAAGCTCTAAGTCCTATTAAAAATCACTCACAAGCCACACACCCTTGCTATAAGCTTATACAAGCTTATCATAGCTTGTTATAAGTTTATATTAGTTATAACCTGTTCTTAATTCAAGAAATGAAGAAAGTCAACGAAAGTCAAAGCTAGCTCACAATAAGCTGTTCAGAAGAGAAAAGCTATTCAGGAAGGATTTTTCTGGGTTTCTAGCTTGTTGTTAACAAGCTAGGTGTTCTGGTCCTTAGGTCTTTGTTCCATAAGCAATTTCAGTTGTAAGCTTTTTCAATTTTTTCATCATTACTGTACAACAGCTTATTTATAGCTTATTTCCATAAATTTATGCTTATTATTAGTTTCTAATTACATTTTATCAATAATATCAGTTTTAAATAGCCCTTGTCTTTATTCTACTTAAAAAACTCATTATAAGCCAAAATAGACCAAAAATAGTAACTGCTTATTAATAAGCTTATCTCTAGTTTTTATCACTAATTAGTGCTTCAATAAGTTAATTAACCAATTATTAATAGATAGTATAAGTTTAATTAGACTGCTCTAGTTTAAATCCAACACAGACCCTTTATAAGGGCTGTTTGGCATTAGCAAGTCAACTAGGTCAAAATTAGCACTTACTGTACATTGACCACTTTCCCAACTTTAATCCAGCTTTTCTTGGTTAGCTTAAGCTGATTTTAAGTCCTATTAAGTTAATTAAGTGGTTTTCATAGTTTTTAGTATCCTGTGGGAATTTCACCCTATATAATGACCAAATAAGCTAGAATAAGCCATGAGCTTATTCTGACCTTGTTCTTGGAATTTCTATAGTCCCTTAAGGCCATATAAGAGTTTTCAATAGGTTGGTTTAAGAGTTGTGCCCTCTGCACACTTCTGCACACAAGTCTGCACCAACAGACTGCATAAAGTTAGTTTTTGTGGTTTTTGCAGATTTTGTTATAATTTTCATTGAACCTTCATAAGCCCTAGTGATCTGAATCTTTGCACCATTAAGCTCACCTTGCTCACATACACTCTAGTATTTTTATTGTATTTTTTAGATTTTTTTTAAAACCCTCAAAATAAGCCTGCAAATAGGGCAATTTTGCCCTGTGCACAAGCTTATCAGCAAACTCAGTTGAAGCATCTGAACTTGTGCTTAATTAGAGTTCAATTGGGCAGTTAAATTTGGGCATTTTAGTATTTTAGAGTAGCCAGTAGTACTAGCAAGCTTTTGCCCCCATAAAGTTCCCACTTATCAGCTTATTGAGTGCTTAAAATTGCTCTGCAAGTAGGTGATTTTCCCTGTCTTTTCTGCATAATCTTGAAACTGCTCAATTGCTTAATTGGCTTATTCTGTGGGTTAAGCTGTTTGATTTAAGTTTTTTTATACTTAAAAAAGTTGTTTAAATTAGTCCTGAGCCTTTGGTAAAATTTTGAACTTTTTAGCTTATTTTTGGGCTTATTCCCAAACTGCTTATTAGCCCAACTGCTTATTAGTGTTTAGATAACTTTTTATTTTATTTTTCCTAGATTTAGAATATTATTTTAGACTTAACCTGAATTTTTCAGATTTTTCCTAAGTCATTAACTATTTTTAATCCTTTTTATTAGTTTCTAATAGTTTTTAAATCATAATAAATAAAATAAAAATCAGAAAAATATAAATCTTTTTTATAAAATTTTCTTTTATCATTTAGGATTTAAGAAAAATAAAATTTGACTTGTAGGATTAATTTTTAGATATTTCACTTTTTATCCCGTATTTAGATTTCCCGTTTTGCGTTTTTAGTTTATTTAATTCGCGTTTAATTTTCTTTTGTATATTTGTTTTTCATATATCAAATAGAATTAAAAAATCAAAAATCCATATCCTAATCATCAGTCACTCTAATCTAAACCTTCAAACAATTGCCCATTCCATCCTCGTTGGGAAACGATCCGGGTAATCACTTACCTGGTTTCACACTACACACAAACGTGAGTTTTTGCAAGTATCCTTTTTCACAAAGGGGTGATTTGTATTTATTCACGTGTATCCGTCATTGCATAATATTTATATATACGTTTTAGCACGGATCAAATTTTGACGCCGCTGCCGGGGAGGTTGTGTTGCGACAATATCGTTTAAGTCTAAACGATTAGTGACTTGAGATAAAAGAATATAAAATACAAAAATATTTTTCTTTTCTTTTATATATATTATCATATAAAAATAAAAACCCAAAAAAAAACATTTTCCGTTTTATTGTAAAATAAAAGATAAAAGCAAAATTAATATAATATTCCTCAACTTGGGTATTATCATAATAAGTTCCCAAACATCAGATTAAAACTTGCCTTTGTGTCGCTTGCGAATTCGGCTCACCTTTGATTGATAAACAAACTATAACGGAGGTTTAAGGATAGTTTGACATTAAATTGTCGAACTGAAAGAAGAGGGTTTTTAAGGAGCATTAATTGCCCACCTTTGCTTCTCCGCCACTCTGTGCGCTTTTCAGTCAGAGAGCTACTGTACGCTGGTTGATTTAAGGTTTAAGTTCCTTGTGTTTTGCTTCGATCTTGATTTAATTGAAATATTTTATTTAGTGCATGCGCACTCGTTCTTCCACATCTACAAGTCCTTTACGTGAACTCGTAGATATTCCGAGAAGACGTAATCGTAGACGTGCTGCCCGAATAGTCGAACCCGAGATTCGTACTATTCCCATTAATAAAATGGCAGATGATCCAAACAATGATGAGACAGCCCCCGATCTCCGAACGATGGAGGAGCTGTGCCAACCAACCATGCAAGGACGGGGCGGACCTATTGCTCCCGTTAACATCCAAGCCGCGGATTTTGGACTTAAACATCACATGATCCAACAAGTCCAAACTTCATGCAAATTTCACGGTTTACCGGGTGAAGATGCAAACAAACATCTTGATAAATTCATTACCGTCACCCAAAGTATGAAACAAAATGGGGTCACCGATGACGCCCTTCGTCTATATCTTTTCCCATATTCTTTGACGGATCATGCCACCGCATGGTTTGATCGTCTTCCCAAGAATTCAATTCATAGTTTCGATGAAATGACTTCAAAATTCTTGGAAAAATATTTCCCACCGTCGATGGTGACGAAATTGAGAAATGATATAAGTAACTTTCGCCAGCTTCCCGACGAATCTTTATTCGAAGCATGGGAACGTTACAAGCTTTCGATTGATCGTTGTCCTAATCACAATATGTTGCTTGTCACCATTATAGACACATTCTATAATGGTTTAACATTAAGACATCGTGACACGATCAATGCTGCGGCCGGTGGTACCTTTATGAAAAGGCGACCCGAAGAGTGCTATGATCTCATCGAGAACATGACCGCCCACCACAATCATTGGGATTCCTCCGCCGAGAGGAACGAGTCAACTAAATCTATCACTATGGACTCTTCACCCGAGATGGCTTTACTCACTAAAAGGATGGATGATATGTCCACTGCTGTCTTGAGAATACATCAAAATCAGATTCAAAAGAATCAACAAGTCAATGTGGTAGATCAAAGCTGTGAAACATGTGGTGGTCCACATCCATATTTCGAGTGTCCAGCCATCAGTGGCAACACCCAAGAGAGCGTTTATGCTGCTTCGGGATCCTATAATCAGGGAGGTAATGGTTACCAACCTCAAGGAGACCGTAATCTCCTCAGCTACCGTTCCAACAATTTCTTAGCACCACCCGGTTTTGGCCCTCAAAATCCGAATGAGCAAAACCGAAATACCCAATTTAACCAAAACCAAAGTCGAATATATCAAGGTCAAAACCAAGGTTTCCAAAACCGAGGTCAAAATCAGGGGAATTTCAACCAAAATCCAGGGAATGTCCAAAACCAAAACCGGGGTCAAAATTTTAATCAAAACCAAGGTTCAAACCAAAATCAGACTTCCTCGGATGAGTTGCTTAAGCAATTCATAAAATCCCAAGATGAAACAAATAGGACCCAATATGAGACAAACCGGTTATTGGTTACCCAATTAAATGAGATCAAATAGTCTTTAAATGATCGACCCTCGGGCTCGGGCACTCTTCCTAGCAACACGATCGCTAACCCGAGGGGCGATGTGAAGGCGATTACAACAAGAAGTGGTAAGAAAGTTGATGGACCCTCGACTCCTATGCCCCCTCCACCGGGGGAAGTGAATCGAGATGCCGAGGTGACAAAGGACAAAGTGCAATTCTCAAGCCCACGAAGTACCGCACACGTCCAACCTCAAAATGTCCAAATTCAAGTTCCGGAACCCGATGTTCCGAAGACAAATCCTAAGCCTTCAATTCCATATCCTTCAAGGCTTAATGATCAAAGGCTCCATGAGAAAACTAACAACCAAATGATCAAATTTCTGGAAATTTTCCAGAAATTGCATTTCGATATTAGTTTTGTTGATGCCTTGCTGTATATGCCAAAATTCGCTTCTCAATTCAAGAGTCTCCTTAGCAATAAGGAAAAATTGTTGGAATTGGCAAAGACTCCATTAAATGAGAATTGTTCGGCAGTGATCCTTAAAAAGTTACCCAAAAAACTAGGAGACCCCGGAAAATTTCTCATCCCTTGTGATTTCTCGGGGATGGTTGAATGCTTCGCCTTGGCCGATCTTGGTGCAAGCATCAACCTGATGCCGCTTTCCGTGTGGAATAAGCTTTCACTCCCGGAACTTACTCCCACAAAGATGACTCTTGAATTGGCGGACCGCACTGTTACTATTCCTAAAGGCGTTGCTGAAGACGTTTTTGTCAAAGTAGGAAAGTTTCATTTCCCGGCCGATTTTGTAGTAGTGGATTTTGAATGCGATCCCCGAGTACCTCTCATTCTCGGGAGATCCTTTTTAAGGACCGGTCGTGCTTTGATCGATGTTTATGGCGAAGAAATAACACTTCGAGTTGATAACGAAGCAGTCACGTTTAACATCAATGCGAACTCTAAATCTCTAACCACCAAAGGCAACGTTGCTGTGGTTAATCAAAAATCTGATATCAAAATTGCTTCCAAAAGAAGTGATTCGATACTTTCAAGATTTGAGGTTAAGAGTCTTTCACAGAAACGTGCCGAGCTCAAAGCAAGGGGAATTACCACTGGTTCAAACAATTGGTTTGAAAGTTGTACCACAAATGTTAAGAGTGTCTTTGACTACGATGAACATGAATCGGAGTTCACATCGGAAGTGGTGAATACTGCTAGCTCTAAGAGCACACCACTTGTCCCACCTCCGGAAACGGTTTATCGTGTTGAAATGGTTAATTCTGTGGATGATCCTACCATTGCTCTCTCTTCCTACCCTTCTCTCACACCAGTTGAGGGAAGTGATCCCTTTTGGGATGAGGTCGATGCTTTTCTTGCAAGTGATGATTCAATTCCGACAAGGATTGATGATACTTACTTTGATTCAGAAGGGGACATCCTTTTTCTTGAAAATTTATTGAACGAAGAACCGTCCCCAACCCTCCCTCCCGGAAATTTTGTTGAAAATTACCATCCAAGCTTCAAGGTTAAGCTACAAGTTCAAACAAATGGTGATTTTCCTTTTACAGATGAAGAATGGATTTCCATTGTGATACACACCTTTTTACCATTCTTTACATATTGTGTGATTTCTCTTTCCCTTTTCTCCTATGGGAATGAGGACACTATCTTTGACCCCGGTATCTTCCCTAATAGTTTATACTGTTAAAATACCGTGGGTATCTCATCGGTGTGGAACTTTCTTATGTTCAATTGATTATCCAAACATATTGAAGGAAAGTCCGATGGAGATGGTTCCTTCCACTTGCTTCCCCATGAACCAATGAATGCGGGGTCGAGTCAAGCTAGTGACTCGGTAAACAAAAACATTAGCACAACATGGGTTTTCACCCATGTCTCTGACTTCTTTCTCTTTTCTAACACCTAAGTGTGGGGGGGTTGCCCCTGCTGTTGTATATATATATATATATTTCTTTAAAAAAAAAAAAAAAAAAAAAAAAAAAAAAAAGATAATAATAATTGTTATGTTTCTACAATTGGCTAGTAGTATTTCCTTTTTACGTTCTAAGTGTCGGCATAATAGCCGGTGCTTTGAATATTGAGGGCAATATTCAATTCTAAGTGTGGGGGGGGGGGAGAAATTCTGGCGAATTTTGATCAAATGAGTACCTTTTAATGCGCTAATACCCCCGTTTTGGCCAAAATTTTAAAATTTTTTCATTTGGTGGAAGTGCTTTGCACTAACACAACAAATGGTTATCAGTCCACCATGTCTAACCCACATAAGGACTGGCTAATCCGAGAGCAAACGGCTCTTGGTAAAGATATCTCAAATCCGTTTATGGCTTACAATTTGCCAAAAATTGTATGGTATTCAACTCCCCATATCTTTATAAGTGAAGAGTTGGCTAGCCCGCAAGGTTATGGCTTGTGGTAAAGGCATTGGAAAACTATAATTGGTAATCAGCTCACCAAGATAATAACTGTATTTTATCTAAGAGTAGGCTAGTCCAGAAGCAAACGGCTTTTGGTAAAGACAAATCAAATCCGTTGACAGCTGATGATTTGCTTAAAATCATTTGGTTATCAATGTACCATAGTACCATACTAAAACATTGGCTACTCCAGAAGTAATGGCTATCTAGTAAAGAGACATAAAATCCATTAAATTTTCAAAAAGTATTGCTAGGGACTAGCAATAGTTTAGTATGGGGGATTGATGAGTGTGTAAATACTCATCATTTTTGTCCCATCTGAACTGCAAAAACATTTAAAAACACTCAGAAATGCTTCAAAATACAGAAAATATCCTTGAATTGTGGTTTTATCTGTTTCATGTGCAAAAGGATTAAAAACAGGACGAAAATGAACATTTTTGGATTGACTCGGCAATAATTGTGCATTTTATCAAGTGAAGACGAAAGTCAAAGACGGAGTCAAAGTCAACCCCCAAAATACCAAAAATAACACAAATGGTCCCTGGAATTAATTTTCACTATTGGCAACTTTGGTCCTTGGATTTTCAGCATTTACAACTTTGGTCCCTAAGATTTAACTAAAGTCCAAATCAAATCCAATCCTAAAACTAAACCCAGCTACAAATAACCCAACCCATTTCTACAAATAACTAAACCCAGCTACTTAACCCAGCCCACACCAAAAATAAACTAAACCCAAGCCCAAAAGAAATAAACCCGACCCACACCCTTAGCTAATACCAGAGTTTGACTTCGGTCAAACTCTTATCCCTTCTTCCTTTGCCGCCAAACCAATACCACCACCATTTTCCACCGCCTTCCTAACACACCACCCCCTCCTCCTCAAACACTCTACCTAACATGCCAAAAGGCATTAATTGCTTCTTCATCATTTCGAGTTATCAGAGATAGTGGATTTTTCCACTATCTCATTTTTCCCGCCAAAAAATCCATTTCAACGATTGAGATGATTTCAGAAGGATCCAAAGGCCAAGATATGATCAGAGGAAGATAGGAAGCAAATCCCATTTTATTTGTAGTATAAATAGAACAGTTTGTAGCTTGTAAAAGTAAGTAGCTAATTAGTTGTAATCGCATTTCATTATCAGTAACCTTAGTTTGTAATTTCCCATTTTCAGTTGTTAATTTATGTTAAAATCAATCAAAGCAATCTTATTTCAAGCACTCTTGTTCTAAATTTCAGTTATGCTAAGTTTCAAATTGTCTGTTAATTCGAATAAGCTCTAAGTCCTGTTAAAAATCACTCACAAGCCACACACCCTTGCTATAAGCTTATACAAGCTTATCATAGCTTGTTGTAAGTTTATATTAGTTATAACCTGTTCTTAATTCAAGAAATGAAGAAAGTCAACGAAAGTCAAAGCTAGCTCACAATAAGCTGTTCAGAAGAGAAAAGCTATTCAGGAAGGCTTTTTCTGGGTTTCTAGCTTGTTGTTAACAAGCTAGGTGTTCTGGTCCTTAGTTCTTTGTTCCATAAGCAATTTCAGTTGTAAGCTTTTTCAATTTTTTCATCATTACTGTACAACAGCTTATTTATAGCTTATTTCCATAAATTTATGCTTATTATTAGTTTCTAATTACATTTTATCAATAATATCAGTTTTAAATAGCCCTTGTCTTTATTCTACTTAAAAAACTCATTATAAGCCAAAATAGACCAAAAATAGTAACTGCTTATTAATAAGCTTATCTCTAGTTTTTATCACTAATTAGTGCTTCAATAAGTTAATTAACCAATTATTAATAGATAGTATAAGTTTAATTAGACTGCTCTAGTTTAAATCCAACACAGACCCTTTATAAGGGCTGTTTGGCATTAGCAAGTCAACTAGGTCAAAATTAGCACTTACTGTACATTGACCACTTTCCCAACTTTAATCCAGCTTTTCTTGGTTAGCTTAAGCTGATTTTAAGTCCTATTAAGTTAATTAAGTGGTTTTCATAGTTTTTAGTATCCTGTGGGAATTTCACCCTATATAATGACCAAATAAGCTAGAATAAGCCATGAGCTTATTCTGACCTTGTTCTTGGAATTTCTATAGTCCCTTAAGGCCATATAAGAGTTTTCAATAGGTTGGTTTAAGAGTTGTGCCCTCTGCACACTTCTGCACACTTCTGCACACAAGTCTGCACCAACAGACCGCATAAAGTTAGTTTTTGTGGTTTTTGCAGATTTTGTTATAATTTTCATTGAACCTTCATAAGCCCTAGTGATCTGAATCTTTGCACCATTAAGCTCACCTTGCTCACATACACTCTAGTATTTTTATTGTATTTTTTAGATTTTTTTTAAAACCCTCAAAATAAGCCTGCAAATAGGGCAATTTTGCCCTGTGCACAAGCTTATCAGCAAACTCAGTTGAAGCATCTGAACTTGTGCTTAATTAGAGTTCAATTGGTCAGTTAAATTTGGGCATTTTAGTATTTTAGAGTAGCCAGTAGTACTAGCAAGCTTTTGCCCCCATAAAGTTCCCACTTATCAGCTTATTGAGTGCTTAAAATTGCTCTGCAAGTAGGTGGTTTTCCTTGTCTTTTCTGCATAATCTTGAAACTGCTCAAGTGCTTAATTGGCTTATTCTGTGGGTTAAGCTGTTTGATTTAAGTTTTTTTATACTTAAAAAAGTTGTTTAAATTAGTCCTGAGCCTTTGGTAAAATTTTGAATTTTTTAGCTTATTTTTGGGCTTATTCCCAAACTGCTTATTAGCCCAACTGCTTATTAGTGTTTAGATAAATTTTTATTTTATTTTTCCTAGATTTAGAATATTATTTTAGACTTAACCTGAATTTTTCAGATTTTTCCTAAGTCATTAACTATTTTTAATCCTTTTTATTAGTTTCTAATAGTTTTTAAATCATAATAAATAAAATAAAAATCAGAAAAATATAAATCTTTTTTATAAAATTTTCTTTTATCATTTAGGATTTAAGAAAAATAAAATTAGACTTGTAGGATTAATTTTTAGATATTTCACTTTTTATCTCGTATTTAGATTTCCCGTTTTGCGTTTTTAGTTTATTTAATTCGCGTTTAATTTTCTTTTGTATATTTGTTTTTCATATATCAAATAGAATTAAAAAATCAAAAATCCATATCCTAATCATCAGTCACTCTAATCTAAACCTTCAAACAATTGCCCATTCCATCCTCGTTGGGAAACGATCCGGGTAATCACTTACCTGGTTTCACACTACACACAAACGTGAGTTTTTGAAAATATCCTTTTTCACAAAGGGGTGATTTATATTTATTCACGTGTATCCGTCATTGCATAATAGTTATATATACGTTTTAGCACGGATCAGTATGACTTTTGTAAAAGCTCAGACTGAGGAGATGATCACTCTCAGGAAGAAAAGGGAGGAAAAGAATAAAAGGGCTGAAGAGATCAGGCAGAACAGGATTAAGAAATATCAGTGGTATATGACTAACAGGTTGAAGCCAGAACCAATCACTGATGTTCATATTCATCGAAACACCAATCCTGCCACTGTAACTGTCTACAGAGGTGCTGACATGAGAAACTTTGATGTTCATACCCCCTTCAGATTTGCTGACTTTGGGATCACAGAATTGGATGAGTTGGGTCCATTAATAGCAAAGAAATCAAATGTTGTGGTCCCTAGCCTGTTGAAGTCTTTGAGTCTGAGGTACGAAAGACTAGCAGCTGCACCTCAGGAACTTGGCACTCCATCTCTTCTTCCTGATTCAGCACAACCAGCTCCCTCTCAGTCTTCTTCAAGGAAAAGAAAGAAGATTGAAGCTGAGCCTGAGATCAAGGTTCCTGGTCTTGACTGCAATAGGGCTCTCCCTGAAGGTGTTCCTTTCAGGAACAATGTGGTTATTGAACAACCTGAAAGAGGTTTGTTCTTCATTGATGAGTTCGGAGACCAAGCCTTCCAGAGGTGGAATGATATCGATTTGTCAGGGATCAAAGCTATGCTTGGTTTTCTAATGATGGCCTCTCCACTCAAGAGTCCTGAAAATGTGAAGTTTTGTCAAGATCTGAAAAAGAAAATTCATGAGAACCCTGACCAACAAGAGCTGCAGTCAAAGAAGCCCAAGCTTGAAGCCCTTGGTATTAAGTTGAACTGATGAATCTGCCTGACTACCACCACCACCAACTTTTTTGTACTTAGTTTGTTAGGACTTGTAATGATATCAATAAGATGATGTTTTTATTATTTCAGTGTCCTTATTTACATTATAGTACATTCAGTATGAGTAGAAGTCATTAGCTCACTCATAACTGATCAAAACACTTAGGAATAATTTATATCCAAATAGGGGGAGATTGTTGGGTCAGGAAAAACCCAAGAATACTTAAAAACATGATTTGGACACAAATTAACTAAGTGTTAACTTAAACCGAGAACAATTCAAGTCACTGAGAGAACAGTCTCTCAGTGAGTCATCTTCAGGATGCTTAAGGCGAATTCAAGTAGAAGGATTCACTACTCAGGAAGGCGGTACTCCCTGATGTAACACTTAAGCCAAAGAAGAAGATGATGGTTCAGTGAGTGTTTGACAAGAACTCACTGAACCCCAGTCTCCTCAACAACAATGAAGTAATTAAGAGTGATAACTGAGAAGCGTGTCCTGAAGAACTAAGTGCCTGAGAAGAAAGGCAGAAATATCTAGGAAGGATTTATGATAAGATCAAATCTTATCTTGTCAGGAAGAAATCCTTCCTAAGACGGCTTAAAGTCTTGGAGTGTCAGACCAACCACTCCTAAAGACTTAATAGGCCATTTCTATTGGTTCTTGGAAATAACAATTACTGTTGTAATTGTCAGACACGCTTGCTCAACAACTTGTAATATTTTAATTACTTTTACTCTGTTTACTTGTGTATAAATAGATTGAGAAGGAGAGAAGTTGGTTGTGTTTTGTACAATTAAAGCTTAGACTTTTGCAAAACAACTTCTCTCCTACAAAGAGTAACGCATCCCTGAGATAGCTAAGTGAGGTCGCATTGTTACCACTCAAGCAAAACTTGAGTTTAGATAGGAGACACCACCATACCTTGTCTATTCAATCCCAAGTGTTTGTTCCGCAAAACACTTGGGTATAGATTCTTTGATTCATTTCTAATAAGAATTTAAACGTTGAATATTACCTTGAGTTTTTTATATTCACGTTTTATAACTGTTAGAATTAATCATAACATTGTATTTGTCATAAACAAAAATAGATTAACTTTCTAGTTAACTCTAAGCGTGCAAGGGACCAACAACACCTAACTCGAGAGTTTTCTTCACTATGTCAACAAGCTCCCTTATGGCGGAGAAAACCTTACACAACTTTCGCTTACACCAATTTTACGACACAAAGCTGAATGTCGAGTTCTAATCGTAGCTAGAACCAATCTCACAACTTCTTCACGACTTCTTCACAACTTCTTCACTACGGCTTCACAACTACTTCACGACCTAGCACTACTTATATACTCTTCTACTTCTTCACACCTTCACTACTTATA